>CM070564.1:11379962-11929188 GCA_036346405.1 Phyllostachys edulis
TTTCACCGACGCGAACAATACCAAATGCACCTACAAATGAGGTAGGGCACACCGAAGTCCATTATGGCGTTTGGCATTGATTTTCTTTCCGTGCCTCGATTTCATATTGTGGAGGTCCGGTACTGCTGCTCGAAAGTTTCACACCCGCTCGGAACGATACCAAATGCACCTAGAGATGTGGTAGGGCACACCAGAAGTCCATTATGGGCGTTTGGTATTGATTTTCTTTACATGCCTCGTTTTCATTATGGGTGTTTGGTATAGATTTTCGTTCCGTGCCACAATTTCAAAAAGTGGAGCTGAGGGGTCGTCGTTCTGGAAATTTTCACACCGGCACGGAACGACACCAAATGCACCTAAAAATGAGGTAGGGCACACCAGAAGTCCATTATGGGAATTTGGCATTGATTTTCTTTCTGTGCCTCGATTTCATAAAGTTGAGCTCGGGGTACTCGTCGTTCCGGAAAGTTTCACATCGGCTCGGAACGATAGCAAATGGGCCTAGAGATGTGTTAGTTCACTCCAGAAGTCCATTATGGGTGTTTGGTATTGATTTTCTTTCCATGCCTCGATTTCATAAAGTGGATCTCGGGGTACTCGTCGTTCTGGAAAGTTTCACACCAGCACGGAACGATACCAAATGCACCTACAAATGAGGTAGGACACACCAGAAGTCCATTATGTGCGTTTGGCATTGATTTTCTTTCCGTGCTTTGATTTCTTATTGTGGAGGTCAGGGCACTCATCATTCTGCAAAGTTTCACACCCGCTCCGAACGACACCAAATGCACCTAAAAATGAGGTAGGGCGTACCAAAAGCCATTATGGGCATTTGGCATTCATTTTCTTTCTGTGCCTCGATTTCATAACGTGGAGCTCAGGGTACTCGTCGTTCTGGAAAATTTCACATCGGCTCGGAACGTTAGCAAATGGACCTAGAGATGTGTTAGGGCACACCAGAAGTAATTATGGGTGTTTGGTATTGATTTTCTTTCCATGCCTCGATTTCATAAAGTGGAGCTCGGGGTACTCGTCGTTCTAGAAAGTTTCACACCGGCTCAGAAGGATTCCAAATGCACCTAGAAATGACGTAGGGTACATTAGAAGTCCATTATGGGTGTTTGGTATTGCTTTTATTTTCGTGCCTCGATTTCATAAAACAGAGCTGAAGGGCCATCCGTTCTAGAAAGTTTCACACCGCCATGGAACGATACCAAATGCACCTAGAAATTTGGTAGCTCACACCAGAGGTCCATTATGGGTGTTTTGTATTGATTTTCCTTACATGCCTCATTTTCATTATGGGTGTTTGGTATGTATTTTCGTTCCGTGCCACAATTTCAAAAAGTGGTGCTCAAGGTACCCGTCGTTCTCGAAGGTTTCAGACCGGCACGGAACGATACCAAATGCAGCTACAAATGAGGTAGGGCACACCAGAAGTCCATTATGGGCGTTTGGCTTTGATTTTCTTTCCGTGCCTCGATTTCATATTGCGGAGGTCCGGGTACTCTTCATTCTGGAAAGTTTCACACCCGCTCGGAACGATACCAAATGCACCTAGAGATGTGGTAGGGCACAGCAGAAGTCTATTATGGGTGTTTGGTGTTGATTTTGTTTCCGTGCCTCGATTTCAGAAACAGAGGTGAGGGGTCGTCGTTCAGGAAATTTTCACACCGGCACGGAACAACACCAAATGCACCTACAAATGAGGTAGGGCACACCAGAAGTCCATTATGGGTATTTGGCATTGATTTTCTTTCTGTGCCTCGATTTCATAAAGTGGAGCTCAGGGTACTAAATGCTGCTCGGAAAGTTTCACATCGGCTTTCGGAGCGATAGCAAATGGACCTAGAGATGTGTTAGGGCACACCGTAAGTCCATTATGGGTGTTTGGTATTGATTTTCTTTCCATGCCTCGATTTCATAAAGTGGAGCTCGGGTACTCGCTGCTTTGGAAAGTTTCACACGCGCATTTTAACAATACCAAATGCACCTACAAATGAGGTAGGGCACACCAGAAGTCCATTATGGGCGTTTGGCATTGATTTTCTTTCCGTGCCTCGATTTCATATTGTGGAGGTCCCGGGTACTCGCTGCTCGAAAGTTTCACACCGCTTGAACGATAGCAAATGGACCTAGAGATGTGTTAGGGCACACCAGAAGTCCATTATGGGTGTTTGGTATTGATTTTCTTTACATGCCTCGTTTTCATTATGGGTGTTTGGTATGGAATTTCGTTCCGTGCCACAATTTCAAAAAGTGGAGCTGAGGGGTCGTCGTTCTGGAAATTTTCACACCGGCACGGAACGACACCAAATGCACCTAAAAATGAGGTAGGGCACACCAGAAGTCCATTATGGGAATTTGGCATTGATTTTCTTTCTGTGCCTCGATTTCATAAAGTTGAGCTCGGGGTACTCGTCGTTCCGGAAAGTTTCACATCGGCTCGGAACGATAGCAAATGGACCTAGAGATGTGTTAGGGCACTCCAGAAGTCCATTATGGGTGTTTGGTATTAATTTTCTTTCCATGCCTCGATTTCATAAAGTGGAGCTCAGGGTACTCGTCGTTCTGGAAAGTTTCACACCGGCACGGAGCGATACCAAATGCACCTACAAATGAGGTAGGGCACACTAGAAGGCCATTATGGTCGTTTGGCATTGATTTTCTTTCCGTGCCTCAATTTCATATTGTGGAGGTGAGGGTACTCATCATTCTGGAAAGTTTCACACCCGCTCGGAACGACACCAAATGGACCTAAAAATGAGGTAGGGCACACCAGAAGTCCATTATGGGCATTTGGCATTGATTTTCTTTCTGTGCCTCGATTTCATAAAGTGGAGCTCAGGGTACTTGTCGTTCTGAAATGTTTCACATCGGCTCGGAACGATAGCAAATGGACCTAGAGATGTGTTAGAGTACACCAGAAGTCCATTATGGGTGTTTGGTATTGATTTTCTTTCCATGCCTCGATTTCATAATGTGGAGCTCGGGGTACTCGCTGCTCGAAAGTTTCACACCCAAGACTTTTAACGATACCAAATGCACCAACAAATGAGGTAGGGCACACCGAAGTCCATTATGGGCGCTTGGCATTGATTTTCTTTCCGTGCCTCGATTTCATATTGTGGAGGTCCCGTACTGCTGCTCGAAAGTTTTACACCCGCTTCGAATCGATACCAAATGCACCTAGAGATGTGGTAGGGCACACCGTAAGTCCATTATGGGCGTTTGGTATTGATTTTCTTTCCGTTCCTCGATTTCATAAAGTGGAGCTCAGCGTACTCGCCGTTCTGGAAAGTTTCACATCGGCTCGGAACGATAGCAAATGGACCTACTGATGTGTTAGCGCACACCAAAAGTCCATTTTGGGTGTTTGGTATTGATTTTCTTTACATGCCTCGTTTTCATTATGGGTGTTTGGTATGGAATTTCGTTCCGTGCCACAATTTCAAAAAGTGGAGCTGAGGGTCGCTGCTCGAAATTTTCACACCCAAGCGGAACGACACCAAATGCACCTAAAAATGAGGTAGGGCACACCAGAAGTCCATTATGGGAATTTGGCATTGATTTTCTATCTGTGCCTCGATTTCATAAAGTGGAGCTCGGGGTACTCGTCGTTCTGGAAAGTTTCACATCGGCTCGGAACGATAGCAAATGGACCTAGAGATGTGTTAGTGCACTCCAGAAGTCCATTATGGGTGTTTGGTATTAATTTTTTTCCATGCCTCGATTTCATAAAGTGGAGCTACTCGTCCTTCTGGAAAGTTTCACACCGGCACGGAACGACACCAAATGCACCTAAAAATGAGGTAGGGCACACCAGAAGTCAATTATGGGCATTTGGCATTGATTCTCTTTCTGTGCCTCGATTTCATAAAGTGGAGCTCAGGGTACTTGTCCTTCTGGAAAGTTTCACATCGGCTCGGAACGATAGCAAATGGGCCTAGAGATGTGTTAGTTCACACCAGAAGTCCATTATGGGTGTTTGGTATTGATTTTCTTTCCATGCCTCGATTTCATAAAGTGGAGCTCGGGGTACTCGTCGTTTTGGAAAGTTTCACACCGGCACGGAACGACACCAAATGCACCTAAAAATGAGGTAGGGCACACCAGAAGTCCATTATGGGAATTTGGCATTGATTTTCTTTCTGTGCCTCGATTTCATAAAGTGGAGCTCGGGGTACTCGTCGTTCCGGAAAGTTTCACATCGGCTCGGAATGATAGCAAATGGACCTAGAGATGTGTTAGGGCACTCCAGAAGTCCATTATGGGTGTTTGGTATTAATTTTCTTTCCATGCCTCGATTTCACAAAGTGGAGCTCAGGGTACTCGTCGTTCTGGAAAGTTTGACACCGGCACGAAACGATACCAAATGCACCTACAAATGAGGTAGGGCACACCAGTCCGTTTGGCATTGATTTTCTTTCCGTGCTTCGATTTCATATTGTGGAGGTCAGGGCACTCATCATTCTGGAAAGTTTCACACCCGCTCGGAACGACACCAAATGCACATAAAAATGAGGTAGGGCATACCAAAAGTCCATTATTGGCATTTGGCATTCATTTTCTTTCTTTGCCTCGATTTCATAAAGTGGAGCTCAGGGTACTCGTCGTTTTAGAAAGTTTCACACCGGCTCGGAAGGATTCCAAATGCACCTAGAAATGACGTAGGGCACATTAGAAGTCCATTATGGGTGTTTGGTATTGTTTTTATTTTCGTGCCTCGATTTCATAAAGTGGAGCTCAGGGTACTTGTCGTTCTGGAAAAGTTTCACACCGGCACGGAATGATACCAAATGCACCTACAAATGAGGTAGGGCACACCAGAAGTCCATTATGGGCGTTTGGCATTCATTTTCTTTCCGTGCCTCGATTTCATATTGTGGAGGTCCTGCACTCGCTGCTCGAAAGTTTCACACGCGCCGAACGACACCAAATGCACCTAAAAATGAGGTAGGGCACAACAGAAGTGCATTATGGGAATTTGGCATTGATTTTCTTTCTGTGCCTCGATTTCATAAAGTGGAGCTCAGGGTACTCGTCGTTCTGGAAAGTTTCACACCGGCTCGGAACGATAGCAAATGGACCTAGAGATGTGTTAGGGCACACCAGAAGTCCATTATGGGTGTTTGATGTTGATTTTCTTTCCATGCCTCGTTTTCATAAACGGAGTTAGGGCACACCAGAAGTCCATTATGGGCGTTTGGCATTGATTTTTTTTCCGTGCTTCGATTTCATATTGTGGAGTTCCGGGTACTCATCATTCTGGAAAGTTTCACAACCGCTAGGAACGATACCAAATGCACCTAAAAATGAGGTAGAGCAAACCAGAAGTCCATTATGGGCATTTGGCATTGATTTTTTTTCTGTGCCTCGATTTCATAAAGTGGAGCTCGTGGTACTGCTGCTCGAAAGTTTCACATCGCTCGAACGATAGCAAATGGACCTATAGATGTGTTAGGGCACACCGTAAGTCCATTATGGGTGTTTGGTATTGATTTTCTTTCCATGCCTCGATTTCATAAAGTGGAGCTCGGTACTCGCTGCTCGAAAGTTTCACAATCGTCACTTTAACTATACCAAATGCACCTACAAATGAGGTAGGGCACACCAGAAGTCCATTATGGGCGTTTGGCATTGATTTTCTTTCCGTGCCTCGATTTCATATTTTGGAGGTCCTGTACTCGCTGCTCGAAAGTTTCACACCGCTCGAACGATACCAAATGCACCTAGAGATATGGTAGGGCACACCAGAAGTCCATTATGGGCGTTTGGTATTGATTTTCTTTCCTTTCCTCGATTTCACAAAGTGGAGCTCGGCAGACTCAATTTCTCGAAAGTTTCACACCGCCCGTAGGATTCCAAATGAACCTAGAAATGACGAGGGGCACATTACAAGTCCATTGTGGGTGTTTGGTATTGATTTTGTTTCTGTGCCTCGATTTCATAAACGGAGCTGAGGCTTCGTCGTTCTGAAAATTTTCACACCGGCACGGAACGGCACCAAATGCACCTAAAAATGAGGTAGGGCACACCACAAGTCCATTATGGGCATTTGGCATTGATTTTCTTTCTGTGCCTCGATTTCACAAAGTGGAGCTCGGCGTACTCGTCGTTCTGGAAAGTTTCACACCGGCCCAGAAGGATTCCAAATGAACCTAGAAATGACGTAGGGCACATTACAAGTCCATTGTGGGTGTTTGGTATTGATTTTGTTTCCGTGCCTCTATTTCATAAACGGAGCTGAGGCTTCATCGTTCTGGAAATTTTCACACCGGCACAGAACGGCACCAAATGCACCTTAAAATGAGGTAGGGCACACCAGAAGTCCATTATGGGCATTTGGCATTGATTTTCTTTCTGTGCCTCGATTTAGTAAAGTGGGGCTCAGGGTACTCGTCGTTCTGGAAAGTTTCACATCGACTCGGAACGATAGCAAATGGACATAGAGATGTATTAGGGCACACGAGAAGTCCATTATGCGTGTTTGTTATTGATTTTCTTTCCATGCCACGATTTCGTAAAGTGGAGCTCGGGGTACTCGTCGTTCTGGAAAGTTTCACACCGGCACGGAACGATTCCAATTGCACCTACAAATGAGGTGGGGCACACCAGAAGTCCATGATGTGCGTTTGGCATTGATTTTCTTTCCGTGCCTCGATTTCATATAGTGGAGGTCAGGGTACTCATCATTCTGGAAAGTTTCACACCCGCTCGGAACGACACCAAATGCACCTAAAAATGAGGTAGAGCACACCAGAAGTCCATTATAGGCATTTGGCATTGATTTTCTTTCTATGCCTCGATATCATAAAGTGGAGCTCAGGGTACTCGTCGTTTTGAAAGTTTCACATCGGCTCGGAATGATAGCAAATGGACCTAGAGATGTGTTAGGGCACACCTGAAGTCCATTATGGGTGTTTGGTATTGATTTTCTCTCCATGCCTCGATTTAATGAAGTGGAGCTCGGGTACTCGCTGCTCGAAAGATTCACACCAAGACGAACGATACCAAATGCACCTACAAATGAGGTAGGGCACACCGTAAGTCCATTATGGGCGTTTGGCATTGATTTTCTTTCGTGCCTCGATTTCATATTGTGGAGGTCCTGCACTGCTGCTCGAAAGTTTCACACCCGCGGAACGATACCAAATGCACCTAGAGATGTGGTAGGGCACACCGAAGTGCATTATGGGCGTTTGGCATTGATTTTCTTCGTTCCTCGATTTCACAAAGTGGAGCTCTCGTACAGACTCGCTGCTCGAAAGTTTCACACCGGCTCGGAACGACACCAAATGCACCTAAAATTGAGGTAGGGCACACCAGAAGTCCATTACGGGCATTTGGCATTGATTTGCTTTCTGTGCCTCGATTTAATAAAGTGGAGCTCAGGGTACTCGTCGTTCTGGAAAGTTTCACATCGGCTCGGAACGATAGCAAATGGACCTAGAGATGTATTAGGGCACACCAGAAGTCCATTATGCGTGTTTGTATTGATTTTCTTTCCATGCCTCGTTTTCGTAAAGTGGAGCTCGGGGTACTCGTCGTTCTAGAAAGTTTCACACCGGCACGGAACGATACCAATTGCACCTACAAATGAGGTAGGGCACACCAGAAGTCCATTATGTGCGTTTGGCATTGATTTTCTTTCCGTGCCTCGATTTCATATTGTGGAGGTCAGGGTACTCATCATTCTGGAAAGTTTCACACCCGCTCGGCACGACAGCAAATGCACCTAAATATGAGGTAAAGCACACCAGAAGTCCATTATAGGCATTTGACATTTATTTTCTTTCTGTGCGTCGATCTCATAAAGTGCAGCTCAGGGTACTCGTCGTTCTGAAAGTTTCACATCGGCTTGGAACGATAGCAAATGGACCTAGAGATGTGTTAGGGCACACCAGAAGTCCATTATGGGTGTTTGGTACTGATTTTCTTTCCATGCCTCGATTTCATAAAGTGGAGCTCGGGGTAGTCGCTGCTCGAAAGTTTCACACGCAAGACGAACGATACCAAATGCACCTACAAATGAGGTAGGGCACACCGTAAGTCCATTATGGGCGTTTATTGATTTTCTTCCGTGCCTCGATTTCATATTGTGGAGGTCCTGGTACTGCTGCTCGAAAGTTTCACACCGCCGAAATGATACCAAATGCACCTAGAGATGTGGTAGGGCACACCGTAGTGCATTACGGGCGTTTGGTATTGATTTTCTTTCGCCTCGATTTCACAAAGTGGAGCTCTTGCAGACTTGCTGCTTTTTTGGAAAGTTTCACACGCTCGGAACGACACCAAATGCAGCTAAAATTGAGGTAGGGCACACCAGTAGTCCATTACGGGCATTTGGCATTGATTTTCTTTCTGTGCCTCGATTTCATAAAGTGGAGCTC
The DNA here is from genome assembly GCA_036346405.1 of Phyllostachys edulis. Taxonomy (NCBI): domain Eukaryota; kingdom Viridiplantae; phylum Streptophyta; class Magnoliopsida; order Poales; family Poaceae; genus Phyllostachys; species Phyllostachys edulis. Next base: position 11,388,356 of record CM070564.1, read on the forward strand.
AGGGTACTCGTCGTTCTGGAAAGTTTCACATCGGCTCGGAACGATAGCAAATGGACATAGAGATGTATTAGGGCACACCAGAAGTCCATTATGCGTGTTTGTTATTGATTTTCTTTCCATGCCTCGATTTCGTAAAGTGGAGCTCGGGGTACTCGTCGTTCTGGAAAGTTTCACACCGGCACGGAACGATACCAATTGCACCTACAAATGAGGTGGGGCACACCAGAAGTCCATTATGTGCGTTTGGCATTGATTTTCTTTCCGTGCCTCGATTTCATATTGTGGAGGTCAGGGTACTCATCATTCTGGAAAGTTTCACACCGCCTGAACGACACCAAATGCACCTAAAATGAGGTAGAGCACACCGTAAGTCCATTATAGGCATTTGGCATTGATTTTTTTCTATGCCTCGATATCATAAAGTGGAGCTCGTGGTACTGCTGCTTTGAAAGTTTCACATCGGCTCGAACGAAAGCAAATGGACCTAGAAATGTGTTAGGCACGCTCAAGTCCATTATGGGTGTTTGGTATTGATTTTCTTTCCATGCCTCGATTTCATGAAGTGGAGCTCGGGGTACTCGCTGCTCGAAAGATTCACACCAAGACGAACGATACCAAATGCACCTACAAATGAGGTAGGGCACACCGAAGTCCATTATGGGCGCTTGGCATTGATTTTCTTTCCGTGCCTCGATTTCATATTGTGGAGGTCCCGCACTCGCTGCTCGAAAGTTTCACACCGCTTTAACGATACCAAATGCTCCTAGAGATATGGTAGGGCACACCAGAAGTGCATTATGGGCGTTTGGTATTGATTCTCTTTCTGTTCGTCGATTTCACAAAGTGGAGCTCGGCGTACTCGTCGTTCTGGAAAGTTTCACACCGGCTCGGAATGACACCAAATGCACCTAAAATTGAGGTAGGGCACACCAGAAGTCCAATACGGGCATTTGGCATTGATTTTCTTTCTGTGCCTCGATATCATAAAGTGGAGCTCAGGGTACTCGTCGTTTGGAAAGTTTCACATCGGCTCGGAACGATAGCAAATGTACCTAGAAATGTGTTAGGGCACACCAGAAGTCCATTATTTGTGTTTGGTATTTATTTTCTTTCCATGCCTCGATTTCATAAAGTGGAGCTCAGGGTACTCGTCATTCTGGAAAGATTCACACCGGCACGGAACAATACCAAATGCACCTACAAATGAGGTAGGGTACACCAGAAGTCCGTTATGGGCGTTTGGCATTAATTTTTTTTCCGTGCCTCAATTTCATATTGTGGAGGTCAAGGTACTCATCATTCTGGAAAGTTTCACACCTGCTCGGAACGACCCCAAATGAACCTAAAAATGAGGTAGGGCACACCAGATGTCCATTATGGGCATTTGGCATTGATTTTCTTTCTGTGCCTCGATTTCATAAAGTGGAGCTCAGTGTACTCGTCGTTCTAGAAAGTTTCACATCGGCTCGGAACGATAGCAAATGGACCTAGAGATGTGTTAGGGCACACCAGAAGTCCATTATGGGTGTTTGGTATTGATTTTCTTTCCATGCCTCGATTTCATAAAGTGGAGCTCGAGGTACTCGTCGTTCTGGAAAGTTTCACACCGGCACGGAACAAAACCAAATGCATTTACAAATGAGGTAGGGCACACCAGAAGTCCATTATGGGCGTTTGGCATTGATTTTCTTTCCGTGTCTCGATTTCATATTGTGGCGGTCCGGGTACTCATCATTCTGGAAAGTTTCACACCCACTAGGAACGATACCAAATGCACCTAAAAATGAGGTAGAGCACACCAGAAGTCCATTATGGGCATTTGGCATTGATTTTTTTTCTGTGCCTCGATTTCATAAAGTGGAGCTCGTGGTACTGCTGCTCGAAAGTTTCACATCGGCTCTGAACGATAGCAAATGGACCTAGAGATGTGTTAGGGCACACCAGAAGTCCATTATGGGTGTTTCGTATTGATTTTCTTTCCATGCCTCGATTTCATAAAGTCGAGCTCGGGGTACACGTCGTTCTGGAAAGTTTCACACCGGCACGGAACTATACCAAATGCACCTAAAAATGAGGTAGGGCACACCAGAAGTCCATTATGGGCGTTTGGCATTGATTTTCTTTCCGTGCCTCGATTTCATATTGTGGAGGTCCTGCACTGCTGCTCGAAAGTTTCACACCCGCTCGGAACGATACCAAATGAACCTAGAGATATGGTAGGGCACACCAGAAGTGCATTATGGGCGTTTGGTATTGATTTTCTTTCCTTTCCTCGATTTCACAAAGTGGAGCTCGGCGTACTCGTCGTTCTGGAAAGTTTCACACCCGCTCGGAATAATACCAAATGCACCTAGAGATGTGGTAGGGCACACCAGAAGTCCATTATGGGTGTTTGGTATTGATTTTCTTTCCGTTCCTCGATTTCACAAAGTGGAGCTCTGCGTGCTAAATGCTGCTCGAAAGTTTCACACCGGCCCGGAAGGATTCCAAATGCACCTAGAAATGACGTAGGGCACATTACAAGTCCATTGTGGGTGTTTGGTATTGATTTTGTTTCCGTGCCTCGATTTCATAAACGGAGCTGAGGCTTCGTAGTTCTGGAAATTTTCACACCAGCACGGAACGACACCAAATGCACCTAAAAATGAGGTAGGGCACACCAGAAGTATATTATGGGCATTGGCATTGATTTTCTTTCTGTGCCTCGATTACATAAAGTGGAGCTCAGGGTACTCGTCGTTCTGGAAAGATTCACATCGGCTCGGAATGATAGCAAATGGACCTAGAGATGTGTTAGGGCACACCAGAAGTCCATTATGGGTGTTTGGTATTGATTTTCTTTCCATGCCTCGATTTCACAAAGTGGAGCTCGGGGTACTCGTTGTTCTGGAAAGTTTCACACCGGCACGGAACGATACCAAATGCACCTACAAATGAGGTAGGGCACACCAGAAGTCCATTATGGGTGTTTCGTATTGATTTTATTTCCATGCCTCGATTTCATAAAGTCGAGCTCGGGGTACACGTCGTTCTGGAAAGTTTCACACCGGCACGGAACGATACCAAATGCACCTACAAATGAGGTAGGGCACACCAGAAGTCCATTATGAGCGTTTGGCATTGATTTTCTTTCCGTGCCTCGGTTTCATATTGGGGAGGTCCGGCTACTCGTCGTTCTGGAAAGTTTCACACCCGCTCGAAACGATACCAAATGCACCTAGAGATGTGGTATGGCACACCAGAGGTCCATTATGGGCGTTTGGTATTCATTTTTCTTTCCGTTCCTCGATTTCACAAAGTGGAGCTCGGTGTACTCGTCGTTCTGGAAAGTTTCACACCGGCCCGGAAGGATTCCAAATGTACCTAGAAATGACGTAGGGCACATTACAAGTCCATTGTGGGTGTTTGGTATTGATTTTGTTTCCGTGCCTCGATTTCATAAACGGAGCTGAGGCTTCGCTGCTCGAAATTTTCACACCAAAGACGAATCGACACCAAATGCACCTAAAATGAGGTAGGGCACACCGAAGTCCATTATGGGCATTTGGCCTTGATTTTCTTTCGTGCCTCGATTTCATAAAGTGGAGCTCGTGGTACTGCTGCTCGAAAGTTTCACATCGGCTCGGAACGATAGCAAATGGACCTAGAGATGTGTTAGGGCACACCAGAAGTGCATTATGGGTGTTTGGTATTGATTTTCTTTCCATGCCTCGATTTCATAAAGTGGAGCTCGGGGTACTCGTCGTTCTGGAAAGTTTCACACCGGCATGGAACGATACCAAATGCACCTAGAGATGTGGTAGGGCACACCAGAAGTCCATTATGGGCGTTTGGTATTGATTTTCTTTCCGTTCCTTGATTTCACAAAGTGGAGCTCGGCGTACTAAATGCTCGAAAGTTTCACACCGGCCCGGAAGGATTCCAAATGTACCTAGAAATGACGTAGGGCACATTACAAGTCCATTGTGGGTGTTTGCTATTGATTTTGTTTCCGTGCCTCGATTTCAAAATTGGAGCTGAGGCTTCGCTGCTCGAAATTTTCAGACCGCATTTAAACGACACCAAATGCACCTAAAAATGAGGTAGGGCACACCAGAAGTCCATTATGGGCATTTGGCATTGAATTTCTTTCTGTGCCTCGATGTCATAAAGTGCAGCTCAGGGTACTCGTCGTTCTAGAAAGTTTCACATCGGCTCGGAACGATAGAAAATGGACCTAGAGATGTGTTAGGGCACACCAGAAGTGCATTATGGGTGTTTGGTATTGATTTTCTTTCCATGCCTCGATTTCATAAAGTGGAGCTCGGGGTACTCGTCGTTCTGGAAAGTTTCACACCGGCACGAAACGATACCAAATGCACGTACAAATGAGGTAGGGCACACCAGAAGTCCATTTTATGCGTTCGGCTTTGATTTTCTTCCCGTGCCTCGATTTCATATTGTGGAGGTCAGGGTACTCATCGTTCTGGAAAGTTTCACACCCGCTCGGAACGACACCACATGCACCTAAAAATGAGGTAGAGCACACCAAAAGTCCATTATGGGCATTTGGCATTGATTTTCTTTCTGTCCCTCGATTTCATAAAGTGGAGCTCAGGGTAGTCGTCGTTCTAGAAAGTTTCACATCGGCTCGGAACGATAGCAATTGGACCTAGAGATGTGTTAGGGCACTCCAGAAGTCCATTATGGGTGTTTGGTATTGATTTTCTTTCCATGCCTTGATTTCATAAAGTGGAGCTCGGGGTACTCGTCGTTCTGGATAGTTTCACACCGGCACGGAACGATACCAAATGCACCTACAAATGAGGTAGGGCACACCAGAAGTCCATTATGTGCGTTTGGCATTGATTTTCTTTCCGTGCCTCTATTTCATATTGTGGAGGTCCGGGTACTCGTCGTTCTAGAAAGTTTCACACCCACTCAGAACGATACCAAATGCACCTAGAGATGTGGTAGGGCACACCAGAAGTCCATTATGGGCGTTTGGTATTGATTTTCTGGAAAGTTTCACACCGGCCCGGAAGGATTCCAAATGCACCTAGAAATGACGTAGGGCACATTACAAGTCCATTGTGGGTGTTTGGTATTGATTTTGTTTCCGTGCCTCGATTTCATAAACGGAGCTGAGGCTTCGTCGTTCTGGAAATTTTCACACCGGCACGGAACGACACGAAATGCACCTAAAAATGAGGTAGGGCACACCAAAAGTCCATTATGGGCATTTGGCATTGATTTTCTCTCTGTGTCTCGATTTCATAAAGTGGAGCTCAGTGTACTCGTTGTTCTGGAAAGTTTCACATCGGCTCGGAACGATAGCAAATGGACCTAGAGATGTGTTAGGGCACACCAGAAGTCCATTATGGGTGTTTGGTATTGATTTTCTTTCCATGCCTCGATTTCACAAAGTGGAGCTCGGGGTACTCGTTGTTCTGGAAAGTTTCACACCCAAGATTTTAACGATACCAAATGCACCTACAAATGAGGTAGGGCACACCAGAAGTCCATTATGGGTGTTTCGTATTGATTTTCTTTCCATGCCTCGATTTCATAAAGTCGAGCTCGGGGTACACGTCGTTCTGGAAAGTTTCACACCGGCACGGAACGACACCAAATGCAGCTAAAAATGAGGTAGGGCACACCAGAAGTCCATTATGGGTGTTTGGAATTGATTTTCTTTCCATGGCTCGATTTCATAAAGTGGAGCTCAGGGTACTCGTCGTTCTGGAAAGTTTCACACAGGCACGGAACGACACCAAACGCACCTACAAATGAGGTAGGGCACACCAGAAGTCCGTTATGGGTGTTTGGAATTAATTTTCTTTCCATGCCTTGATTTCATAAAGTGGAGCTCGGGGTACTCGTCGTTCTAGAAAGTTTCACACCCGCTCGGAACGACACCAAATGCACCTAAAAATGAGGTAGAGCACACCAGAAGTCCATTAAGGGCATTTGGCATTGATTTTCTTTCTGTGCCTCGATTTCATAAACTGGAGCTCAGGGTACTCGTCGTTCTGGAAAGTTTCACATCGGCTCGGAACGATAGCAAATGGAATTAGAGATGTGTTAGGGCACACTAGAAGTCCATTATGGGTGTTTGGTATTGATTTTCTTTCCATGGCTCGATTTCATAAAGTGGAGCTCGGGGTACTCGTCGTTCTGGAAAGTTTCACACCGGCACGGAACGATACCAAATGCGTTGCCCAAGGTACATTAGTTTGTTTCTAAAAGTTACAGGAATTTTGGAAGATAGTGTATCGCTAGGACCGTCTCGGGTCCATACGCAGGGTACGCAACGTCTAGTATGTAAAGGTGCTGAGTGAGTACTTGGGAGATCCGAAGTTTCAGGTTTTGTTAGAGTCGTTGACCAACGAGCAAGACCGTACCTTCAACCCCGTCCGGTACATATACCTAGGGAGTCGGGCAGGGTAGTGATGCATAAGGCGTCGTAGTATGTCAAGTTGTTGGGTCGTATCAGTTCGAGAGGGAGGCGACTCAGGAGTTGGAGTCTCACATGCGCGAGGAGTATCTAGAGTTGTACCCGACGTGTACGTGTTAATTGTTGTAGTTTCCAGTTTTGGTGTTCTTTCGAGTAGAACGATGAGTAGAATTCGGAGTCGAATTCTGTTTAAGGGGGGTAGAATGTAATATCCCATTAATTTAACAATAGTTAGAAATTAGCAGATTGTAATTTAGAATTAAAAAAAAAGTAGGAAGAGGGGGAAACGGGCGTGGGCCTTCGGCCCATAACCCAAGAGGAGCCAGCAGCCTTAAAACCCTAGCTGTGTGGCTTTTTTCTTCCTTGCGCCAAGATGTCTTGCTATTGTTAACGCCAGCGTTATGCGCTTCGACCTCGCATCTCTCTGTCTGCACGTGATTTTTTTTCCTTACTGCGCCATCTGCCCGGGGTTGCCGCTCACCTTTCATCATCTGTCGCATAGTTGCCGGCCGTGTGCGTCGAGGTTCGCTTGCGTGCCTACGTGGAAACCATCGCCAGCCGTCCTGCTGCCTACCGATCCATCCATGCATGCATTTGTGTGTTTTTGTTTGTTCTACCGCTGCTTGCTTCTAGCTTTGCATGCCACGCATGATTGCTATGGCCACCAAAGAAGGAGAGAGAATAAAAAAAAGACAGTGCTAGTTGGTGTGCTGCCATGAAAGAGGAAGGAAAGAGAAACAAGAAGAAGGAAAGATTAGGAGGAAGAAGGGAAGGGAAAAGCGAGAATTAGATTGGAGTTTAGACGTCTATTATACGGTAAGGATCTGGTTTTTCCTCTCTGTTTTCTAATTATTTTAGTAGAGATTAGATTCGGGATTAGAGGGGAAGTAGCAAATGTTTGTTAGGGAAAACGATTAGTAGATTGGGTTAGTTGGCAGTACTGTTGTACTATTTTTGTAGGGTAGTTTAGAGGCATAATCAGAGAATTTCATCTACTAGAGAGTTGTAGAGAATTTCGATATCTTTCAGTAGAATTTTTATTCATGTCAATCTTATGCATAGATTGTGAGATATTAATTTTATAGTTCTGCTGTCCGATAGAGTTTGTCGTGTGTTAACAGTCTGTAGTAATTAGTAGATTAAAAATAGTAGGTTAGTTAATCTGGGAATTTGGTAAACAAGAATGTTGTAGGCCGTTTCGTGAGGATTCCAGAAAGTCTTGGATGGCCGAATTTAGAGTTCATATGCGTAAGATATGACTATTTTACTACTGAGACAGCGGGTAGTGTTTCCGGTATTTTCGGTTAAAAAGTGTCGGTGTGGCGTAGACGTGCGTTAACGGTTAGAACAAAGTGTATGTGCTGTAATGTATGGTTTTGAGATGTATTTTGGATTGTTTGTCCAGGGAGTGTGGTCCCGTGTGCATTGCCGTCGTTTCGCTCTCCAGCGTCACATGGAAAAGAGGCAAGTGCATAGTAGACAGTGTTCATTGGTTGATCACTGTAAGCTTTACCATTTATTACCATTATATTGTTGTGCTTTTACTTATTTAATTGCAAGTAATGTTAATGGTCATTCTTTATTCCTTATGGTTGGATATGATATTGTTGGACAATGGTAATATTGAGGAAACTATAAATAATTGTGCCTCGATTTCGTAAAGTGGAACTCACGGTCCTCGTCGTTCTGGAAAGCTACACACCGGCTCGGAACGATACCAAATGCACCTAGAAATGTGGTAGGGCACACCAGAAGTCCATTATGGGTATTTCGTTTTGATTTTCTTTCCGTGCCTCGATTTCATAAAGTGGAGCTCAGGGAACTCGTCATTTTTGGAAAGTTTAACACTGGCTCGGAATGATACCAAACGCACCTAGAAATGAGGTAGGGCACACCAGAAGTACATTATGGGTGTTTGGTACTGATTTTGATTGGGTGGCTCCATTTCACAAAGTGGAGCTCACGGTACTCGTTGTTTTGGAAACTTTCACACCGGCTCGGAACGATACCAAATGCTCCTAGAAATGAGATAAGGCACACTAGAAATCCAATATGGCTGTTTGGTATTGATTTTCTTTCCGTGCCTCGATTTCATAAAGAGGAGCTCAGGGTACTCGTCGTTCTAGAAAGTTTCACACTAGCTCGAAAAGATTCCAAATGCACCTAGAAATGAGGTAGGGCATAGTAGAAGTCTATTATGGGTGTTTGGTATTAATTTGCTATCCTTGCATCGATTTCATAAAGTGGAGCTCACGGTACTCGTCGTTCTCGAAAGTTTCACACGGCTCGGTATGATTCCAAATGCACCTAGAAATGATGTAGGGCACACTAGAAGTCCATTATGGGTGTTTGTGATTGATTTTCTTTCCATGCCTCATTTTCATAAAACACAGCTGAGGTTCCCATCGTTCTGGAAAGTTTCCATTGTGGGTGTTTGGTATTGATTTTGGTTTTGTGCCTCGATTTCACAAAACGGAGCTGAGGGGCCATAGTTCTGGAAAGTTTCACACTGGCTTGGAACGATACCTAATAAACCAAGAAGTGAGGTATACACACTAGTAGGCAATTATGGGTGTTTGGTATTGATTTTCTTTCCGTGCCTCGATTTCATAAACTGGAGCTTAGGGTACTCGTCGTTATGGAAAGTTTCACACCGACACGAAACGATACGAAATGCACCTAGAAATGAGGTAGAGCACAATAGAAGTCCATTATGGCCATTTGGTATCGTTTTTCTTTCCGTACCTCGATTTCATAAAGTGGAGCTCGGGGTACTCGTCGTTCTGGAAAGTTTCACACCGGCTCGGAAGGATTCCAAATGCACCTAAAAATGACGTAGGACACAGTAGAAGCCAATTGTGGGTGTTTGGTATTGATTTTGTTTCTGTGCCTCGATTTCATAAAGTGGTGCTTAGGGTACTCATCGTTTTGGAATGTTTCACGCCGGCACGGAATGATTCCAAGTGCACCTAGAAATGACGTAGGGCACATTAGAAGTCCATTGTGGGTGTTTGGTGTTGATTTTTTTCCGTGCTTCCAATTCAAAAAACGGAGCTGAGGGGCCGTCATTCTGGAAAGTTTCACACCGGCTCGGAACGAAACCAAATGCACCTTGAAATGAGGTAGAGCACACCAGAAGTACATTATGAGTGTTTGGTATTGATTTTGATTCAGTGCCTCGATTTCATAAAGTGGAGCTCACGGTACTCGTCGTTCTGGAAAGTTACACACCGGCTCGGAACGATACCAAATACACCTAGAAATGTGGTAGGGCACACCGGAAGTCTATTGTGGGTGTTCGTTTTGATTTTCTTTCCGTGCCTCGATTTCATAAACTGGAGCTCAGGGCACTCGCCATTTTTGGAAAGTTTCACACTGGCTCGGAACGACACCAAACACACTTAGAAATGAGGTAGGGCACACCAGAAGTACATTATGGGTGTTTCGTATTGATTTTCTTTCCGTACCTCGTTTTCATAAAATACAGCTGAGATTACCAATCGTTCTAGAAAGTTTCACACCTGCTCAGAAGAATTCCATTGTGGGTGTTGGTTATTGATTTTCATTCCGTGCCTTGATTTCACAAAACGGAGCTTAGTACTCGTCGTTCTGGAAAGTATCACACCAGCTCGGAACGATACCAAATGCATCTAGAAATGAGGTAGGGCACACCAGAAGTACATTATGGGTGTTTGGTATTGATTTTCTTTCCGTGCCTCCATTTGATAAAGTGGAGCTCAAGGTACTCGTCTTTCTAGAAAGTTTGACACCGGCTCGGAACGATACCAGATGCACCTAGAAATGAGATATCTCACGCTAGAAGTCCATTATGGCTGTTTGGTATTGATTGTCTTTCCGTGCCTCGATTTCATAAAGTGCATCTCAGTGTACTCATCGTTCTGGAAAGTTTCACACCGGCACGGAATGATTCCAAGTGCACCTAGAAATGACGTAGGGCACATTAGAAGTCCATTGTGGGTGTTTAGTATTGATTTTGTTTCCGTGACTCGATTTCATAAAACGGAGCTGATTGGCCGTCGTTTTGGAAAGTTTCACACCGGCTCGGAACGATACGAAATGAACCTTGAAATGAGGTAGGGCACACTAGAAGTACATTATGGGTGTTTGGCACTGATTTTCTTTCCGTGCCTCGATTTTTTATAGTGGACCTCAGGGTACTCGTCGTTTTGGAAAGTTTCACGCTGACTCAGAACGATACCAAATGGACGTAGAGGTGTGGTAGAGCACACCAGAAGTCCATTATGGGTGTTTGCTATTGATTTTCTTTCCATGCCACGATTTCGTAAAGTGGAGCTCAGGGTACTCGTCGTTCTGGAAAGTTTCACGCTGACTCAGAACGATACCAAATGGACGTAGAGGTGTGGTAGAGCACACCAGAAGTCCATTATGGGTGTTTGCTATTGATTTTCTTTTCATGCCACGATTTCGTAAAGTGGAGCTCAGGGTACTCGTTGTTCTAGAAAGTTTCACACCGGCTCGGAAGAATTCCAAATGCACCTAGACATGACGTAGGGCACATTATAAGTCCATTATGGGTGTTTGGTGTTGATTTTATTTTCGTGCCTCGATTTCGTAAAGTGGAGCTCAGGGTACTGGTCGTTTGGAAAGTTTCACACCGGCACGGAACGATACCCAATAAACCTAGAAATTTGGTAGGGCACACCAGAAGTCCATTGTGGGTGTTTGGTATTGATTTTCTTCCCGTGCCTCGTTTTCATTATGGGTGTTTGTTATTGATTTTCTTTCCGTGCCATAATTTCACAAAGTGGAGCTCAGGGTACTTGTCGTTCTGGAAAGTTTCACACTGACACGGAACGATACCAAATGCACCTAGAAATGAGGTAGGGCACACCAGAAGTCCATTATAGGCGTTTGGCATTGATTTTCTTTCCGTGCCTCGATTTCACATTGTGGAGGTCAGGGTACTCATCATTCTGGAAAGTTTCACACCCGCTCGGAACGATACCAAATGCACCTAGAGATGTGGTAGGGCACACCAGAAGTCCATTATGGGTGTTTGGTATTGATTTTCTTTCCGTGCCTCGATTTCATAAAGTGGATCTCGGGGTACTCGTCGTTTTGGAAAGTTTCGCACCGACCCGGAAGGATTCCAAATGCACCTAGAAATGACGTATGGCACATTACAAGTCCATTGTGGGTGTTTGGTATTGATTTTGTTTCCGTGCCTCGATTTCATAAACAGAGCTGAGGGGTCGTCGTTCTGGAAAGTTTCACACCGGCACGGAACGACACCAAATGCACCTAGAAATGTGGTATGGCACACCAGAAGTCCATTATGGGCGTTTGGCATTGATTTTCTTTGTGTGCCTCGATTTCACAAAGTGGAGCTCAGGGTACTCGTCGTTCTGGAAAGTTTCACACCGGCTCGGAATGATTCTAAATGCACCTAAAAATGAGGTAGGGCATCTAGAAGTCTATTTTGGGTGTTTGCTATTGCTTTGGTCTCTTTGCCTCGATTTCGTTAAGTGGAGCTTAGGGTACTCGTCGTTCTCGAAAGTTTCACATCGGCTCAGAACGATACCAAATGCTCATTGAAATGAGGTAGGGCACACCAGAAGTACATTATGGGTGTTTGGTATTGATTTTCTTTCCATGCCTTGTTTTCATAAAACACAGCTGAGGTGCCAATCATTCTAGAATGTTTCACACCTGCTCGGACAGATTCCATTGTGGGTGGTTGGTATTGATTTTAATTCCGTGACTCGCTTTCACAAAACGCAGCTGAGGGGCCGTCGTCCTGGAAAGTATCACACCGGCTTGGAACGATACCAAATGCACCTAGAAATGAGGTAGGGCACACCAGAAGTGCATTACGGGTGTTTGGTACCGATTTTCTTTCCGTGCCTCGATTTCATAAAGTGGAGCTCAGGGGTAATCATCGTTCTGGAAAGTTTCACACCGGCACGGAATGATTCCAAGTCCACCTAGAAATGACATAGGGCACATTAGAAGTCCATTGTGGATGTTTGGTATTGATTTTGTTTCCATGCCTCGATTTCATAAAACGGAGCTGAGGGGCCACCATTTTGGAAAGTTTCACACTGGCTCAGAACGATACCAAATGCACCATGAAATGAGGTAGGGCACACCAGAAGTCCATTATGGGTGTTTCGTATTGATTTTTTTTCCGCGCCCCGATTTCATATAGTGGAGCTCAGCGTACTCGCCGTTCTGGAAAGTTTCACACCGCCACGGAACGATACCAAATGCACCTAGAAATGTGGCAGGGCACACCAAAAGTCCATTATGGGTGTTTTGTTTTGATTTTCTTTCCGTGCCTCGATTTCATAAAGTGGATCTCAAGGTACTCGTCGTTCTGGAAAGTTTCACACGAGCACGGAACGATACCAAATGCACCTAGAAATGAGGTAGGCACACCATAAGTCCATTTTGGGTATTTGGTATTGATATTCTTTCCGTGCCTCGTTTTCATTATAGGTGTTTGGTATGATTTTCTTTCCGTGCCACAATTTCATAAAGTGCAGCTCAAGGTACTCGTCGTTCTGGAAAGTTTCACACCGGCTCGAAACGATACCAAATGGACCTAGAGATGTGGTAGGGCGCACCAGAAGTCCATTATGGGTGTTTGGTATTGATTTTCTTTCTGTGCCTTGATTTCATAAAGTGGTGCTCGGGGATACTTGTCGTTCTAGAAAGTTTCACACCGGCTCGGAAGTATTTCAAAAGTACCTAGAAATGACGTAGGGTACATTAGAAGTCTATTGTGTGTGTTTGGTATTGATTTTGTTCCCGTGCCTCGATTTTATAAAACGGAGCTGAGGGGCCGTTGTTCTGGAAAGTGTCGCACCGGCTCGGAACGATACCAAATGCACCTAGAAGTGAGGTAGGCACACCAGAGGTCCATTATTGGTATTTGGTATTGATTTTCTTTCCGTGCCATAATTTCATAAAGTGGAGGTCAGGGTACTCGTCGTTCTGGAAAGTTTCACACCGGCACGAAACGATACCAAATGCACCTAGAAAAGAGGTAGGCACACCAGAAGTCTGTTATGGGCGTTTGGTATTGATTTTCTTTCTGTGCCTCGTTTTCATTATGGGTGTTGGGTATTGATTTTCTTTCCGTGCATCGATTTAATAAAGTGGAGCTCGGGGTACTCGTCGTTCTAGAAATTTTCACATCGGCTCGGAAGGATTCCAAATGCACCTAGAAATGACGTAGGGCACATTAAAAGTCCATTGTCGGCGTTTGGTATTGATTTTGTTTCCGTGCCTCGATTTCATAAAACGGAGCTGAGGGGCCGTCGTTATGGAAAGTTTTGCACCGGCTCGGAACGATACCAAATGAACCTAGAAGTGAGGTAGGCACACCAGAGGTCCATTATGGGTATTTGGTCATTGATTTTCTCAAGTACTTTGAATGGACCATCTCCTCGAGGCATCAACTTGGACTTACGCTTGTTCGGAAAGCGTTCTTTGCGTAGATGCACCCAAACCAAGTCGCCTAGTTCAAAAAACATCTTCTTTCTTGACTTGTTCGCCTTCTCAGCATAGTAGTGTGTCTTCTTTTCAATTTCTTCTTTAGTCTTAACATGAATTTGCTTCACATATTCAGCATGCTTTGATGCCTCCATATTAGCATGTTCGTGTAGCGGCAGTGGCAGCAAATCAAGTGGTGTGATTGGTTTAAAACCATACACTACCTTGAACGGGCACAATTGAGCAGTAGAATGTACCGCCCTATTGTACGCAAACTCCACATGCGGCAAACAATCTTCCCACTCTGTTAGATTCTTCTTGATCATCATTCGTAGTAGCATTGAAAATGTTCTATTCACCACCTCCATTTGTCCATCCGTTTATGGGTGACAAGTTGTTGAAAATAACAACTTTGTCCCAAGCTTGGCTGATAAGGATCCACCTAGTTGATTAAATGAATCCCGATTGTTGGCCCAATCTTTCATGGTACGCTTGAAGATCAGTAGCTTGTTGTCTCCTTCTCTTTACTTCGAGTGAACAGTAACCACACGTGTGAACAGTACCACAAGGTGAATTGTGCCCGAACCCTAGATAGCAAATCTTCAATCTCTAGTTGTGCTAAACCTTGAGGATTAGAAACAACAGAGAATAACTTCACAAACCGATCTGATTTGATCAAATTGCAAAGACGTAGTAGATGGATCCTCTAGGTTGTAGTCAAGAACAAGGTGTCCTTACTTTACGCCCAAGCTGAAACACCAAATGATAAGGATAAGGATCCACCTAGTTGATTAGATGAATCATGATTGTTGGCCCAATCTTTCACGGTACACTCGAAGATCAGTAGCAATCTCACAAACCAATTCGGTGAATTGAATTGTAAGAAAAACAATACACTCACAAACCAATCTAATAGATTGAATTGCAAGTAGTAGCCTTCGGTAAATAGTACTCCGAAGCAAGAGATAGATATCTTGATCTCGCTCTCAATCTTTCTCTCTCAATCTCTCCAACTCATATCACAACTCATGAACACACGATATGCGCCAAACGGCTTTTCTGATTTTTATTATCTAAATCATAACTTGTCCACCTATATGGTGCGGCCATGGGGGGTTTATATAGCCTCCCACGCAAGCACAAGACTTGGATGAATAGTATCCCCGAATTGCTACAGTACTCTAGTTCGATTACTATTTAGAATTTAAACTACTCTAGTTTTGGAATAAAAATATTAATCACCAATTGGTTGTCCGAATTGGATCCAAACTGAACCAACCCACATGCCATGTTCCTGGCGTCCTCTCCATGCATGGCCAAGTCTCCTCTTGGTTTCCCACGGTGTTGTGGGCTTTCCTTCTCTTAGCTTCTTCTTGCGAACTTGTTCCATGCACTTGATGTTTCTTTTGACGCCAATGCAACCCTTGCTGCCTGTCACCATATGTCTTTCTTGACCGCCCGCATGTGCTAGGGTTTTATCTCGAGAGCACGTTCCCTCTCGTTGGCCAGCATCCCTATCCACTTTATTGGCCTTCACAATGTTTTGTTTTACCTTTTGTTGTAAAACAACACCAATTGCGCCAATTTGAGTGCTAGCATTAGTTTGCAATTTAGGGATGCAAACCAATGCTTTGGTAGTAGTTATGGCCATATCATCCTCCCTTTCTTCAAGAAAAGATGTCCTCGTCTTTTGTGTAACCTTAGGAATCTTCATCGGAGTAGTCTTCACGATCGCCTTTTTAGTGATGATCTCCTCAGCACAAATAGAGTTCTCTGGCATAGGACACAGGGTATATGATCTTCCCTGATGCACCAAAGAGTACTTGTTGGACCTCCCGTGGTGCGTAGCATTGCGATCATACTGCCACGGACGCCCCAACAGCAAGTGACATGCGTGCATAGGCACGACATCACACTCCACCTTGTCGTGATAGTCTCCCACTGAAAAACAAACTTTGACACGATGAGTAATTTTCAGTTTACCAACATTATGCAACCATTGTGCATAATACGGTTCTGGATGTCGCCATGTTGTCAACCCCAAAGCTTGCACCAAATCGTTGCTAATGATATTGTTGTAGCTTCCACCATCAACGATAAGCTTGCAAACTTTGCCATTGATTTTGCAAATGATTTGAAAACGTTGGTTCGCTGTCCTGCTGAGAATGGAAGTGTTGTCAACTCGAACCGCCTTGGTCAAGATACAAAGACCATCTTGTGGTGCCTCACTAGTAGTTTTGTCATCATGAAACGACACCTCTTGCTGTTTTTGGGTAGAAAGAAGCGCCGCCAATTTCGATTTCTTCGTTCTTCCTCACCAACCGTTCTTCTTCACGCTTCTTGGCCTTTAGCCTTTGTCTTTGCTCTTTAATGTCTTCTTGGGCCTTGTCTCGTCATTGCCGTCTATCTTCAAAGTACCTTGACGAGGACCAAGATGTAATATCCTTTCGTGTTCCTCTCCATGGAAAGGAGTACCGCATGACGGGCGTGATGCAACTCGGTGTATATGCTTTGTTCTTTCAACCAATATGCACCAATCACCAATCTAACATGCTCTCATATGCATAGGAATCACGCCACAAGTAATAACAGCGAAGATACCCATCCAAAGAAAATTTTACCTCCACTTGTTTTGTGATCGAATGTGCTTGAACCTCCAAAGCAATAGATATGGCTCGATGTGGCTTCGTGATCAACCCCAATCTGTCCACAAGTGTTTGGCTTGCGCCGTTTGTCAAGCTTCCCAGATCGATCATCATAGCACAACTGTGTTCCCCACTCAACACCGATTGAAGAATATGTAGCTCGGATCGTGGAGTGGATCCTCCTCACATTGATCTATAGTGTAGTGAATTGCATGACCAACTTCATGTCCTTCAGACGCTATGTCGATATTTGATCTTCGCAGCGAACGGCAATCAGAATCAATCAAGCTCGATACCACGATAAGGATAAGGATCCACCTAGTTGATTAGATGAATCTCGATTGTTGGCCCAATCTTTCACGGTACACTCAAGATCAAGAGTAATCTCACAAACCAATTCGGTGAATTGAATTGTAAGAAAAACAATACACTCACAAACCAATCTAATAGATTGAATTGCAAGTAGTAGCCTTCGTAAATAGTACTCAAGCAAGAGATAGATATCTTGATCTCGCCTCAATCTTTCTCTCTCAATCTCTCCAACTCATATCACAACTCATGAACACACGATATGCGCCAAACGGCTTTTCTGATTTTTATTATCTAAATCATAACTTGTCCACCTATATGGTGCGGCCATGGGGGGTTTATATAGCCTCCCACGCAAGCACAAGACTTGGATGAATAGTATCTCGAATTGCTACAGTACTCTAGTCCGATTACTATTCACGTGAACAATAATCCGAGTCGGTACTGTTTACATGAACAGTAAACCGAACCTAAAAATACTTTCTTTATTTAGAATTTAAACTACTCTAGTTTTGGAATAAAAATATTAATCACCAATTGGTTGTCCGAATTGGATCCAAACTGAACCAACCCACATGCCATGTTCCTGGCGTCCTCTCCATGCATGGCCAAGTCTCCCTCTTGGTTTCCCTGGTGTTGTGGACTTTCCTTCTCTTAGCTTCTTGCGCGAACTTGTTCCATGCACTTGATGTTTCTTTTGACGCCAATGCAACCCTTGCTGCCTTGTCACCATATGTCTTTCTTGACCGCCCGCATGTGCTAGGGTTTTATCTCGAGAGCACGTTCCCTCTCGTTGGCCAGCATCCCTATCCACTTTATTGGCCTTCACAATGTTTTGTTTTACCTTTTGTTGTAAAACAACACCAATTGCGCCAATTTGAGTGCTAGCATTAGTTTGCAATTTAGGGATGCAAACCAATGCTTTGGTAGTAGTTATGGCCGTATCACCAAATGAGAACTTCCTCTTGCTTCCTCCTCTCTCCAGCCCTCCCTCTTAATTCCTCTCAAGAACACATCCCAACTCAAGAACACACGATATGCGCCAAAACGGCTTTTCTGATTTTTATTATCGAAATCATAACTTGTCCACCTGATGCGGGGTGCCCGATCTTCTTGACGTAGAACCTCTCGATAACTTGCGTATCCTGACGAACCACTAGTTGATCCCTCGCGCCAATGCATGGACTTGCAACTCTATGGAAAATTCGCCCAAACACACACTTGGTTGGATCCTCGCTGATCACAAGCGAAGATCGTCGAACCCTCAATTCCCAGCGGAACTGTTGTTCTCAACGCCCAATTCCCTCTGTTTTGGCTATAAGCACAACAGGAGAATCAAGCATATGCTTTGAAAATATATTAATCGTGGTATGAGCTTACAATGGGGGTCTACCCCTTAATATATAGTCTCGTCCTAATTTTCCATGTGGGACTATTCATGCAACGTTACTGTTCACGCGTAGTACTGTTCATGGGCCGGCACTATTCACTCGCGGTACTGTTCACGGTGTGCACTATTCACCATCTTGGGCTTCATGTGTTTTGGGCCTTGTGCTTGTTGGTGGGCTTTGCTCCTTGCTCCATTATATGGATCAGCCCCTTGGTTGACTTTATCTTGGGCTTGATGGTCTTCTCCTTGGTCACATGGGCCAAGGGCTGGCATCTTGGCATCCTCTTTTGATAGGCTCCCTTGGATGACGGCCGCATATCCTTGATCTCCGTCCATCTCTGAATTTTCAAACCTGAGCACAAGCAAAACACTGTTTTTAGGTAGTATAAAATGCTCATCGATAACATTATGTGATTCAGCTAGAAACAAATTCACCTGTTCTTTTAATAATTTGGCCCGTGCTCTTGTAATAGGTCCAGATGGCAGATTTGGCGCTTCAACACTTGTAGCTTGATCTGTATTAGTAGAAGATGGTAAAGAGCTAGGGATGCCCTCATCAGCCACCCCCTCTTGAAAAGGCATCGTCCTCGACGCTGGATCGTCAGCACCAAAGAAAGGTGATAAATCAGCTACATTGAACGTAGAACTCACACCATAGTCATCTCCTGGCAGCTCAATCTTATATGCATTGTCGTTAATCTTCGCAAGCACTTTAAAAGGTCCATCTCCTCTTGGCAGCAACTTTGACTTGCGGCGTTCTGGAAAGCGATCCTTGCGACAGTGTACCCACACTAAATCGCCTGGTTGAAACAACACCTTCTTTCTTCTCTTGTTCGCCTTCTCAGCATAATACTTCGTCTTCTTCTCAATTTCAGCCTTCGTTTTCAAATACAATTGCTTCACAAAATCAGCTCGTTTGGAAGCCTCCCTATTAGCACGATCGGAAAGTGGCAGCGGCAATAAATCCAATGGCATAATTGACTTAAAGCCATATACCACCTCAAACGGACACAGCTACATAGTGGAGTGCACAGCCTAGTTGTAAGCGAATTCCACGTGCGGCAATCAATCCTCCCACTCACGCAGGTTCTTCTTTATCATGGCCCGTAGCAGCATAGAGAGTGTTCGATGGACCACCTCCGTTTGACCATCCATTTGGGGATGACAAGTTGTGCTGAATAACAACTTCGTCCCCAATTTGCCCCACAATGTCTTCCAGAAGTAGCTCATGAACTTCACATCACGATCTGAGACAATGGTCCTTGGACCACCATGAAGTCGCACGATCTCCCTGAAAAACAAGTCAGCAACATACGACGCATCGTTGCTCTTGTGGCACGGAATGAAATGTGCCATCTTAGAAAAACGATCCACAACCACAAATATAGAATCCCTGCCCTCTTAGTTCTTGGTAGCCCCAAAACAAAATCCATGCTAATATCTTCCCAAGGAACATTAGGGACGGGTTAAGGAGTGTACAAACCATGTGGATTCAACTTGGATTTTGCCTTGTGACAAGTAATACAGCATTGGACAAACCTGTCCACGTCTCGCCTTATCTTAGGCCAATAGAAGTGATCACACAACATCAACAGAGTCTTTTCGCGTCCAAAATGGCCCATCAAACCACCTACATGTGCTTCTTGCAACAAAAACAAACGAATGGACGATTCTGGAACACACAACTTATTAGCACGAAAAAGGAATCCATCATGCATGTGAAACTTATCCCAACCTTTTTCATCTGTGCATTTGGAGTAAGGAATCGAAAAATCATGATCAGCTGCATACAAGTCACGCAAACTTTCTAATCCAGGAACTTGGATGCCTACTTGAGTCAACAGCACACTTTTCCTAGATAAAGCATCAGCAACCACGTTGTCCTTCCCCTTTTTATATTTCACAATGTATGGGAAAAATTTGATGACCTCTACCCATTTGGCATGTCTACGGTTCAGGTTTGCTTGTCCCTTTAAATACTTCAATGCCTCATGATCAGAATGGATAATAAACTCTTTAGGCCATAAATAGTGTTGCCAAGTTTCTAAAGCACGCTCTAACGCATATAGTTCTTTATCATAGACCGGATAATTCAATTGAGCACCATTCAGTTTCTCACTAAAATAAGCCACCGGTCTACCATCTTGCATTAAAACGCCGCCAATACCAAGTCCACTAGCATCACACTCAATTTCAAAGTTTTTAGTGAAATCAGGTAAAACAAGCAACGGTGCTTTAGTCAAGCGCTTCTTAAGTTCAGCAAAAGCATTTTTTTGCGCTACCCCCCACACAAATTCAACACCCCTTTTAGTCAGTTCATTCAATGGGGCAGCGATAGTGCTAAAATCCTTCACAAAGCGTTGATAAAAACCAGCGAGACCATGAAAGCTCCTTACCTGACTTACATTCACAGGAATTGGCCAATATTTAATCGCTTGAATTTTAGATTCATCTACTTCAACTCCTTGCGCAGAAACGACATATCCCAAAAAATATTACACGATCTTTGTAAAATGTGCACTTTTCTAAGTTATCAAACAGCTTAGCATCGCGTAAAATTTATAGAACTTGTCTAATATGGTCAATGTGTTCAGCTTCAGTGCGACTGTAAATCAGAATATCATCAAAGTATACAACCACGAATTTACCAATCAAATGTTGTTTTCCACTCATCCCCTTCATGCATCCTAATTTGATGGTAACCACTACGCAAATCGATTTTAGAGAAAATAACAACACCACTCAATTCGTCTAGCATATCATCTAAGCGAGGAATAGGATGACGATATCGAATAGTGATATTATTAATCGCTCTACAATCTACGCACATACGCCATGAACTATCTTTCTTAGGAACTAAAATAACAGGAACAGCACAAGGGCTTAGACTTTCACGAACGTACCCTTTGGATATAAGCTCTTGTACTTGTTTCTGAATTTCCTTTGTTTCCTCGGGGTTGGCGCGGTATGGTGGTCGATTGGGCAGCGACGCTCCTGGAATCAAGTCGATCTTATGATCGATCCCATAATTGGTGGCAGCCCAGTGGGTACCTCCTCTAGAAACACATCACTGAATTCCTGCAAAACATGAGCAACACCACTAGGAAGGGAAGTTAAGTCATTAGCAGCAAGCAATGCATCCTTGTACACAAGTACAAAGTGCATCAAAGTGGGATTCTCACTCAGCTCTCTAATTTCTGACGTGGAGGCTATCATTACTAACTTGTTCTCTCCCTCACTTTTCTTTTTACCACTCAAATTTGGCTTGTGGCGCTCACTCACTGAAGGTGGAGTCACACCAAAGGCCTGCTGGTTTGCTGCAGCCTTTGCCCATTCTCGAGTGGAAATTGGAGCAAGTGGGCATGGATTTCATCACTGGTTTGCCAAGGACCCAATCGGGCTATGACTCCATTTGGGTTATTGTGGATTGTTTGACCCAAGTGGCACGTTTTATCCCTATCAAGACCACCTACCAAAGCAGCAAGTTGGCTGAGTTGTACCTAGCCCGAATTATCTGCCTACATGGTGTACCCAAGGGTATAGTGTCTGATAGAGGTTCCCAATTCACCTCAAGATTTTGGGAAAGTCTCCATGAAGCCTTAGGGACAAGACTTAATTTCAGCACAACTTATCACCCTCAAACCGATGGATAAACAGAGAGGGTGAATCAAGTTCTTGAAGACATGCTTCGAGCTTGTGCGTTGGATTATGGGAAAAGTTGGGACAAAAACCTCTCCTATGCTGAGTTCTCCTACAACAATAGCTACCAAGCTAGTTTAAGAATTCTCCCTTTGAAGCCTTGTATGGAAGGCAGTGTAGAACTCCCCTCCATTGGGATCAAGTAGGTGAGCGCCAGTTATTTGAGCCCGAGGTAACCAAAGAGGCTGAGGAAAAAGTGAAGCTTATAAGAGAGCGGTTAAGAATAGCCCAGTCCCGACAAAAGAGCTATGCGGACAATCAGAGACAGGAGTTATCCTTTGAAGTTGGTGACTTTGTGTACCTCAGGGTAACTCCACTCAGAGGAGTTAGAAGGTTTCGGGCTAAAGGAAAGCTAGCACCAAGATTTATCGGACCATACAAGGTATTGGCAAGACAAGGTGAAGTTGCCTATAAGCTTGAGCTGCCAAGCTCATTGTCAGCGGTGCATGATGTCTTTCATGTATCACAGTTAAGGAAATGCCTCTAAGTCACAGAAGACCACACCCTCCAAGAGAGCATTGATCTCCAAGAAGACCTCACCCTGATTTTGGAGCCTTTTTGAACTTTCAAAATAAAAAGAACCATTTTGTTTTGATGAGAATTCAAAGCTTAACTTGAGAATTTCACAATGGATTCTAACGGATTAATTCAAACTTCAACTAAAAATCGCATGAGGTTATTTGGGTTTGTGAAGTTTTGGTGGTCTCCTCTTTTCTGCGCTGGCTTTGTTCTCCTCTGGTCAGGACCTCCTCCTTGTCTATTTAGACCTCCCTGTGTCCTTCAGGACCTCCCCATGTCCTCTAGGACCTCCTCCTTGTCTATTTTGACCTCCCCGTGTCCTTCAGGACCTCTCCATGTCCTCTAGGACATCCTCCTTGTTTATTTGGACCTCCCCATGTCCCTCAGGATCTCCCCATGTCCCCTAGGACCTCCTCCTTGTTTATTTAGACCTCCCTCGCATCTGTTCGAGCTTTCCGCTTGATCCAAACCTCTATCGCTTGTTTAGATCTTAACCGTTAAGACCTCCCCTTTGGAGATCTTAGCCGTCAGGACCTCTCTTGTTTAGATCTTGACCGTTAAGACCTCCCCTCTAGAGATCTTAGCCGTCAAAACCTCCCTTGTTTAGATCTTGACCGTTAGGACCTCCCCTCTGGAGATCTTAGCCGTCAGGACCTCCTTTGTTTAGATCTTGATCGTTAAGACCTCCCCTTTGGAGATCTTAGCCGTCAGGACCTCTCTTGTTTAGATCTTAACCGTTAAGATCTTCCCTCTGGAGATCTTAGCCGTCAAGACCTCCCCCTTGCTAGATCTGACCGCTAGGACCTCCCCTTTAGAGATCCTAATCGTCCAGACCCCCTCCTTGCTAGATCTGGCCGTTAGGACTTCCCCTTGGGAGATCCTAACCGTCCAGACCTCCCCTTGCTAGATCTGACCGTTAGGACCTCCCATTTGGAGATCCTAACTGTCCAGACCTCCCCCTTACTAGATCTGGCCGTTAGGACCTCCCCTTGGGAGATCCTAACCGTCTAGACCTCCCCCTTGCTAGATCTGACCGTTAGGACCTCCCCTTGGGAGATCCTAACTGCCCAAACCTCCCCTTGATTTAATCTGACTGTCAGGACCTCCCCATTGAGGTGTCTGTTGGACCTCCTGTCCGTGGGACTTTCCCTTGAGCTTTGACTGGTCCCACTTGGCAGTCACACCTATTTTTCCTTATCCTTTGACTATGTCCTTTGCACAAGGGAGTCTCCCCACATTTAATGCCTGTTGTATCGCATTAAATGCTACCACTTTTTGTTAATTGACAGGTGTAACTTGCAAGCACGGTGGTTGTGCTCATTCTTGCTTGATTGATGAATTGAGCAGGAGAAGACTTCTTTGATGAGGATGAGGACCAGATCAACTAGGCCGTGCCCTCCAGCCAATTACCTGTGGTGTATTGGGTGGACATGGTTTTACTGGTTTTGCTTCCGCTATGTATTTACCCTTGTTGTCGTGGCTTGTAAGCCAATTTGTAATCAACTCCCTTGTTAATAAAGTCTCGTGTGGATGTACGTTATCACTTGTAATTGCTGTGAGAACCAGCCATTGATCCTTGGGACTGGTTCAGATCACAGGAGGATTAGGACTTCTCCAAATCCCATGATCTCCTCGGGTTGGTCCCTGGACCTTCGCAGGTATGGTCGTGGCTCTCGGGAAGGTCTTGAGCCTCAAGACCTCCTCGGTCAGTTCCCTGGACCTTCAGGAGGTCCGGCTGGACCTCTTGGGAGGCCTGGGAGGACTACCCGAGAGGTCCTTGGGACCTCTTGGGAGGTCCTGGTGGACTCCCAGGGAGGCCTGGGAGGACCTCTCGGGTGAGGCCCCTAGCCGAGTCGCACACCATCCAATAAGGATTGGATGGCCCTAGAGGAGTGGGACGTTTAGACCATCCGAACATCTCACCTGGATCAAACCGTCCAACGCAAATCGAACGATACACAAGCGATAGAGGTCTAGATCAAACAGAAGATCCAAACGGACGCGAGGAGGTCTAAACCTTAAAGAGATTCAAACCAACAAAGGAAATCTTAGATTAAAAGGGATGGAAAGATCCAAACTCAGAGGAGGTCCAAATAATCTCCAATGAGGTCCTATGGGCACAGAGGAGGTCCAAAGGACTTAGAAGAGGTCCTATGAACACAGAGGAGGTTCAGAGGACTTAGAAGAGGTCCTATGAACACAGAGGAGGTCCAGAGGACTTAGAAGAGGTCCTATGAACACAGAGGAGGTCCAGAGGACTTAGAAGAGGTCCTATGAACACAGAGGAGGTCTAGAGAAAGGGCTAAAACAAAAGGCACTCGGAGCACGCAAAAGACTTAGTTGAGGTTTGGTTAGGTCAGGTTAAACTCCCAAATTTCTGAAATCCCAAGTTAAGCTTGAGCAGGTGAATAAACCGAATGGTTCCTTTTAGCTTTGAAAACGGCAAGAACTCTTAGGAAAAACGGGACGTTACAAACCTTCACCCCTTAAGGGAATCTCGACCCCAAGATTCAGGTTAGCTAGAGAATAGGTGCGAGAACTCCTTCTTGAGGTCTTCTTCGCGCTCCCAAGTTGCTTCTGCTTCAGTGTGATTGCTCCATTGCACCTTGCAAAGCTTGATGGTCTTGTTTCTTGTGACTCTCTCGGACACATCCAAGATCTTGATGGGTTGCTCCTTGTAGGGGAGGTCTTCTTGGAGGTCCACAACGTCCATGGGCATTTGCTCTTCTGGCACTCTTAAGCACTTTTTCAACTGAGAGACATGGAACACATTGTGCACTCCAGCAAGCTGAGGGGAAAGATCTATCTTGTAGGCCACTTCTCCTCTTCGGGCGAGAACTGGAAAAGGTCTAATGAATCTTGGGGCTAGCTTTCCACTGATCCTGAATCGTTGCATTCCTTTGAGAGGTGACACTTTGAGGTATACTTGATCTCCTGAAGTAAAGGCTAAATCTCAACGTCTATTGTCGGCATAGCTCTTCTGTCTGGTTTGTGCAGTCTTCAACTTTTCCCTTATTGACTTCACTTGGTCTTTAGCTTCCTTCAACAGGTTGGGTCCAAGAACTTGTCCTTCACCAGTCTCTGTCCAGTACAAGGGTGTTCTACATTTTCTTCCATAAAGAGCTTCAAAATAAGACATTCGGAGGCATGCTTGATAGCTGTTATTGTAGGAGAACTCAGCATAGGGTAACATTTTGTCCCAACTTCCTTGCCTTTCCAGAGCACAAGCCCTCAGCATGTCCTCAAGTACTTGGTTGACCCTTTCGGTTTGTCCATTAGTTTGTGGGTGATAAGCTGTGCTAAAATTGAGGTCTGTGCATATAACATCATGTAGCTTTTGCCAAAACTTGGAGGTGAATTGAGATCCTCTGGCTGATACTATTTTCTTTGGGACACCATGCAAACACACAACTTTTGCCATGTAGATTTCTGCCAATTTGTCTCCGGAATAGGTGGTCTTCATAGGAATAAAGTGAGCCATTTTGGTTAAGCAATCTACAATGACCCATATAGAGTCAAAACCAGCCTGGGTCCGGGGTAAACCAGTTATAAAGTCCATCCCTACCTCTTCCCATTTCCACTCGGGTATGGACAAGGGCACCAAAAGACCCCCAGGTCTTTGGTGCACGACCTTAACCTTTTGACAAGTATCACATTTGGCCACATACTCTGCAATTTCTCTCTTCATACCAGGCCACCAGTACATCTTCTTGATGTCTTGATACATCTTTGTAGCTCCAGGGTGAATGGAATACAGCGCTTCATGGGCTTCTTTTAGCAAAATCTTCTTGAGTTCTATGTTATTTGGCACACATAGCCTCTTGTCAAACCATACGGTCCCTTGATCATCTTCTAAAACCTCAAAGATTTCCCTTTTTTATGTTGGCCTTGATTTCTTGAATGATTGCATCTTCAACTTGAGCTGCCCTAATCTGTCTTTGCAGGTTGGGCTGCACTTCCAAAGTTGCCAAAAACCCTTCTTCAACTATCTCAAGTCTGAGTTTCTGGAATTCCTCATACAAAATAGGCTGACTTTCTTTGACCATCAAGGTACTGCTATAAACCTTTCTACTTAGAGCATCAGCTACCACGTTAGCCTTGCCGGGGTGATAATGAATTTCAAGATTGTAGTCTTTAATCAGCTCTAACCACCTTCTCTGCCTCATATTCAAATCAGCTTGGGTAAAAATATACTTTAAGCTCTTGTGGTCTGTGTAGACTTCACATCGGTTTCCAATGAGATAGTGGCGCCAAATCTTCAAGGCATGCACCCCAGCAGCTAGCTCTAGGTCATGAGTTGGGTAATTGGCTTCATGAGGTTTCAATTGTCGGGAGGCATAGGCTACCACTCTTCTTTCTTGCATCAAGACACAGCCGAGTCCTTGCTTTGATGCATCACAATACACTTCAAAGTCTTTTAGGACATCCGCAATATCAAAAGCCGTGCAGAGGTTAACCTTCTCTTGAGCTCTTGAAAGTCGTGTTCACAATCGATGTCCATAAGAACTTCTTTTCCTTCTTCAATAACTGAGTGAGAGGTCTTGCTATTCGAGAAAAACCTTCAATAAACCTTCTATAATACCCTGTCGTACCAAGAAAACTCCGGACCTAAGGCACGGACTTTGGAGGTTCCCAATTGAGCACGTCTTGGACCTTGCTGGGGTTGATAGAGACTCTATTTTCGGACAGGACAGGTCCTAAAAAGACCACTTCCTTCAACCAAAACTCACATTTACTAAACTTTGCAAAGAGTTGGTGAGCTCTAAGCTTCTCCAAAACCGAAAAGAGGTGCTTTGCATGCCCTTCTTCACTTCGGGAATACACAAGAATGTCATCAACAAAGACAATGACAAACTTATCAAGATACTCCATAAACACTCTATTCATCAAATTCATGAAATAAGCAGGGGCATTGGTCAGCCCAAAAGACATAACAGTAAACTCAAACAGCCCATATCTAGTTGAAAAAGCTGTCTTGGGGATGTCTTCTTGGCGAATCTTAAGCTGGTGGTATCCTGACCTCAAATCTATCTTTGAAAACACTGCAGCTCCCTTCAACTGATCAAACAAATCATCAATTCTAGGCAAAGAATACTTGTTCTTGATAGTGACATCGTTGAGAGCTCGGTAGTCCACACACATTCTTTGAGTACAATCCTTCTTGGCCACAAATATCACTGGAGCTCCCCAAGGTGAGGAGCTAGGTCTAATGAAACCTTTGCCCAACATGTCTTCAATCTGCTGCTTCAACTCCACTTGGTCATCAACATGCAGCCTATAAGGTCTTTTGGAGATGAGGGAGGTCCCTGGGACAAGGTTAATCACAAACTCAAGATCTCTATCTGGTGGCATGCCTAGGAGCTCATCAGGGAACACATCTGCAAAATCTCGGACCACCAGGACATCTTTCAAGGCTAGAACTTGGGCACTGCAAGCTACAGGTCCTTTAAGCTTTTCTAAGGAGGCTTCAAACTTCACTGTGACACCATTAGGGCTAGTAAAAGAGATGCTCCTACCACTTCAATCCAACATTGCATGGTGGTTTGCAAGTCAATCCATACCCAAGATCACATCTAAAGACTTTGTGTCCAAAAGGATAAGGTTGGCCAAGAATTCTACTCCTCTATAACTAATTTAACTTAGGACAACCCCGGTTCGTGCTTAGCTCGACCGGGATTGAACCAACAAGGTAGATTTAAGAGCAATAACTTGAAATTGGTGCTTGACAAAGAAAACTCGAGAAATGAACGAATGTGAAGCTCCGTAATCAAATAAAATCAGAGGTAGCCTTCAATTTACTAGGAACATACCTAGTACAACCTCCGGGGAGGTCTGGGCTTCCTCTACGGCCTCATGGTTCACACGACCCCTTCCAAATGATTGAGAGGTTCTAGCTTGAGGAGGTCCTGTGGCTTGCTGGGAGGTCCTAGCAGGGGGAGGTCCTGAAGAGGAGGTCCCAGCAGCTGCTTGAATCCTTTGTGGGCATTGGCTGGCATAATGTCCCACTTGATGGCACTTGAAACAAGTGATCCCTGCTGCTGGAGAGGACTTTGAGAGCTGATTGCTGCTGTTAGTGTTGCGTCGTTGCCCTGGAACAGCTGAACGGGAGGTCTTGGCAGAGGTCCTGGGAGGTCCAGGAGGTCCTCGACGCCTAGGTGGGTGCTGCACAAAAGTCCTAGCACGCTGAGGGGGTCTTTGTTGAGTATTGGAGGGTGACAACTTTCTCTTATAAGCCTCAGAAAGCTCCCTACGAGATTCTTCAATGAGCATAGCTTTATTTACCATGTGCTAAAAATCAGGATAGTCGTTGCCAACGACTTGAACTTTCAGGCTAGGGTGGAGACATCACTTAAAACGCTTCTGGCGTGCCTCATCAGTGGCAACATCTTCACAGGCATAACGTGACAACTGAGTGAATTTGGTAAGATACTCACTCACAGTCATGTTGCCTTGTTTAAGGTCCCGAAACTCATTTTTCTTCATCTCAACCTTCCCATCGTGGGACATGGGAATGGCGAAAAGTCACGCAAACTCACCCAAGTGATCATTTGCGGGTCAACATGAGAGACACAAAAGGTATCCCACCATTCAGCAGCAGGACCCTCCAATCGGTGTGATGCAAACAAGACCTTCTCTCTATCTTCACAGCGGACAATATCCAGCTTTTTCTCAGTTGATCTCAGCCAATCGTCCGCATCCAAAGGCTCCGGGGAGCTTGAGAAGGTGGTTGGACGAGTCTTCATAAACTCTGACAACCTTGACTGGGGATGAACCGAGATGGGAGGTGGCGGCACAACTGCTGCTTGGCTGTTCTGGCTCATCATGGCAAGCAAGGCAGTGGTGGTCTGGCTTTGCTGAGCCATCATTTGGTTCATATTTTGCATCATAGAACTCATCATTTGAGCTTGTGCTGCCATGAACTGCCCAAAACCTGGGTCTGCCACTGACACTGGAGGAGGTGGTGGTGGAGGCAACTGTTCTGAGGGCTCATTCTGGCTTGTTGATTGCCGAGTTTGAACCATTAAACTACACTGTCATAGATCACCTACCCATCCTTGCAAAATTACCCAATCACGATTCTCTAACACATTGATCAAGTTTCCCAGACTTTCGATAATGATATCATTCCAATATGGACAATGGTTCTAGGATTATAATTCACCATAGGTTCCACTAGTTGTAACACTAATCGATTGTATTCCAACGACAAACATTCCATTTACATAGAACTCTCTCCAAGAGTTATAGGTCAAAACCAAATCACTTTCTCTCGCTCTTCAAATAGCTTGGCCCCAAAATTCTCATCCGCGATCATTTACTTGACCACCACCAACCAATCGCCACCTTACACTTTATAAGACCTTGCAACCCAAGTCGGTTAATCTTTTCTCAATAGGAAAGAGCAAACAAATACAAGTTTTAACACACGAGGAAATACTACTCTTCACAGTGAGTACAAGACCAAGAGAAATAGTCAAATAGCATTGATCTCGAAAAACAAAAGACGAGATCACAATTGAGAGCACATGTTCCACAAGAAGGGAGTTTCAAACATCAATAAATCACAATAAAATATTGCTTTTGAAACTCAAGAAACACTTAAGCGGCAATGATAGAAGAGTTGCAGGTTACAATCCTTAACTCGAACCTCAAATACTTATGGTGCATTTTTTTCCTTTAACAGAGAAAAACAATTTCCTTTGATTACATCATCACTTGCCAACCCAAAGTAGAAGTACTTTTAATACAAATCACATTAATCACTTAAGAACCCATTAGAACATTCTCACGCATCGCCTTTCTCAACAATGTTAGTTACCACATTAAGCATGAACTACCAAAAGATCACAGATGCAAAACTCTAAACTTTTCATTTAACCGATATTACAAGAGGCGGTTAAATTACCTTCTTTCTAAAAGAATCATCACCACTCCCACAAGTCACAATCCTTTGCAGACAATCATACTAACATCAAGAATAATACACTCTTAACACGAATCGCCATCATCTACTCTTCCATTATAAAGCCCACAAAGGCTTACCAGACTGTTACATACCACTTTATCATCTCATCCTCAATTGAGAGTATACCAAAATCTTCAACCTCAGTACAACAATCACTTTATTTTTTTAGAGAGAACCTACTACCCAACTTTAAAAGTTATAACAAGATCCTTTCATCAAAGGCATACTATAATCCGATAACTTCACCATCATACAAACACGGGTCACCTATTAAAATCCCATCATAAACCTCTCCAAAATAAACGCAAACCACAAGGTTGAAACAAACCTCTTTTAACAAGATCATGCTATCAGAGACTACTTATTCACTCATCCACTCGACCATTAGTGTTGCTCAACACCCACTCCAACTATCATTAACAATTGACAATTGTATTTATCACGTATGCAAATAGGGTCCTACTTCTATTTGCAAATACATAACCATCTATAAACACAAAGTCAATATTCCACTCTACACTCGGAGTTTAGGTAAAGTATAATTAAACATTCAATAATATCATCTCCTCAGAAACAGGGTTTCACAAGATGCTACCTCAACATTCATCTAACCCGACATACATGTTTCAATCTAGCAATTATGTATGCTCATCAAGTAACCGGTTATGAAAATTTCCCGATTGATATTCTCTAAAGCATCGCTCAAACACATCCCTAACATAACCATCCCTAATGGGTAGACTAATCCATTGAGACACATTACTCAAATTTATCCAATAAATCTACCAATTCCACAATCTTAATGATCGCACCAAATCATCAATATACCACACCTCTTAATAAATCTTGGATTCCCAATAAATGGTCATACCATTAAACAAGTTCATCATGTAATTATTCCATGACAACACCAAATAAATCAACTTCACTTCCAAGGATCTTGGTTAAGATCGACACGCACCACACTCAGACCCAACTTGATAACTCATAAGTTATCAATTTATCTTCTATGCTTGAAACCCTCACTTAGTCACAACAAAACATTACAAAAGAGTTACGATACATTCTTTTTCAAAAAGATGCACTAAACTTCAACATTCCAACTACTCCAAAAGAAGCGCCAGAAGCCGAAAAGACCAAATTCAAAGTCAAGGAAAGAGAACAACTTCTCTAAAGATACTCACTATCTACGCCTATACTAAGATATCCAATGTGGGCACTTCACTATTGCTATACCACGAATGGTGGTGTAACCTGGTACAGCCTAGGGCCGCAACCACGACATCAACCTCTCAACATGGGTTATCCCCACACATAATAACAATAGTATTATAATATAGATATATCCGATCATCTCATAACAGGATTCATCAATACAACTCAATGGAAGCGTAAATGCAATGCAAAAACCCATTCCCATCTACTGTGCTTAGTGTGTCAAGTTTAATATTTTCAATACCATGGACCTACAAATTTCTCGATACCAATCAGTAACACCTCAAATCAACATTGAGCCCGAATGCTACTAAAATTAAATTAAACAAAACTAAACTAAGACCAATTACCAATTTTGGGCGAACCTCCTTTGTATAATTAACTATACCGAGGTTCCAACAATTAATCATAGCAATTAACACTAAACTCAATATTCAAGTTCATTCAGCATGCAAGATAATCTAATAAACATAAACAAAACTTGCTATTCTCCTTATTACAACTAATCAAACTTAAAACCATCCATAAGTGATTCACAAGCGCTTACTTATTATTGGAATAAAATCTAAATGGCGACGCTTTTAAGGTTTGAGTGTGTAACACCCCAGCCAAACAAAGGCCTGGAATGCTACTAAACTAAATAAATTAAACAAAATTAAACTAAAACACCTTACAAAATTTCGGCAGAACCTCCTTTGTATAGTTATCTATACCGGAGGTTCCAACAAACAGTTATAACATAAACAAGTAATCCAACTCGCAATATGATCAAGACATATTCAAAACCGGCTATTCGTTACTATAACATCCATAGCAACTAAACAGCTAAGATATAGATCATGAGCATCCAAAAATATCTATCCATTTATTACAGTTTACTACTAATTAATTCTTCTTTTCATTCCATTGTGGCAGATTGTGCGATAGTGCAACAAGACTAATCATTCTTTTTCCCCATGCATGCCGATCTCGTAAAGGTACCTAAAACACAACAAACAACAAGAGGTGAGTCCAAGACTCAGCAAATATAATAAATGGCATC
This sequence comes from Phyllostachys edulis, assembly GCA_036346405.1. Taxonomy (NCBI): domain Eukaryota; kingdom Viridiplantae; phylum Streptophyta; class Magnoliopsida; order Poales; family Poaceae; genus Phyllostachys; species Phyllostachys edulis. The sequence goes on from CM070564.1 coordinate 11,421,056, forward strand.
AACAACATACAAGCATGTAAATCATCAACTATACTTCACAAATCCACATATCAATCACCTTACACACACATGCTATGCAATATGCTCAAATGATCCTTTTCCTTCTCTTTCCCTTTTGCATTTTACCGGTAATGCAAAGTGTGCATCCGTCGATGCACACCCATGCCTGTGCCATCCGCACAGGGGACCATTGCCCATACTCCGCAAGTATGGGGATTAAAGCCCATGCTTTACAAGCATGGGGACCTTTAGCCCGCCATCAACATGACAGGACTCAAGAGTTGCTTGGTCATCACATGACCAAGTCTTCAATAAGCCAACATGATGCATATGTATGAATTTCTCAAATTAATACAAACATGCATCCAAGAACAACATTGCATATGAATATCCTATTCATACTACAAAGCTCATAAATATAGACTTCACAATTAGCAAACATCCAAGATTAACACATAACTCATATCTCTAGCAACCATGAACATTACCAACTATACCAACATCACAACTCATGAACACACAATTTCTCATAATATATATCAAACCTTGCCATTCAACAATATATATTATAACCATCGTTATACTTGCCTTCACCGCGAGGGAACGAGGGATGTGCAGGAGGTGCTGCCCCCGGGACTAGTCCACCACCTGAATAAATAATTATAACGCACGCTAAGACGACAGTAGCGGGCCAAAACAAACTATATAACAACAATCACTAACTCGCAAAAACGTCGGACTCGATCCCAACCCCAATTCCTAAACGTCGATCTGTCCCCTCGGTGGACAGTCAACTTCTAAAATCCATAACTTTTAGTACAGAAGTCCAAATAGGGTGTTCTTGGACTTTATGGAAAGGTTATCAATTTCTCCAACTAAACCTAGTTGACGAGCCTTCCTGATTCGGCCATCAAAAACCACTACCAAGCTAATTAACAGAACATCGAATTTGCGTCGGGTTTCTAGACAGTCATATTAAAACCATCATATCTTTTAGTACGTTTGTCCAAATTTCGTGTTCTTGAGCTTTCTGGAAAGCTAAACCAATTATCTACATCTTTCGTTATAGTGAGATCTTCTAAATATTCCATTATCTATTTGCTAACGGCCGATTACTATTAACTGTCGAATTATAACTAAACTACGTAGCAATGAGACTAAACCGATCTACTAATCGCCCTCGACTAGAAAATTCTAAAACCCTCTCTAATTAATCTCGATTCAAATATCTAATTAAATCTCTCCATCTACTGTTCATGATAGCATACATCCATACAGAGCAAAGTTACACTACTAGTAAATTTCCTAGCGCTACTAGCACAACTAGTCACCGATGCATTATTTTCAAGCACTAGCGACCAATCTAAAGGCTCCAACGTAACTAGTCACAACACTAACACAGCCTATGGCATGCAATTAAATAATCAAAGTAGTACACCATTAATTAATCAACTACTAGTGCCACCGCTTCATGCATCCAAAAGGTTGCACTACTAGTTTGTCGCATGCATACCAATCAACGTGGCCAAACTAGTTTACTAGAGCAAAGACTAATTAGCCATTCAACAAAGCAGCCCAAAAAGACAAACCTTGCCGTGATGGCTTCCTCACGTGGAGCAAAGCAGAACAACAATTTGGTAGGTACCGGTCAAAGGCCCCAAGTATTCACGTGTTGGTCGCTACTATTGGCCAAAGCCCCTGTGCCAGCGTCGGTGATCGGCAGGAGTCGGCACGGCAAAGCGGACTACGTGAAGGAGCAGCGGTTGTCGGGCCGAGCGACCACGCCGCGCCGGCACCGCCGGCAAAGAACACAAAGAGGCAACGCAGCCACGCTGCAGCGGGCAGGAGCAAACAAGACGGAACAAAGAATGATGCGCTTAGCGTGAGACCGATGGCGGTGGCATGGCTACGCAGGGGGAAAACAAAGCGCTGTTAGGGTTTAAGATTTGGGCCCTCCTCTCCCCCACGATCTTTTTTCCAGGTACGAACCAACTCCTCCCTAAAAACTCCAAAATACTCCGTTTTCACGTATCCCCTTTCGTCTAATTACATGTAGGCCCTTAAGGTTAATTTCAGGATATTACATTCTACCCCCCTTAAACAGAATTCGACCCCGAATTCTACTCGTCGTTCTACACAAAGGAACCACCACAACTGAAATTAAACAACAAATCACACGTACCCGACGTGAACAACTCTGGATATTGCTTGCGCATGCGAGACCCAACTCCCAAGTTGCCTCTCTCTTGGACTGATATGACCACATCACCTTGACGTAAACTGATGTCTTGCGCCCTAACACTCATCCCGACCTTTCCAGGTATGCTCCACGGACTAGACTCGAAGGTAAAGCCTTACTCATTGGTCCACGACTAACCAAACCTCACAGTCCGATTCTCTCAAGTACTCCCTTGACACTGGGTTATACAAAACATTGTGTACCCCGCGCCAGGACTCGAGATGGTCCAAGTGAAACGCTATCTTCCATATTTTCCATAACTTCCAGAAACAAACCAATGTACCTTGAGCCAACTTTCCCTTTGGTACCAAACCACACAACTTACACAAGACACATGAAACACTTATTCCCTTCTATCAACCAACCACTTCACCTTTGCAAGGGGCATCCCCTTAACAAGGGACGCACAAATAACCCGCATTAAACCAATCTTCTTAAAAGAAAAACAACTTAAGAAGGAAGGATCCTCATCACAGCCACGCATTACCAACTACTCTCCAAAAGAGTCAAAACCAAAATCGAAGACTCATCATGAAAACCTTTTCACTTTCCAAGTAGGCAGTTTGCAAATAAACACCACAAACGAAAAGCGAAATCATTTGAATGCCCAAAATAACCATTTCCTTTCTTTTCTTAATCGGAAAGAATCACGCATACCAAGAAGAGCCAACTTAATTTATAATTGTCATCTGTCATAGAGACAAAGCTCAAATAAAAACTAAGAGAATACTTCATTATCTGAGAATACAACCTTTTTCTCAAACTTTCTTTGAAGAATTCAACTTTCTCTTAAACCAAGAGATTCCAAATCGTCGCATAACACACTATTTCAATTCTTTTAATTTGGCAACCTCAAAGCTATGCTCAATCTGAACACAAAATCCACGCCTATGAAGAGAGACTCTTCAAATCCGCAATAACATACTCTGATCAACTTCTCTACCAAAGGAATTTCTTTGACAAATAATTCCTAACACACCTCCAAATAGATTTAAGCCACAATCACATCACCTCAAGCTTTTAAGGTTAATCAACTTGAAATTCACCGCATACACACTCATTTACTACACCCAAAGGATTCTATCAAAGATCACCATAACTCTTGGAACCTAATCATGGGAAACCAAGATGCTAGCATAAAAATGTAAAGCCCAATTCAATCTCTAAGACTCTTACAATGAACTTCCCGGTATTTTTGGTAGGTAACCCTCAGATCTGAAGACTAAAAATTTCACACAGCTCAACAATAACCTCAGTTATTAATGTCGTCATTCCTCACTAATCAAGTAACCGCCCAATGCGATTTATTACACCAATCTTAGAGCTTCTCTAACCCACACCAATCAAATGCAGTTACTCGACCACAGTATACCCATTCACAAAACCCTAACTGATTGACCAGAATTCAAACATACCCAATCATTAACGTCAATGAATAAATATATTCTTGACTAAGTTATCCTTAGAGATAATCTAACTCCCATAGGGTTACTCACTAAGACCGAGTCATACTTGACAATAACTCAACAATTTCTGCTATCCCATTAATTAACACAACGATTAATTTTCTCCACACTACTACTGTCATGAAACTACACCATCATAACTTCTCTACACAATCTTACCGAGTACCCAATTGCGATACTCTAGTAAATTGATCACGACTTCCAGACTTTCTAATTCTAATGTTCTGTCAAAATATTCTTCATGATCTTGAGCCACCTCTTGCTATAGGTTCTACTAGTTGTTATATCGTAATCTGTTAGCTCCAAAGACAAACATTCTATTTAAATCAAATCCTCTCCAAGGATTACCCCAATAAATCGATTTATAACTCAAACCCTCTCAAACAACTTGACACCTAAAGGCTCACACAGACATCTACTAGACCACCATTAACTAGTTGCTAAAACACGACTGAAAAGACTTAGCAACACAATTCAGTTAACCCTTTCTTAGAAGAAGAGGTAAATAGAAGTAAATTTCAACACATCGGAAAATGTTACCACTTACAGTAGTTACAAGATCAAGAGAAATAATCAAATAGCAATGATCTCGGAAAACAAAGATGGGATCATAGATGAGGGCACACGTCCCACGAGCAGAGAATAGCCAACCTCAAATGAGAATAAAACAATGCTTTTGAAACTCATGAAACCCTTAAACTGTAACAACAGAAAAGTTGCAGATTACAATTCTTAACTCCAACCTCAAATACTTATGGTACACATTTTCTGTTAACAAAGAAAGCAATTTTCTTTGATTACAACATTACTTGCCAACCCAAACAAGAAATGCCTTTAAAACCAAATCACATTAATCACTTAGGAACCAAACAAAACCTTCCCATATGTCACATTGCTCAACGAATTTCATCTACTACATAAATCATGAATTCTCAAAAGACCACGAATACCAAACTCCAAACATTTCATTTAGCTAATATTACAAAAGGAAATTAACTTACTTTCTCTCTAGAAAAATCATCACCACTATGACGAGTCAGAATCTCTTGTGGACATCTTACTAACATCAAGAATAATCTACCCTTAACACGACCCGTTATCGTCAACTCTTCCTGTATTAAGCCCCCAAAGGCTCAACAAAATGTTACATACCCCTTTATCATCCCATCCTCAATTGAGTGTATACCAAAATCTTCTATTCTCACTACAACAACCACTTTATTTTAGAGGAAAACTACTGCACAAATTAAAAGGTTATTCCAAAACCCTTTCATCAAAGACATACTATTATCTGATATTTCTACCATCATGTAAATATTATTCATCCATTAAATCCCATCAGTTTATCTCTTAGTGATGCTCAACACCAAACATTAATATACATTAATTGCATCTAGCAATTACTTATAATCACTAAGTATCCACAAAAGGTTACTCCAAGATTAATATCCAATAAGACAATAGTCTAACTCCTTTTGAACTTAACCATCTCAAACGGTTAGATTAATCCATTAAGACCTGTTAATCCAATTTACCAAAGAAGTTTACCAGATGTTTCACTCTTAAATGATCAACTCAATTTCATCAATGTTCTACACCTCTTATTAAGTCTATTGATTACAATTAGGTATAACCATACCCTTAATCACAGCTCCTCGAGAACTACTACAAGACACTTTCAAATTAATCAACTTTCCTTTCCTGGATCTTAGTTAGGATCGATCATGCACACGCTGCAGACCTAACCTGATAACACATATCATATCCATTAATTACTTTGGTTATAACCTCTCACTTAACCAAGACAACACAACACTAAAAGGTTGAACATCTTCTTTCCTAAAAGAGATCCATTAATCTTCATCACTCAAAATACCCAAGAGAGATACATTGAGTCAAAGCCTCCATGTATTAAAGGACTTGCAAAAAAATAACCTTTCATTAACCAAAAACATCAAGCGAATAAATGGGTCATGTTTTCCGATGAGAAAGACAAAACTCCAATATAAAGGTCAACTTGACAATCGACCAAGTTCGCTAACCACAAGAATAACTCATCGGTTGGGAAAACAACGATTGCTTTACAGGACAAATTAAGCCAATAGAAACATATCAATCCTTTTCAAAGCAACCCATCAACCGGGACGAACTAATAACCCAAGAGAAACTCATCAATCACCACTAGATAAGAGTTGACCAATTCAAATTCAGGGAAGAGAACAACTCTTCTAAAGATACTCACTATTCTCATACTACGAACGGTGGTGTAGGCTGGTAAAGCCCAGAGCCACAACCACGATCTCAACTTCTCAACATGGGTTAGCCCCACACATAATAACCATAATATTATAACATAGATACATTAGATCATCTCATAACAGGAATCATCAATGCAATGTAACGGAAACGTAAATGCAATGCAATAACCCAATCCCACCTACTGTGCTTAGTGTGTCAAGTTTAATAATTCAAAAACCACGGACCTACTGACCGCTCTCGATACTAATCAGAATAACACCCCACCAAACAAAGGCCCGGAATGCTACTAAACTAAATAAATTAAACAAAATTAAACTAAAACACCTTACAAAATTTGTGAGAACCTCCTTTGTATAGTTATCTATACCGGAGGTTCCAACAAATGCTTATAACATAAACAAGTAATCCAACTCGCAATATGATCAAGACATATTCAAAACCGCTATTCGTTACTATAACATCCATAGCAACTAAACAAACTAAGATATAGATCATGAGCATCCAAAAATATCTATCCATTTATTACAGCTTACTACTAATTAATTCTTCTTCTCATTCCATTGTGGCAGACAGCGATAGTGCAACAAGACTAATCATTCTTTTTCCCCATACATGCCGATCTCGTAAAGGTACCTAAAACACAACAAACAACAAGAGGTGAGTCCAAGACTCAAAGAAATATAATAAATGGCATCAACAACATACAAGCATGTAAATCATCAACTATACTTCACAAATCCACATATCAATCACCTTACACACACATGCTATGCAATATGCTCAAATGATCCTTTTCCTTCTCTTTCCCTTTTGCATTTTACCGGTAATGCAAAGTGTGCATCCGTCGATGCACACCCATGCCTGTGCCATCTGGCACAGGGACCATTGCCCATACTCCGCAAGTATGGGGACCAAAGCCCATGCTTTACAAGCATGGGGACCTTTAGCCTGTCATCAACATGACGGGGACCTCAAGAGTTGCTTGGTCATCACATGACCAAGTCTTCAATAAGCCAACATGATGCATATGTATGAATTTCTCAAATTAATACAAACATGCATCCGCAACAACATTGCATATGAATATCCTATTCATACTACAAAGCTCATAAATATAGACTTCACAATTAGCAAACATCCAAGATTAACACATAACTCATATCTCTAGCAACCATGAACATTACCAACTATACCAACATCACAACTCATGAACACACAATTTCTCATAATATATATCAAACCTTGCCATTCAACAATATATATTATAACCATCATTATACTTGCCTTCACCGCGAGGAACGAGGGATGTGCAGGAGGTGCTGCCCCCGGGACTAGTCCACCACCTGAATAAATAATTATAACGCACGCTAAGAGGACAGTAGCAGGCCAAAACAAACTATATAACAACAATCACTAACTCGCAAAAACGTCGGACTCGATCCCAACCCCAATTCCTAAACGTCGATCTGTCCCCTCGGTGGACAGTCAACTTCTAAAATCCATAACTTTTAGTACAGAAGTCCAAATAGAGTGTTCTTGGACTTTCTGGAAAGGTTATCAATTTCTCCAACTAAACCTAGTTGACGAGCCTTCCTGATTCGGCCATCAAAAACCACTACCAAGCTAATTAACAGAACATCGAATTTGCGTCGGGTTTCTAGACAGTCATATTAAAACCATCATATCTTTTAGTACGTTTGTCCAAATTTCGTGTTCTTGAGCTTTCTGGAAAGCTAAACCAATTATCTACATCTTTCGTTATAGTGAGATCTTCTAAATATTCCATTATCTATTTGCTAACGGCCGATTACTATTAACTGTCAGAATTATAACTAAACTACAGAACAGCAGACTAAACCGATCTACTAATCGGCCCCTCGACTAGAAAATTCTAAAACCCCTCTCTAATTAATCTCGATTCAAATATCTAATTAAATCTCTCCATCTACTGTTCATGATAGCATACATCCATACAAAGCAAAGTTACACTACTAGTAAATTTCCTAGCGCTACTAGCACAACTAGCTGCCGCATGCATTATTTTCAAGCACTAGCAGCCAATCTAAAGGCTCCAACGTAACTAGTCACAACACTAACACAGCCTATGGCATGCAATTAAATAATCAAAGTAGTACACCATTAATTAATCAACTACTAGTGCCACCGTTTCATGCATCCAAAAGGTTGCACTACTAGTTTGCTGCATGCATACCAATCAACGTGGCCAAACTAGTTTACTAGAGCAAAGACTAATTAGCCATTCAACAAAGAGCCAAAAAAGACAAACCTTGCCGTGATGGCTTCCTCACGTGAGCAGCAGAACAACAATTTGGTAGGTGCTGGTCAAAGGCCCCAAGTATTCACGTGTTGGTCGCCATCATGGCCAAAGCCCCTGTGCTTCGCGTCTTTGGTGATCGGGCAGGAGTCGGCACGGCAAAGCGGCTACACGTGAAGGAGCAGCGGTTGTCGGGCCGAGCGACCACGCGGCGAAGGCACCGCCGCAAAGAACACGCTAGAGGCAACGCGCCACGCTGCAGCGTCGGCAGGAGCAAACAAGACGGAACAAAGAATGATGCGCTTAGCGTGAGACCGATGGCGGTGGTGGCGGCTACACAGGGAAAACAAATTGTCATTAGGGTTTAGGATTTGGGCCCTCCTCTCCCCGATCTTTTTTCCGTGCTGAACCAACTCCTCCCTAAAACTCCAAAATACTCCGCTTTCACGATCCCTTTGTCTAATTACACGAGGCCCTTAAGGTTAATTTCAGGATATTACAGAGTGGTAGTGAGTGCATCCAAACATCTACTCCCTCCCATGCATGCCGTTCTTGCCGCTTGTACCTAAAACATATCAAAGCAAGAGTGAGCCCAAAGACTCAAAAGAAGTATCAACAAGGCTAAAGCTAAAATCACACCATAGCATCAATATTCCAAATTAAACATTACACTAAACATAGCCTTCATGCTTATGTAATGCGACCATGCAATGCACCTTTTAAACTTTATCTCTTTTCGATTTTACGTGTAATGCGAGGTATACAACCGTCGATGTATACCGCTGCCTATGCACTCGCACAGGACCAAGAGCCTATACTCCACAAGTATAGGGACCTTTGCCCATCATCATCATGATGGGGACCTCTTTACTCATTGCCCACATTCTACTTAACGTGGGGATTTCAAGCCCGCCATTTACATGACGGAGACCTCAACTATTCATACTTGGTCACCACGTGACCAAGACTCAATCATGCTTACTACATGCATATGTACAATGACATCATCTTCCAAACATATGAATTCAACGTGTACATAATAACATGTAAGCATTAACAACATACATAGGAAGCTTTAACCATAACTTGCATTTACCAAGATATATTGTAATTCATCACATTAACATCCATGCATGGCTATTACGAACAAGACACAATCAATCTCAAAGAAACAATCATAATTATTCTACAACTCGAATACTTGCCTCAACCGTGCGAGAACGGTGGACGCGAAGAGGGTGCTGCCCTTGGGATCACGCTCCCACCTGAACATAATGATAACCCAAACTAAGACAAGCATACTGGACCAAAAGCAGAAATAAAAACACAATTGAACTCGCTAAACTCCCAAGCGTTTCCAATCTTCCAATTTCTACCGATCGATTTGGTGTTCACTACGGACAGTCAACTTCTAAAATACATAACGTTCTGCTCAGGAGTCCAAATAAGATGTTCGAATATTTTATGGAAAGATAATTAAATTACCTAAATAAACTTAGTTGGGGAGCCCTTCTGATTCTGCCATCTACTGCCCCTACCAAGCCAATCTACAGAACATCAATTATCACGTCAGGTTCTCTGGACAGTACACTAAAATTATCATAACTTTTGCTACGAAAGTCCAATTCTTACGTTCTTTAGCTTTCTGGAAAGGTGAGGAAATTACCCATCTTTTTCATTATAACGAGATCCTCTGATTTCGTATTTAACTAATAGATTAACTCAGATTTCTACAGACTGTCAAGATGTTGACAGGTTGATAGGACAGCGGCACTAAACAATTCATAACTTTCTAACCGTTAATCGGATCTGGGCGTTCTTGGTGGCCACGGAAAGCTAACAACATAGCCCAACTATTTCTAAGAGGTTAGATCCCTAGATTCTGTCTCTATAGACATAAAAACCGTCGTCCAAATTACTGGACAAAACACGATCTATTAAACCGACGCAATTCAATCTATCAAACGACATCAAATGCATCTACTACACATTAACCAGCGAAGAACACGCGACGTTACCCTTGAAGAACTGCTGTAGATCGCGACGAAACCCGCGAACCTTCACTTCCCTCTCTTCTCCGCTCTCTCCTTCTTCTCCCTTCTTTGGCCGGCCACCACCAATGCGACCTTCTTCTTCTTCCCTACTCGGTAGCAATGGAGGGGGGTCAGCGCTACAGTACCGGTGGTGCTACAGTACCATGTGCTACAGTACCATCTAGGGTTTGGGTGGCCTCCCCCTTCCTTTTAAGGCTGACCAACTCAAATGGGCCAAAACACCATGGGCCAAAGGCCCAGGTTCTCCAATAAGAGGAAAAACGCCCCTCTAAAACCTCCAATTCTTTCTCTAATTCTATTTAATTTCAGTACTAATGTAATACTCCGAAAATGTGAGGAACATTTAATCGGGAAGTATTAAATTAATCGATAGAGATTAATTAATCGAGGAAATATTCATTCGTAAAATCATCAAATCAGAAAAGAGAGGGGTTTTCCGCGTTCTTCTGCAACCGGGGCCTCGGCCACCACCGGGGGCCCATTATGGCTGGCCGCAAGGGCCCATGAGGGGAGCGCCCCCATTTCTCCAAACCCTAGGCCCACAATCCCTCCCTTTTTCCCCCTCCCACCCCTTTGGCCGCCCCACCCCCTGGGCGCCGCCTCCACATCCTCCCTCAAGCCTCCTTGCTGCTCCCACGCCTCCCCGGCTGCCGGGCGACGCCGTCCTCCTCCCGGCGATCCTCCAAGGAAGGAGAAGAGGAGGAGATTGCCATGTGGCCGATCGAACAAGGAGAAAGAGGGAAGAGGAGAAGGAGGCAAGGAGAGGATCCTCACGCCGCACTGGTGGAGGTGTTCGCTGTCGCTCATCAAGGGTAACGATGATCCCCGATAGTTTAGATGGATAATTAATTGTTTAATCGTTACCGGTTAGTAGATCCGTTTCTGTCCAGTGGTTTGGACGTGAGTTTTGATGTCTGTAGAGGCAGTATCTGGGGATGACTTCTCTTAGAAAAAGTTGGGTCGTGTCCTTAGCTTTCCGTGGCCGCTAAGAACGCCCAAATCCGTTTAACGGTTAGCGAGTTATGATTTTTCTAATGTCGCTGTCCTGATAATCTGTCAACATCCTGACAGTCTGTAGAAATCCGAATTAATCTTTTAGTTAAATGTGAAATCAGAGGATCTCGTTATAACGAAAAAGATGGGTAATTTCCATACCTTTCCAGAAAGCCAAAGAACGCAATATTTGGACGTTCGTAGCAAAAGTTATGACAATTTTAGTGTACTGTCCAGAGAACCCGACGAATATTGATGTTCTGTAGATTGGCTTGGTAGGGGTAGTAGATGGTAGAATCAGAAGGGCTCCCCAACTAAGTTTATTTAGATAATTTAATTATCTTTCCAGAAAGTATTAGAACATCTTATTTGGACTCCTGAGCAGAAAGTTATGTATTTTAGAAGTTGACTGTCCGCAGTGAACACCAAATCGACCGGTAGAAATTGGAAGATTGAAAACGCTTGGGGTTTAGTGAGTTCTATTGTGCTCTTATTTATGCTTTTGGTCCAGTAAGTTTGTCTTAGTTGGGTTATCATTATGTTCAGGTGGGAGGGTGATCCCAGGGCAGCGCCTTCTTCAAGGCCCATCGCCCTCGCGTGGTTAAGGCAAGTATTCGGGTTAAAGAATAATGATGATTGTTTGCTAAGATTGATTGTGTCTTGATCGTGATTGCCATGCATGGATGTTATTGTGATGAATTACAATATATCTTGGTATATTCAAGTTATGGTTGGAGTTTCTGTGTTCATGGTTAATGCTTACATGTTATTATGTACATGTTGAATTCATATGTTTAGAAGATAATGTCATTGAACATATGCATGTAGTAAGCATGATTGAGTTTTGGTCACGTGTGACCAAGTATGAATTGTTGAGGTCCCCGCCATGTCGATGACGGGCTAGAGGTCCCTACATTCGTAATGTGGGCAATGAGTAAAGAGGTCCCCATCATGCCGATGATGGGCAAAGGTCCCTATACTTGTGGAGTATAGGCTCTGGTCCCTATTGCCGAGTGTATAGGCATGGGTATACATCGACGGTTGTATACCCCGTGACACCGTAAAATACGAAAAGAGATAAAGATTAAAAGGTGCATTGCATGGTTGCATTACATAAGCATGAAGGCTATGTTTAGCGTAATGTTTAATTGTGAATATTAATGCTGGATCGTGTTTCTAGATTTGGCCTTGTTGATACTTGCCGAAATCTGTGGACTCACCCTTGCTTTGTTGTGCTTTTAGGTACCACAGCAAGAGCTGCATGCATGGGAGGGAGTAGCTTTTATCGATTGCACACACTACCCTTCATCCTAATAAAATCATACCATGTAGTTCATTCTATATGAATGAGTAAACCGTTAAGTTTCATTAATAGATTTGGTTGAGTGTTTTGGTCTATCTGTAATGTTGAGATTAGCAAGTTGGATTATGCTAAATATTTCTCTATCGGATTAGACTATATTATATGCTTGGATGATAGTGAATGTTGAATTATTGATGAACTGTAATAAGTAAACCAAGATGGGAAGGAAGGATACCTTCTCTATGATTTATTACCGCCAGAATCTAGTTTAATGATGAACTGTAATAGATAGGAATTAAATGGTGAAGGAAGGATACCTTCTCCATATATTGATGTTTTATTTATGCCTTCCTATGATATTCTCGCTGGTACCTCCGTATTGATTAATAATACAAAGGAGGTTCTGCCGAATTTTGGTAAGATGGTTGTAGATAGTTCGTTTTATTTGTTTAATTTAGTAGCATTCCAAGCTCATGTTGGGCTGGGGTGTTACAACTAATCACTTATTTATTTTATGTTAAAATGGGATATTACAAACACAAACCCCTGGGTCTCAACCCTACCCGAGTTGAGCTCGTGCATACCTTGCACCACCCACACAACCAATCCGCCCAAGACCAAATCCATTTGTTCATTTCTGTTTTTCAAAACCATTTATCAAAACCTCCATGACATCCCAGTGTCATGGCTTTGAAAGCATTTGTTATTTTCGTCTGATGGAAGAAACATTTCCCAAATCAAGATTTTGGTCTAAGCAAGACTAAGCTTTCATTTTTCAAAAGCCTCTGGTCCTTACAATGGTGTTGGTTCAACCTAGACAGTGGTCATACAATGGAATTAGGCATAGCTAAGAACAGAAAGTTAGGCATTGAAATAACTTAGTGAAAGTAAGCACGCATACAACTTTGAAACACAACATATGTATCTTGAAGTAATGGGTGCAATATGATGAAGAGTGTAACTTGCCTCCTACTTGAAAGGCTTCACGGGTTCACTTCCTCACAGAGCTCGGGTTCTCCAAGAACGTTGATGTCTACACGTTTAAAGAAACTCAAGATCAAATAAAGACTAAAAGGAGATTCAACCAAACTTCAAGTAAACATTAAATAAGGACCACAGAAGGATTTGACGATTTGAAGGAGGTCCAAGGTGTTGGCCAAAGGAGGTCTGATGGATTGAGGAAGAGGTCCAGAGAACTTGGAAAGAGGTCCATGTGAGGACCCCGGCTTATTTGGCTTGTAATGCTTAGTCATCCATTGACCCTAGCATCACAAACAAAATAACCCGTGTCTTCGAGATATGTATACTTCCCAGAAATACAGTATACACACCCCTTTACAAAATCATGCATCAATTTCATACAAGACATAGAACCAAAGCACGAACTAGATTAAACCAAAGACATACATAATAGAGAGAGTTAATACAAAAGGGGCCGACCAGCCAAATAACAACTAAGAAAGATAAATAACAGCGGAAGCAAAAGCCATAAGATGGCGATAAACAAAAGCCATACGGTTTGCCTACAGCCCACAAGGCAACTGACCGGGCCGCCAAGCTAGTCGTCCCATCCACAGCACATCTCACAAAAGTGGGGCCCTTGGGGCTCCACCTTCTCTGCAACAAAGTTATTAAGCAAAACAAATGAGTACAAAAATGTACTCGCAAGACTGACGTGTAAGGGTAACAGACCTATACATATGCTACATGCAAGCTTTATTTAAGTGGAAGGCTTTAGGCTCATTTTAGCATAAAGCAAATTTTCATTTGCAATAATTAAATAGATTCAAAGCAGTTTTGCAATTCACTTTTAATTTGCAAATAACAACGAGACAATAACATAATAACAATAGATAGGTGACAACAATAATCCTAGAAGTGACTAACCCAATAGTCACCACAACAATAGCATGAATCACCCAATTCATACCACCCAACAAGTTTTAATTAAGTGGTTGAGTCTAGTTCTTGCACGACCTTACCAAGCATGTCCATAACCTAGGACGAGGCTATTCGAATAGTTTTAACCCTGCAGGGGTGTACCAATGTACCCACACGTCAGACCGCCTTTTCGCCAAGCTATTTAGCACACTTCCTTTGGTATGCCGGCACGGCTAAGTCCTACGAGGCAATTCCAATGAATGATGCTAGTTATGAGTCGCGACAACCCGAAGGGTAGGAGACACCAGCACAGCCTAAGCAACTACGGGTGCTCTTCCCCATATAAAAACAGTTTTAACCACCTGCGACCCATAATTACCACCTCCCAAAGTACTTAATCAAGAGGGGTTCCCAATACCCTCGTGTGGTTAGCACGCAAAAGCGCTTGGCTTAGTGACACAAGTAACTCGGTCCTTGGGGACTTAGGCACCATTCCATTCACACTCAACAGATCACACCAACATCCATTGTGCCCAAGTCATGAAACAATTTTGTTTTCATTTTTATTTCTTTACAAAGTAACAAAGCACAAGTGCTGGACATAATGGAATAATAATAAAGTTTTTGTGTGATCAAGGTCATCGACATATGTCGACAACTGCCCAATTCTACTGGTAGCTAAGCATTCTAAGCATGACACCGTAAAGACAATAAAAGAGCATAATTAAATCACCGGACTCTAATTCACCAGCGATATTATTAGCCTATGGTTTGTGGCAGGGGATAACAATTTCAGGGCAACCATGCAATAGGGATAGCTACCTCTAAATGATAAAATTACTTTGACACAAAAGCATGCATACATACAAGTTAAACAAAGTATTAGACTTTAAAAGTAATGGGAGTAACGGGATATCATCAAACTGCTTACCTTGCTAGATATGCTCAGATTGCTGCAAGGGAACACTCTCGTTATCAACACACTCGTCGGCACCTAACGAAAATGCGAAAAGAACCGATAAGAACGAAGAAAACCAAAAAGACTCCACATCAAACTTTCTCCAAATGCAATGAAATTTTAACAGAAGCAAGAGCATGATTTTTAGAGAATTTAGCAACAAGAACCAATTGATTTGGATTCTCAATACAAAAGTTATGGCCAAAACAATTCTGCTCAGCATGGAAAATGCTGGAAAATAAAATTCGGTTACTGTTCATCCGAATTAAATTCTTTAGCACAATTTTCCAAAGAGGTGTTGCACCTGGGATTTTTATGGTAAGTCAAGCACCTCATGAGATGAACAACACAATTGAGTTCACCTCATTTGGAGCTATGATGCATGTTTTATGATTTTTCAAAGACATGCAAAAGAGCATAAGTAAAAAGCACCCACAATTCTTTCGAAAATAGTGACATGCCTAAATCCTATTCTACCATTTAGTGCACTAACAGAGGAAGCCATCACAATTGGATTCACTCAAAAAGGATCTATAGAGAATTACTTATGCATTTTACAAGTTAATTGCAATGTTTAGAGCAACATTAAAAGTTAATTTTGAAACCAATTTACCAATTCATTTTCTGGAGCCGAACTCAACTTACAACCATTTTCAGATTAAAGTTTAGTTCAAACCAGAGCTACCAAAATTTGAATCAACTCAATAGGAGCTAAAATGAAATAGTTATGCATTTTCAAAGTTTATTACATTTTTCAGTTCACAAATAATTCCATCGGAAAATCCTAAATTCCCATTTGACGTGGATGAACCTGGGCCGTTGATCCTGGATCGGACAGCCCAAGTCCTGCCGGCAACGCGCGCTCACGCCCGCGCGGAACCAATGAAAGCGGACCGTCGATGTTGCATCGGACGGTCTAGAATGAGTCGCGCGCGGTGTGTTTGGAAACCCCGCGGCGAAAGGAGGCGGAGGTCGTGGACCGTTGATCGCGAGATGGATGGCTCGCAACCAACGCGACACAGTGCACGCGCACGGCCCCGCGAGATCTCGCCCACAAATCTAAAGCTGGACGGCTCTAGGACATCGCTACAGTTATCGGTTTCGTCCGACAACGAAACCGACGACGAAGAAATGGTCACCACCGGCGACTCAGGCCACGGCGGTGCGAATGGATGCCAGGTACGGGTGCGCAATAGCAGTGCACACCCACTGGTACCACTCACACCCGCGGTGGTGGACCAGAGCGCCGGCAAGTCGGAGGAGAGGCGGCGGTGCAAAGCACGGCCAAACGACAAACAGCATAAGGAGCTCTGCAGCGGTTCATTCAAGCGAGTGCCCAGCTCCTAGGGGTTACTTAGAAGGTTACCTAGGTGCAGGGAGGACCCGAGGAGGACTGAGGAGCTCAGGCGACGGAGGACCTTGCCCGCGTAGAGGAGGACAATGTGGAGAAGAGAACCTGGGCAAAATTAATAGCACCGGGTCGTCAAGATGCATTCCATAGAGTTAGGAGGTACTCCCAGAGCAAGGAATTGAAAGGGGGAGGTCCTTACCCGCGATGGGGAAGAAGGGGGGACTCACGGCTGCAAGCTCCAAAACTCCAGATTCAAGTCGCTCCTATGGAAGCCAACCCAAATTGAGTTAGGGGAAATGATCAGTGAGGTGATAGGCACAAGCTGAAGCAAAGAGAGGGAGAGGAAAGCCACTGGGGCACTGCCTTCACTAAGAGCTCCAAAGTGCAACAATGGTGGTTGGGGGCTCACGGGTGCTTGAGCTCCTTAGAGCAGAGGAGAAGCTAAGTGGTGTTTAAAGAGTGCCAAGGAGAAACAAGGGGACCTCTTATAGCCGGGGAGTAGAGGCATAAGAGCTAGGGTTAAGCTCCATAGTGAGCTTAGCCCATGGCTCGGTCCATGGCTCCACAAGGACGTGGAGGTGATGGGGGCAGATCTGCGCGCGACTTTGGGGGCGGAAAGGTGACCAAGATTTAATGCTTTGAAAGAGTCAAGTGAGGTGACCAGTACCGCTTCCCCCTCGCCATGGCGCCTGCCACAGCCCGAGGAAGGAGAAGAACAGGCGCTGCCCTAGACCATTCGATAAGAAAAAGGGGGAGGTCATGACCCTTAGATCTGACACGGTATGGTCTGCAAAGGAAAGGGGGAGGTCGCAGCCGTACGATCTTCATCGCACGGTTTCGACAAGGAAGGGGAGGTCACAGCCGTTGGATTCACATCGGCGGTTGTGAAACGAGAAGGGAGGTCGCGCGCTGAAAGGAGACAAGAGGTCGTGACCATTGGATTTGCATCCAAGGGCGCGAATGAGGTGGAGGTCTTGACCGCTTCGACGCGACAAGCGATGGGAGGTCGTGGCTATTGGATTTTGATCCAACGGCGCACAACATAGAGGGGAGGTCAGGACCGTCGGATTTACATCCAAAGACGCTGAACAGAGGAGGGGGGTCGTGGGCGTTGCACACGATGCAAAAAGGGAGGTCGTGGCCGTTGGATTGCGATCCAAGGGTACACAACAACGATGGGAGGTCGTGGGCGTTGCGCATGACGCGATAGGAGGTCGTGGCCGTTGGATTGCGATCCAAGGGCACACAACATGGAGGGGAGGTCGTGGGAGTTGCGCACGACGCAAAGGGAGGTCGTGTCCGTTGGATTGTGATCCAAGGGCACACAACATGGAGGGGAGGTCGTGGGCGTTGCGCACGACGCAAAGGGAGGTCGTGTCCGCTGGATTGCGATCCAAGGGCACACAACATGGAGGGGAGGTCCTGGCTGTTGCCACGACGCAAAGGGAGGTCGTGGCCGTTGGATTTCGATCCAAGGGCACACAACATGGAGGGGAGGTTGTGGCTGTTGGATTTTGATCCAACGGAGCACGACATTGAGGGGAGGTCGTGGCTGGTGCGCACGACGCGACGGGAGGTCGTGGCCATTAGATTTACATCTAAGGGTGCACAACATTGAGGGGAGGTCGTGGCCATTAGATTTACATCCAAGGGCGCACAACATTGAGGGAGGTCGTGGCCGCTGCGCACGACGCTGAGGAGGTTGTGGCCGTGAGATCTTGATCTAACGGCGACGCAAGGAGAGGGGAGGTCGTGGCTGTTGGATGTCGATCCAACGGCGATTTAATCGAGGCTTGGAGGTCTGGGTCATTGGGCAAGACATCGAAAAGGAGGGAGGTCGTGGCTATTGGATCTCGATCCAATGGCGACGAACTGAGGTGCGGGAGGTCGTGGTCGTTGGATTTTGATCCAACGGCGACGAAATGGAGAGGGGAGGTTGTGGTCATGGATTCTAATCCAGAGCACCTGTAGAGAGGTGGGAGGTCTTGGCGGTTAGGCATGACACCGCAAAGAGAGGGGAGGTCATGGCCGCGAGATCTGGATCTGACGGCGACGAGATGAGAGGGGAGGTCGTGGCCGCTAGATCGGGATCTGACGGCGACGAAATGGAGAGGGGAGGTCGTGGCCATTGATTTGGATCCAATGGAGCATGACCTCGCGCGGGGAAGGAGCTCGGGATGAGCTGGGGGTGTAGTTGGGTTCGACCCGCTTGGAAAACGGCTCGGACCCAAGGAACAGTGCCAGATTTGAATTTAAATTTGAAGGTTGAGGTTGGAGGAATTTTTAGAGGTAGCAAACTAACTCCAAAAATTCGAAATTTTAATCGAGCTTCTCACCCAAGATTAACCTTACATAAAATTTCCAGAGGTTTTTATGCACATTTTTCTCAAGAAATTCATCAAGGTCGTTCTAGGGTTTGACTTACCTCCAAAATTTATCAAATAATTTCTAAAAATTATGAAATTTTCCAGAGGGGTCCCACATCATCCCTAGAACCAAGAAAAAATATTTCCAAGGGTTGAATACCAGATTCTTGCCAAGTTGATAAAGGGGTTGACTTTAGTCAACAGGAGGTTTAGGTTTTTGAATTCCATAACTCTTGACAAGAACTATAGAAATGTTCAAGGGTTTCAAGATGTGAGAAAAAGTTTTAATTTCTACTCATTTAATTACATTTGAAACACACACCCATAATAGATTACATTTGAAACACAAACCTGGGTTTGGTTCCATTTGTACATTTGGGATGTTACAGTCCAAGAGCTGGTTGAGTGAACTAGGGGGTGGAGAATGAGGAAAAAGGTGAAGGAGGAAGGGCTACTCAAACTTATATTGCCAGAGCTGCTGGGAGGTCCAAAGACACACAAGGTCAAGAGCACGTGAGGAAAAGGTGGGAGCTAGTATAAGAAGTGACACAAAGATAGCATGGTTGCTGCAAAAAGGACGGTAGTATTTAATGCGACACAACAGGCTTTAAATGTGGGAAGACTCCTATGCGCAAAGGACTGGAGGTCCTGGCCACCAAGTGGCCTCAACGCTTTGGGGAGGTCCTTCCAAAAGGACAGGGAGGAGGTCCTGTGATCAAGGAGATCCACAAGATATAGCAAGGACGAGGTCCTGTGGACAGGAGGTCCAAAAGACCCGCTCATGGGAGGCCCGAAGGTCAAGATAAAAAGTAAGAGGAGGTCCTGACGGTTGGATCTCCGAAAGGGAGGTCCAACGGCCAAGATCTAACAAAGGGGAAGTCTTGACGGTTGGATCTCCGAAAGGGAGGTCCAATGGTCCAGATCAATAGTAAGGAGAGGTCTGAACAGTTAAGATCTCCAAAGGGGAGGTCCTAACGGTCGGATCTAACAAAGGGGAGGTCTGGACGATTAAGATCTCCAAAGGGGAGATCGTAATGGTCGGATCTAACAAAGGGGAGGTCTGGACGGTTAAGATCTCCAAAGGGGAGGTCCTAACGATCGGATCTAACAAAGGGGATGTCTGGACGGTTAAGATCTCCAAAGGGGAGGTCCTAACGGTTAGTTCAAAAGCAAGGGGAGGTCTGGATGGTTAAGATCTCCAAAGGGGAGGTCCTAACAGTCAGATCTAACAAAGGGGAGGTCTGGACGGTTAAGATCTCCAAAGGGGAGGTCCTAACGGTCATATCTGCAAAGGAGGAGGTCTGGACGGTTAAGATCTCCAAAGAGGAGGTCCTAACGGTCAGATCAAAAGAAAGGGGAGGTCTGGAGGGTTAAGATCTCCAAAGGGGAGGTCCTAACGGTCAGATCTAACAAAGGGGAGATCTGGACGGTTAAGATTTCTAAAGGGGAGGTCCTAACGGTCAGATCAAAAGCAAGGGGAGGTCTGGATGGTTAAGATCTCGAAAGGGGAGGTCCTAACGGTCAGATCTAACAAAGGGGAGGTCTGGACGGTTAAGATCTCCAAAGGGGAGGTCCTAACGGTCAGATCTGCAAAGGAGAAGGACTGGACGGTTAAGATCTCCAAAGAGGAGGTCCTAACGGTCAGATCAAAAGCAAGAGGAGGTCTGGATGGTTAAGATCTCCAAAGGGGAGGTCTTAACGGCCAAATCTGCAAAGGATGAGGTCTGGACGGTTAAGATCTTCAAAGGGGAGGTCTTAACGGCCAGATCTACAAGGAGGGAGGTGGGCGATAGCGAGATAGGAAGCGGGAGAAACGGGAGCCATAGGATTTCAATCGGACCGCCCAAATTGATTAGGGAGGGTGGGGTGTTTGGACCCTACGAACTCCTCACCAAGATCAAACCGTATAATACAAATCGGACGGTACACAAGCAATAGAGGTCCAAATAGACAAGGGGGAGGTCCTGGAGGACCTGGGGAGGTCCTAAAGGACACGAGGAGGTCCGATAAAGGAAAGGGGAGGTCCTAGATGACATAGGGAGGTCCTGAAGGACACAGGTCCCTGGATCGGACCGTGCAAAAGAAAGAGGAGGTCCAAGTCCGATGGGAATCCAATAGAGGAGATTAGAGGAGAGGTCTTTAGTTATCAGATTTGATCAAGGGAGGTCCAATGAAGGAAAGGGGAGGTCCTAGAGGACACAGGGAGGTCCTGAAGGACATGGGGAGGTCCGAATAGACAAGGAGGAGGTCCTAGAGGACATGGGGAGGTCCTGAAGGACACTGGGAGGTCTGAATAGACAAGGAGGAGGTCCTAGAGGACATGGGGAGGTCCTGAAGGACACGGAGAGGTCCGATTGTGTTTTAAGGAGGTTCAAGAATTGAAGTGAAGTTGCTGGTAGCGGTAGTACTGGGCTTATGAAGCGGTACGACCGGAGGTGGTCCTGACGGCCAAGATCCAAAAAGGAGGTCTTATCGGTCAAGACCTGATCAAGGAGGTCTTGACGGCTAGGATCTCCAAGGGGAGGTCTTAAGCGGTCAAGATCCAATCAAGGGAGGTGAGTGTTAGCGAGTTAAGAGGCGGGAGGAACAAGAGCGGTTAGATTTCAATCGAACGGCCCAGAACGGTTGGGCCATTCGGACCAAGCGAACCAGTTAGCCTCGCCAAGTCGTCCGATATGGATCGGACGATCCACACTCTAGGGAACGTTCGGACCGAGCGAACGTTACACCTAGATAGGGCCGTCCAAAATGGATCGAATGGTCCAAAAGCAATACTGTGCAAAGCACTGGATTGGACCACGCAAAGGGGAAAGGAGGTCCAAGCCCGGAGAAAGATCCAACGAAGGGGATTCACAAGGGAGGTCTTAACGATCAGAATCTACAAAGAGGAGATCCCGACAGCTGAGATTTCGATAGAGGTTCAAAGAGGTTCAACCACGGTTTTGAGGGTCTCCACGGAACAGTAATACCGTGGCTTGGAAGCGGTACTACCGCGATCTGGTAGCACCGTAAGCAACACTGCGGTATGAAAACTCCAGAACATATGAAAAAGGAGAGCTGGACTTCCCATGGAGCGGTATGGCCGTGGGTTGAAGGGTGGTAGTAATGCAGGGCGGTAACACCGAATTGGTGCGGTATGGATCCAGAGGGAAAACATTCTCAGAGATCAAAGTGAGGAGAAACTCAAATGGACACAAGGAGGTCCAGATGAACTAGAGGAAGGTTCAATGGAGTTCGAAGAGGTTCAAATGAGCAAAGAGGGAAAGAGGGTTGAACCAAAAAGAGATTCAAGCCAACAAAGAGACCCAAACCAAAGAGGAGGTCTAGACAAACAAAGGATCTAAACACAAGGGAAGTCTGGACCTAAGGATTGTCCAAATAAGAGGGAAGGATTAAACCACAAGGATAATCTAGTCCTCAGAGGAGGTCTAGAGGCAAGGACAAACTAGGCCTCTGGGAGGTCTGGCTACAAGGAAAATCTAAACCTCAAGGGAGATTTAAACTGCAATTGAGATTAAGGAGGGTCCTGACCCAAAGGATGGGCTGGACCAAAAGGGTGATCTTAATGAAAGGGGAGGTCTCTACAAAGAGGGGTCTTCAAAGAAAAGGGAAGGCCCAAATAGACAAGGAAGGGAAGGCAACATCAGAGGTCAAACAAGAGGAAGGGTTTGAACATAAAAGAATGTCCAAATAGGATGCAGGAAAAGAGATCCTGACATGAAAAGAAAAGACAGCTCTAGAGAGCTAGAGCAACACCAAAAGAACCAAGCTTTGGATTAGTTGAAGTTTAGTTTAGTCATTTTAAACACTTCAAATTCTAAAATTCTCAAGTTAAGCTTTGAATTCTCAACAAAACAAACTGGTTCTTTTTATTTTGAAAATTTTCAAAAGGTTTTGAAAACCCGGGTGTTACACCAACAAAGGAAATCTTAGATTAAAAGGGATGGAAAGATCCAAACTCAGAGGAGGTCCAAATAATCTCCAATGAGTCCTATGAGCACAGAGGAGGTCCAAAGGACTTAGAAAAGGTCCTATGAACACAGAGGAGGTCCAGAGGACTTAGAAGAGGTCCTATGAACACAGAGGAGGTCCAGAGAAAGGGCTAAAACAAAAGGCACTCAGAGCACGCAAAGGAAAAAGGGCTAAAACCAAAGAGCACCAGAGAACCTCAAAAGGACCAGGAACACGAACCAAAAGACTTAGTTGAGATTTGGTTAGGTCAGGTTAAACTCTCAAATGTCCAAAATCCCAAGTTAAGCTTGAGCAGGCGAATAAACCGAATGGTTTCTTTTAGCTTTGAAAACGGCAAGAACTCTTAGGAAAAAAGGGACGTCGATCCTACGTCGAGAAGATCAGGCACCTTGTATTATCTTGGTATCAGGGCTCCATTGACTCAATATGATCTCTATCTAGGTTCCTAAATTCACTACTACATAAAGTGTCATCACAGATAGTTCTAAACCGTCATCACAGACGGTTTTCTGAACCGTCTGGAATTATGTGTCTGTGATGACGCCTGTCGTCACAGGCGGTTTTCAAACCGTCTGTGAAAAAAGCTATCACAGACGGTTTTGAACAAGAACCGTCTATGATAGTCTATATCACAGATGGTTCTTGTTCAGAACCGTTTGTGATAGCTTTTTCTATTGCAAAAAAAAGGATTCTGAAGCATTGCCGGCAGCGACGAGAGGCGATGCGAATGGCACGACTGTGACAGAGAAAACGAATGACTCCAGGAAGCAACCACAATGCTATCAGTAGTGACACGAAGACCTATGATCATTGGAGTTGTGCCGGCGATGAGCGGCAGCGGCGAGAAGCTAAATGGTGGCAGCGAGCTAGAAGGAGCGGAAATGCTATTTAAACCTCACACTTCCACTCATGAGGGTCCAAGACCTCACGAAGGTGGATGACGATGACGGAGCCACTCCGGGACAGCTTGATGGCAGCGAGCGGATATGACGGAGCATGGTTCATGGTAATTGTGAGCTTGAGGCAGAACTAGGCAACGAGAGGTGAGTATTAGTATCTAGAGGATCCAGAGATGACATAAAGGGAGAATTCCATGCTTTGCTGTCAAAGACCGATGAAGAAATGAAGAGTGATTTGGTTGTGGTTAGCAAGACGAAGGCCGTAAAGACTATACTAAAACCGAGGACGGTTTTGCTTCAAGAAGGGGAGGATGATGAGGCCCTAGGTGCATCTACTACGGTGGTCAACATCCCTAAGTTGCAAGTGTATGCTAAACCTCAAGTTGAGCCTATTATGCATCAATGGAGAAAGAAACAAGAATAAGGTTCGCCAAGAACAAGGAGAGGGAGGTAGGTCAAGGAAAGCTTGAGCGGACATGGGAAGACACAAGAACCAAGGACTTTGCATTTTGGAAAGTTTGCAAGGGAATCTTACCAAGAAAAGACAAAGAATCCTAAATGGATTTAGATTAGAGCAATTCCAATTCAGATCGATCTTTAAAAGAAGTTAATTTTGAAATTACTTGTAATAGGATAGTTTAATCTATTTTCAACAATTAGAGTAGCTTAAACATCTATGTAAAGAAAAAGTTTTTGGTTCGGGTACTGTTCACATGAACAGTAATCGGACACGGTTTCCTGTAGCGAGTCAGTTACTGTTCATCCGAGTTGGGTGCTTGCATGGGAGGCTATATAAACCCCTCATGGTCGTACCATATAGGTGGACAAGTCATAGTTGAAGAAAATACAGAAAAGTCACATGTTTGTGTGGCGCAAAATGAATACATGCATTTCGAAAATTCCCGTCTAGGGTTTTGTGATTGCGTGAATATTGGAGGGTGGCTTTCCTTCCAAGATCCGTGATTCCTTGTAGTTCATCTCACCAATTCGTGGCATCCTCAATTGCTCACGGTTTGGTGTTGTTCTTCGGGTTTGATTTTGTTTCTCTCTTCGGATTAATTCAACATCAACCAAGTATTACTTGCTTTGGAGATATACTTGTTCTTCCTTTTTGCTGAACCAACGAGGAAAGCTACGGTTTTGCTTCGATCAATATTGCAATACAAGTACCGTAAAAGATTGGGCCACATTACGCATCAACTACACGTTGATCCGTATCATCTTGGTATCAAAGCGTGGTTGATCACGGTACGTGAAATTTTTTCTTGGTACTTTTGAGGTTGGTCATCATGTCAAGAACTAGCCAGCACGGTTCTAATGATAGATTGGACGAAGAGCCTATGTACGGTGATACACTATTACCGGATGTACGTGCTCAATTTGATGCTACTATCGGCTTTTTTCTTCGTCGCGAGAAGGTGTTACGCCATCAACTTGAAGCTCAAATCCAAGGGGTGCAAGACACGCTGAACGATCGTCTCAACGTGAATGAACGGCGTATGATGGAAGGTTTTGACAATCTAAACCATGTTATCCGTCGATTGGAGGAGAGGCTACCACCGCCACGAGGAGGTAATGTACCGGTGCTACCCCAACCACAACATGGACGTGCACAACGTGTTGTACGTCGAGATGGAGATGACTTCTACGCTGCTGATTCGGAGGAGGCTATTTCCGATGATCGTGGAAGACGTCAACGATGTCCACGACGTGATTACTTTGATCATCGAGGTGCTGGACATGGTGGACATCATAATGGAGGTGGTGAACGTGAAGATGACGGTATCGGGAGAATCATGATCACCATACCAGAGTTCAAGGGCAGATCTTATCCAGAGGCTTATTTGGAGTGGGAGATGCGTGTCAATCAAATTTTGACAACCACCACTACTCAGGAGAAGAAGGTTCGTGTTGCCTCGATTGAGTTCACGAATACGCTATTATTTGGTGGGATCAATTGAATCGTCTGAGAACGTCCTAACACTTGAAAGCAATGAAACATGCTATGCAGAACGTTTCATGCCAAATACTATACACGGACGCATACAAAGCTACGACGACTTACTCGAGGTGCTAAGGCGGTGGCGAGTACTATCAAGAGATGCAAGTGCTCATGATCCGCATAAGTGTGCGTGAGTCGGCGGAGGTGACCATGACATGTTTCTTCAGGGCTGAATGAAGATGTGCGGGACCGTGTTGATTTAATGCAATACAATACCGTGCAAGAATTACTTCATCAAGCGGAGCATGCTGAACAATGGGTGAAGGACACTCAAGCAAGGAGTGGCCGTACTTGCTTTGGAGATATACTTGTTCTTCCTTTTTGCTGAACCAACGAGGAAAGCTAGCGTTTTGCTTCGATCAAGATTGCAATACAAGTACCGTGAAAGATTGGGCCACATTACGCATCAACTACACGTTGATCCGTATTAGACAGTTTGTATTAAAAACCATTTGTGATTCTAAATTTACCATGGCTCCAAATTTTCCACTCTTTGATTTTACCATGGCTCGAAATTTTCCACTCTCTGATTTTACCATGGCACACAATCCTCTGCCATGGCAGCCAATCCTCTGTCGCGGCACACAATCCTCTGCCACGGCACATAATTCTCTGCTGTGGCAGCCAATCCTCTGCCATGGCAGCCAATCCTCTGTCGCGGCACACAATCTTTGGCCATGGCAGCCAATTCTCTACCACGGCACACAATCCTCTCTCACGGCAGCTAATCCTCTGCCGCAGTACACAATTCTCTGTCGTGGCAGCTAATCCTCTGCCGTGGCAGCCAATCCTCTATCGCAGCACATGATCCTGTGTCGTGGCAGCCAATCCTGTGCCGTGGCAACTAATCCTCTGCCATGGCACACAATCCTCTACCACGCCTCTACCATGGAACACAATCCATGGTAAAATCAAAGAGTAAAGAAAATTTTAAGCCATGGTAAAATTCCAAGTCACAGACGGTTTTTAATATAAACCGTCTATGATATACAGAGACAACACAGACGATTCTTAACAATAACAGTATAGACGATCGTATCATGAGCGGTTCTTGTTAAGAACCGTCGATGACGATCACATATGGTTCTATTTAAAACCGCTCGTGATAGTTACATATCCTGAGCGGTTCCAAAAGAACCGCTCAGGTATTTCATCACGCATAGTTCCAATGGAACCATCTGTGATGAGGCGTCTTCTATAGCTTATTTTGTAGTAGTGATTTCGTTTTTAGTCCTATACACAAAACCATAAAAAATTTTGTTTTAGCTGTAGTGTTCAATTTGGTATTTGTGTGGATTTTGCTAGGTTTTTGTCCATTAGAAACCATGTTTAGCTTGCTGATCTTGATTTTATGTTGCATAGCTTTAACCCTTTGATTCCAATCTAAAGCCGTTTCTAATCTTGACATGGCTATTGTTGAACCCAGGAGTAAAGAACCCCAAATTCTCTGTGTTTCCCACACTAGTCTAGGAACAGCTAGTGTACACAGCTAAACAAAAGATGATAACAAGTCGATATCACACATTTTATTCATATTATCAGTTTATTACAAAAGGGCACAAAGCCAAAAGAAAAGTATAGTGGAAAGCAGTAAATTATATAGTAGGCGACATGATTCGCCACAAGCAATCGTTTGGAGAGATAGCCTAGTCGTCCAAGTCTTCACCGGCAACGTAGTCCTCCCCCTCTGAACAACACTTTATTTAAGCAAGGTGAGTACAAATTGTACTTCGCAAGTTACACCTTTATCATAATTTTAATGCATGCAGGTATAACAAAGAGAGGCTTATATGGCTGAATTTTGCTTAAAGCAATATTTTTCATTTTAAATACATTTGCTAAATTCCAAAGCAGTTATTCTACATCTAAAATTTAATTTGATGTTAATCATCAAGTTTTAGTGTAGGATAACCTCCGTACACTTTTGGTGAAGGATACCCTCCTATCACACAAGGCTATCGGCCCAAATTTCCCACATGGTTTCACCATCCAAAATCATTTGATAAAATCTTTTGAAACCAAAAATCAAAGTCTAATTTTGAGTAGCTTTGCTCAGCATGCCCATGACTATGGGCGTGGGCACGAGCAAATGCGCATTAACGCGAGTAACATCGAGGGAAAATAGTCGAAATGGAGTGCGGTGAAAAGGGGGGCTTTGAATGCCCTTGTTTGCGTGCGAGAAAAGGGGAGAAATGTGTGGCATTAACGAGCTCACGCGGGTGTTAATGGAAGGAGGAAGAAGATGCGCCGAGAGGTAGGCCTGGGCAGTCAGAGAGATAAAAGGAGGGAGGAGAGCGGTTGGGCCGACGCGGTGAAAACTAGCCACAGGAATGGGCTGGAAGGGAGAAAAAGAACAGAAAAAGAAAAATGGTCCACAGCTGAAGATGGGCCAAGTCATGTGGGTTTCAGCTCGAAGAGGACAGGAGAATTTTTAAGGATTTAATTTCAAATAGGCTTTTAGAAAATAGCAAATAGAGTTCACAAATTTTGAAAAAATTGACAGAAATTCCCTGAATTATGAACTTAAATAAATAAGTTCCAACTGAAAGTTGGATTTTAGCTTTGCAAATAAATTAATTTTTGCATCAAATAATAGTGGAATTTTTTTAAATCCAAGGAAATTAATTAAAATTTATTTTAACTAGAAATGAAATTTTGGGATGTTACAGCTGCCCTTGTGAATTTTATTGTGCCACTCTTGCCTGCTTGCTGCTAATTGCATCTATCTAGTAGTAGTCCTTGCTACTGGGTTTGGTGCAGTTTGAGTAGTGTGCACACAAGCTAGGGTTTCCCCATTAAAGAACCAAAGTTTTTGTGCTATGTGCGCTGGTTGCCTATTTCCTAAAAACCCTAACTTCTTGCATCGCTGCTGTCGTGAGCATAAAGTCTAGGGTTTGCATTTTCGGCCGCACACATACACATTAAAACTGAGCCGTATATTTGATCAGGGGCGAGTCCACTTTGGATGCTTGTGTGTGCTCGAGCACACCCTCCTCCCACCACCGTAACCCTAGACCCACTGAGCTACTGAGCACCGGTGAGCGACGAGTCATCGACAGCTTGCGATGGAGGTTGAAGAAAGCCTGAGGCAGAGGTCTGGTGGTTGAAGAAACCTGTGGCTTAAGGTCCAGTCGGGCGTCGGCAAATGGTGGCTTAAGGACCAACCAGCTCAAATACAATCAACTCTATCTCTCAAGTCTCAGCCACACCCACACACACGCCCAGAGCCCCAGCCCCTAGATTTGAGAATCGAGAGAGAGACGAAGAGACCGAGAGGCGAGAGAGACTCACTAAGCTACTGAGGTCTGAGGGGTCTACGGTCGGTGACTCGGTAGCCCAGCGCGGTGGAGGGGGAGGAGGTCCACGATCGGCGACTCGACCACTCGGTGTGGAGGGGAAGGCCAAAGGCAGTCGGCGGTCCGGCACGGAGCGGAGGGGGAGGCTGGAGGCGATCGGTGACTCTCGGTGGCTGGGCACGGACGGGGGTGAGGCTACGGTCGGTGGCTGGCAGCATTAGCGAATCATGAGCCCGCGGGGACTCGAGCTTGGCTGCTCGAGCAGTGGCGACTGGCGAAGATGAACGAATTGTGATTCATGAGGACTGAGGAGGCAGTGACTCAGTCTCAAGACTCTCAGTGAATTGATTCCAGTGCCAATTCGGTTGGGGATGTGAGGGTGAGGCAGTGAGCTAGTGAGGTTGATGCGAACATCCCTGCTGAACCTGCCCCCTTCATCTCCTCTCATTGAACCAACAAGGCCGATTACAAGAGCACGAGTAAAGAAACTACAACAACAGGTGAACTTGTTCTTTAAAGAGCATAATTTTGATGAGAATTTGCTACTACCTAATTCTAGTATTTTGTGCATACTTAGGTACGAGGAGGAAGGCTTACATGGCCTAGCACAAGTCAAGCAAGCGGAATGCAGTCCATTCAGTCAGGGCCAAGAAGCCATGGGGATCAACACTCAAAGTCCATGTGGGCCGTGCCTGGTCCAAGTTGAACACAAGTCAGACTCACGTTGAGAAGAATGGCCGAATCACATCATCATATTCTGAACATGACTCATGTTTTGTCTGATGGAGTCTTAGTTAAATGTTTTGGTTTGGTGGGCCCACTTGAGTTAAATTCGGATTGTTGGCCGAACCTGATTGGAAGCCACCAATCTGTACACTATAAATATCCTCATGTTCGTGTAAACAGAGGGGGACGATGATATTTTTGATAATAGATTGATTTCAGTTCTTGTTTCTACAAGCTTGTTTCTCCAAGCATGGCTAAACCATGTTCTTGAGGGAAATTAGGAATTCTTCACAAATTGAGATCGGTCAACCTTCCGCTGGGTATTGGGAGCACGATAGGGCTTCGCTTGGTGGTCGTGAAGTCCAGCACGTGTGTTTTTGTGAATTAAAGAGTGCTAGCTCTTGCATTGGTAACGGGGGATCACTACGATTCGAGAGGCTTCACATGAGTATCTTGATCCTATGTCGAGAAGATCGGGCGACCCCGTATCATCTTGGTATCAGAGCATGGTTAACTCGATAGGATGAATTATCCCTAGATTAGATTGATTTTATTTAATGTTCTTAATACCTTGAGTCCATAAACTGAAAATTGCAACAAAAATTCCAAACCCTAGTTTTTGCATCTGTTATTTCTTGTGAGTTTAGTTAGGTTTTAATCCATTAGAATTTTTGTTTAGTACTGATCGTAGTGTTCTTTTGCTTTGCTTAATCTTTGTGTCCAATCAAAACCCTAAAAATTGTTGGTTTTTGAACTCCTCAAATCCACACCAAAAAAACTGATCTGCTACAGTAGACGACCGCTTGTTAACGACACATCACCGAGAGAATGAAATCGCGGTTGCTACAGTAGCGTGTGCTACAGTGTTTCGGGATTGCTGCATCGTCGTGAACCGATGCAGTAATTCACGCCTACTACAGTGTGCACTTCGTTACAGTGTTCGAAGGTTTCTACAATGTCGCGGAATGCTCTGATGGTTCGCATCTCCTTTCTGTGCCTTGAATCGCTCACGGGTTTTCCGAGGTTGGTGCAATTACCACGAGCTATGAGCAAAGGTACGTAAAATTTTCACTTATTTTTCTTTCATCTTTGAGACTAGTCTTTGATAATTGCTTAAGAGTTGTTCATTGAATTATTTACACTTGCTAAAAATTTGAGCTTATACAAAGAGAGCTTAAACCCTAGTTTCGGCCACAACAACAAAAAAAAGGAAGGAAGAAAGAACGAAAGAAAAGACAAGCCACAAGTCAAAAAAGAAAAGAAAAGAAAAGAAGAAGATATTGGCCGAAAATTGGGAAAAGGATAATCTTAGTTCATAAATTTCAGATTGTGTATTTAATTTCTTTGAGCAATCTTGTGCCCTTACATTTCATATTATTGCAATTGGCTAATGTCTCTCCTAGTACTTGGTGCAAAAACGAGCTAGTTTTCATCTCAATTTTAGATTGCATCTCACTAGCTCATTCCTTTGTTTGCATTGTGTCACATATCTTTGCGTGTATGTTCATATACTTCACTTAATCCTTTTGGATCAGCACTTAGGCAAAATATTCTAGCTTGGATTGTTACTTAGCTTTACAACATCAAGAATTTCATATTGCTAGGATATACACCTTCATACCAAGCTCCACCAAATAACTGTCATTGTGTAATTGTGGGAACACTCTTAAATTCGCTTGATCATCACTTTGCTATTGTAGCTTCCACCAAGTATAAGTTTCTTTTGGCCTTAATTCACTTCGGAAGGGTAAGAACTTTACTTGGGAGGGAAAAAACGATTGAGTGAATTTTACTAATCCATATACATTCTTGTTGTTTGTGTTTTCTTTTGCACAATCTAACCATGTCAGGTGGATAAGATAACTATGGTGAGGAGCATGTTGTTGATCTTAATGCCCTAGTGACTCGCTTCTAACATCAGGCATTGAGAAGTACATTGCAACAAGAATTTGTAGCTAGCATGACTGCAATGGGGGAACAACTCAAGGTGGATATGCAGGATCTTCACATTGACCTCAATCAACAAATGAATGTGTTATGTACGAGCATCATGAATGACGTTGTGCGGGCCCTTCGTCCACAACAAGAGGAAGATAGTGTGCATCTACTGGCTCACCTACCTCCACGAGATGAGGAGGTTGCTACACGAGTCGCCCAGGATGCACAACAACGGCGAGACCGCCTCCACCTGGGAGAGGAGGTGGAGGAGGTGCCCAAGGACCCAGGAGGGGTCGTGGGCATGGAGGCTGAGGTGGGGGAGCACCTCACTTCGACGACGATGACTCGTACCACTATGGTGATGGATACCACTGCCGACACCGCTACGGTAATGAACAACCTAATGAAGAGAAATTTAGGAAGCTTAAATTTACTATGCCAACATTTTCAAGCACACATGATCTCGAAGATTACCTCACTTGGGAGCTCAAGGTGGACAAGGTGTTCCGTATAAACAACTACTCCGAGGCTAAGAAAATACACATGGCTGCACTTGAATTTGACAAATATGCGCTCATATAGTGGGAACAAATTCAAAATCAAAGGCGAGAGTACGACGAACCTCTCATCACTACATGGGAAGAGATGAAGTATCACATGAGAGTGAGGTTTGTTCCTAAATATTACAAACATGATTTATTTGATAAATTGCAGCAAATGAAGCAAGAAACTCTCACGGTGGAGGAGTATCATAAAGAGATTGAGATGGCCATGATTTGAGCTAATATATTTGAGCAAGAAGAACAAACAATGGCTCGCTTCCTTGCTGGTTTGCACCCTCCCATCAAGTGCATCACCGAATTTCAGCCCTACAACATGGTGGATTTGGTGCATCAAGCAACCAAGGCTAAAAGGCAAGTGCAACAAGATATGAGAGCAACAAGAACATCATCCTGTTCAGCACCTATAGGAGGTACACCCACATCCCATTTCAATTCATTCAAAACTAATCAATCTAGTGGAAGTTTTGCTCCTAGTACCAGTGCTGTACCAGGCGGAAAAAAATACAACAACACCCATTGCCAAGAAAAGTCCAGCACCTTCTACCTCGTCTTTAGTGGGTTCTACAGCAAGAAGTAGTGTCATCCAATGCTTCAAATGCCTTGGACGAGGTCATATACAAAAGGATTGTCCAAATAACAAGGTTATGTTGCTATTGGAGAATGGAGAGTTTGACTCTACTAGCGAGGAGGAAGGTGAGGCCTTTGCTGATTTTGGAAGATTTGAAGATGTACATGAGGAAGGACAAGGGGAGGAGGCACAAGCAGATGGTTTTTGTGACCCCGAGGCTGGTCCTATCCTTGTGTGTACATCGACGGTGTTGAGTGTGCAAGCCAAACCCACTCATGAGCAACGCTGCTATCTTTTCCAAACAAGTGCTCAGGTGAGTAAAGATGGTAAGTGTTGCAAGGTTATTATTGATGATGAACCAACAAACCAATAACAATATAAAGCTATGTTCTAAACTTGGTTTGAAATATAAGAAACATCCACATCCATATCGAATTCAATGGTTAAACAATGATGGGTCCATGAATGTTGGGTATACAGTTGATATTAGCTTTCAGATTGGTTCTTATCATGATACTATAGAATGTGATGTTGTGTCCATGGAAGTATGTCACTTGCTATTATGATGCGGACATCCTTAGCTACACTATTCCATATAGTGTTTTCAATTCAACAAGTACCTCAGAACAACATGAGCTTACTAAAAGAGTTGAAGAACAAGAGAAGCTTGTGGGTGAAGCTTGTGCAAAGAAGCTTAACCAAAAAGTGAATCTGTTCCATGAATTTCCTTTAAGTTTAATTGAGAATATTATACTACCTAATAGTGGGTCATTGCTTATTGTTAGGTTTGAAGGAGATGCTTTATGTGAATATCAAGAAAACGATGCTTCTCGGGGTGTTTTGATGCTCACAAAAATAGCATACAGCCTGTGGGACGCATGGAAGGTATGGGTTCATGACGATCTTCGCAGCAACTCGGAAGGATCTAGCATGAACAATATATATATTTGGAAAGCTTGTTAAGTCTACTTTCCAATGGATCAAACGACACGTGATTTGGAGCTTTCTATAAAAAGTTATGGCTATTCGAGTGCATGCTGCACATTCAGACCGATCAACGCGCGAGAGTTGACAAAGTTGATGATTCCTCGGCTTGTACGACATCTTGGGAAGATATCCAGCTTTGCCATGACTTTCCAAAGGCTTACAAGAGTCCCTTTCTCAAGTTTCACACGGATTCAAGTCGTTTCAATTAATGAAATTGAAGTTAGGAAAGTTTGGATTCAATTCGGATTCGGAATCAGCATCAAAATCGGATTCGGAATCAGCAGTACAGTCTGGATAAACAAGGTCATAACTTTCACAAACGAAGTCCAATTTGGGTGTTCTTGTACTTGTTGGAAAGCTAACTTCAAGCCCGATCCAACGGATGCTCGCTCAGCCTCAGATTCATCACGTATCAAAAGATTTGTCAGAAACAATGTGACGGTTGTAAACTCAGAGTTTCCTTTTTTTAGATTGTGTCCGAATTGGAGTAGGAGTTCTAATTCCGAAATAGAGTAGGAGTAGGGCCTCTTGGCCAGCCATAAGGTAGAGAAGGGCACTATATATTGAGGGGTAGACCCCTATTGTATACGGAGACCAGTTTATGCATAAGAATTGAAACATAGCTATTACTTGTTCTTTCTAAACCAGAGTTAATGCGAAGACATTGAGAGAGGACTAGGCGATCCATTTATTCATTCTGCAATTCAAGGTCAAGCCGTCGTTCCATTGGGAATTGGGGACTTGGTGATCGTCGTTTGTGGTCTTTTGACGATCAACTATCTGGTGTGTTTTGGGCGTATTCCAAAGAATTGAGGGTTCGTGCAATGGCACGAGTGTTCAGCTAGCGACGTCGTCTATTTCGCATCATTTGTCCACGGTTACTCACCGAGAAGATCAGGCCTCCCCCGTATCATATTAGGTAGGCCATGGCAATATGATAATTTTGTGATTCATGATGGGAGAACTAATCCATACAAGTTCATATGGAATAATAAAGAAATAGTGCTACACCCATTAACGCCTTCTCAAATAGTACATGAAAACATGCAAAAGATTCAGGTGATAGTAGAGAGAGAGGGAGGGAAGGAGCAAAAGAGTGTGATTCCACAAAAGGTGAGTGAGAGCCACAAGCTACACATGAGTGCCAAACGAACGACTGAGGGAGAGAAAAAGTTAATCATGGTAGCCACTAAATCTGATTTGAGAGAGATGAGAGATGATCCCACTTTAATGCACTTTGTTTTGCTGTACAAAGATATTTTGCTTTCTACTAATGAGTTAACCTCTCTTCCTAATGTGGTTTCTCAAGTTTCGCAAGCGTATGAGGATGTCTTTCTAGAGGAAGTACCCACTGGTCTACCACCCATTCGAGGCATTGAACATAAAATTGACTTGATACCGGGAGCTCCACTTCC
This sequence comes from Phyllostachys edulis, assembly GCA_036346405.1. Classification (NCBI taxonomy): domain Eukaryota; kingdom Viridiplantae; phylum Streptophyta; class Magnoliopsida; order Poales; family Poaceae; genus Phyllostachys; species Phyllostachys edulis. The sequence goes on from CM070564.1 coordinate 11,456,567, forward strand.
CAACCGGCTACCGTACAGCACAAACCCAGAGGAGACAAAAGAAATTCAGCGGCAAGTGCAAACGCTCATGGATAAAGGGTATGTACGCGAAAGTCTTAGTCCTTGTGCCGTTCCTGTCATTCTTATTCCTAAGAAAGATGGTACATAGAGAATGTGTATAGACTGTAGAGCTATCAACAATATTACTATTCGTTATCGTCATCCTATTCCGAGGTTAGATGATATGCTTGATGAATTGAGTGGCTCTACTATCTTTTCTAAGATTAATTTACATAGTGGATATCATCAAATACGAATGAAACATGGTGATGAATGGAAAACTACTTTTAAAACGAAATTTGGCTTGTATGAATGGTTAGTGATACCTTTTGGTTTATCTAATGCTCCTAGTACATTCATGCGCTTAATGAACCATGTTTTGAGACACTTCATTGGAAAATTTGTGGTAGTCTATTTTGATGACATCTTGATATATAGCCGCTCATTGGAAGAACATGTTGAACACAATAGACAAGTGCTAGAAGTGCTAAGAACTGAACAATTATATGCTAATCTTGAGAAGTGTACTTTTTGCACAAACAAAGTGGTGTTCTTATGCTATGTTGTTTCAGCTCAGGGAATTGAAGTAGATGAATCTAAAATTAAAGCTATTCGAAATTGGCCTACTCCTGTCAATGTTAGTCAAATTCATAGCTTTCATGGGCTTGCTGGTTTTTATCGACATTTTGTGAAAGATTTCAGCACCATTGCTGCACCATTAAATGAATTAACTAAAAAGGGTGTTGCTTTAGCCTTTGCTGAATTAAAGCGATGTTTGACTGAAGACCATTGCTTGTTTTACCTGATTTCACTAAAACATTTGAGATTGAATGTGATGCTATTGGACTAGGTATTGGTGGTGTTTTGATGCATGAAAGAAAACCGGTTGCCTACTTTAGTGAGAAACTTAACGGTGCACAATTGAATAATATGACAAAGAATTATATGCTCTTGTGCGTGTTTTAGAGACTTGGCAACATTATCTTTGGCCTAGAGAATTTATCATTCATTCTGATCATGAAGCTTTCAAATATTTGAAAGGTCAAGCTAAACTGAATCGTAGACATGTTAATTGGGTTGAATTCATTGAAACTTTTCCTTACATTGTTAACTACAAGAAAGGCAAAGAGAATGTGGTAGCTGATGCATTATCTCGAAAGAATGTGTTGTTAACTCAGTTGGAAGTAAAGGTACCCAGATTAGAGAGTTTGAAAGATTTATATGCTTCCAACCATGAATTTTTCGCACCATATTCTAAATGCAAAGATGGGAAAGGATGGGACAAATACCATATTCATGATGGGTTTCTCTTTCGTGCTAACAAACTATGCGTTCTAGATTCGTTTGTGCGTTTGTTATTGTTGTAGGAATCTCATGGAGGTGGATTAATGGGACATTTTGGGAGAGAGAAAATATACATGATGCTGGTTGATCACTTCTATTGGCCCAAGATGCGACGTGACGTCGAGAGGTTTGTTCAACGATGTATCACATGCCATAAAGCTAAATCGAAACTTAATTCACATGGTTTGTATACTCCACTTCCAGTTCCTAGTGCACATTGGGAAGATATTAGCATGGATTTTGTGTTAGGATTGCCTGGGACTAAGAGGGGGAGGGATTCTGTTTTTGTAGTCGTGGATAAGTTCTCTAAGATGGCTCATTTTATTCCTTGTCATAAGAGTGACGATGCGTCGTATGTAGCTAACTTGCTTTTCAGGGAAATAGTGAGATTGCATGGCATGCCAAAAACTACTATTTCAGATCATGACGTCAAATTTATGAGCTACTTTTGGAAAACTTTGTGGGCCAAGCTTGGGACAAAGTTGCTCTTTTTGATAACTTGTCACCCATAAACTGATGGACAAACGGAGGTGGCGAACTGTACACTCTCAATGTTGCTGAGGACAATGATAAAAAAAGAACTTAAAAGAGTGAGAGGATTGTCTACCACATGTTAAATTTGAATATAATACAGCGGTGCATTTTACTACTCAATTGTGTCCATTTGAGGTGGTGTATGGCTTCAAACCAATCACACCACTTGATTTGATGCCCTTCCATTACAAGAACATGCTAATATGGAGGCTTTGACGCGTGCTGATTTTGTGAAAAATCTCCATGAAAAGACTAAAGAGGTAATTGAAAACAAGGTACGTGCTTATGCTTCTAAGGCTAACAAGTCCACAACATTGCAATGCTAGATTGTGAAGATTTTTAGAATCAAATAGCAAGTGTAGATCATAAATTAAATACTTATAGCAAGGAGTCCAAAATTGCATACAAGATTCGTTTGACTGCTTCTTTAGATTGTGCAAGATATCTCATTCAACAAGGTGAAGCTTTTCGTGGACACGATGAATATTCTACTTCCATGAACAAGGGCAATTTTAGAGAGTTGGTGGATTGGTACAAAGATTAAAAAAAAAGGCAGATGTGAAGGAGGCTTTTGAATTTGAGGATGGTAGCAATTGTTTGATGCTTTGTTCGAATATACAGAAGGAACTCACGAAATGTTGTGCGTAGGAGGTCACACAGGTGATTAAGGATGAGATTGGAGATAGGAATTTTCAAGTTTGAACAATTTTTAGTGCAAAATAATTCTAAACCTAAAGTTATTTTATTAACAAACATTTTCTGGAACAACAACATGATTCAAACCATTTTTAGATTAAAGTACATTTAAAATAGAAACCAACAAAATTTGAATCATCCAAAAAGGAGTTAAAATGAATGAGTTATGCAATTTAGAAGTTAATACCAATTTTCAGTGCAAATAATTCACTTTCAAATTTTATAATTGCATTTATTACTTTTCCTACCGAGCTGGAGCTAACCCTACTCACTGACGAGCGATCCCAGGGTCAAGGTTGACTCGGTCAGCATGGACCCAGCCCAGCCCAGCGACGTCTGAAAGCGGATTTTCAAATATACGCTTTCCACTTACAAAGGCAAACTTTTGATTTTCAAAGTAAGAGAAAAACGTTTCTCTTATTGGAAAGCGTACTTTTAACGTTCTAAATTGGTTCCTAACCGGCCATGGCCCACATGTCATAGGTTCAAGGCTAATTAAAGACCAATCATTAGCGCTAACTAATCGAAGATTTGGTTAATTAAAGTGTTACTGTTTTCAGTCGGAAGTTCCGACAATGGAGAGGACACGGTCGCGGCATTGACGCGCTCGCCGGTGGTGAGGGGAGGCCGAAGAGCGCAAGGACCAAGGCAAAATGGGAAGACAATAGCGAGGGCTACCTTCTGGTGGTGTCGTCGCCGGTGGAGGGGCACGGTGGCACGCCGGCGTCGGAGTTGAGCGGAGGAGGAGTGCGCGGGTGCAAAGAAGACCTTGACAAAGAGGCCTCCCAGGGGCAAATCTAGCGCTGGATTCGGGCTCCTGCAGCTGCTGCGATATCTCCGGTTCAACGCGGGAAACACAGGCCTTCGTCTTCAGCTCCGGCGGCATCCAAATGTGGCGACTACGGCACATGCACGGCGACAACACGCGGTAAAGCGAGAAGCTTAAAAAGAAGGGGCGTAACATGCTGAGGGGGCCTTTGCGATGCTCATCGTGAGTTGGATGGAGGTTTAGATGGGCCAAGGTGGTCCGTCGATGAGAGCCGGCGGTGGCGTGGAGGTGGTCACCGTGGCGGGGACGTTCTGGGGACAAAGAAAGGAAATGTGAGGTGGGAACAGCACCAGGGGATCCACGAGATGGTTCCAGAGGGTGGAATCGAAGGGGGACTCACCGTGCCGGTGCTGGGGAAGGAAAGGGGGTTCTCATGGCTGTGAAGGGGAAACACCAAATCCTTGAGCTCCTGTGGAGCATCCGACAAATTGATCGAGGGGAAATGCTTAGCAAGTCAAAGCATGCATGGTGACGCACATAAGGAAGAGAATGGCTTACCGGAGACTTTAATGGCGCGGTGGAGGCTTTCGGGGCGAGCTCCACCGGTGCTAAGGACACGGTTGTGTTTTGGTTGCTTCAAAAGAAAGCAAAGGCTGGCATTAGCTCAAAAGGGCACAGTAATGGACGGAGAAAACGAAGGGCAAGGTAGAAGGGAACTCGCCCGAGAGTAGAGCACGGTAGAGCCTCGTTCCCTCGTAGCTGGGAGGAGAACTGAAGGATTGAGGGGCGTGCGAGAGGTATTAAGCTCGGGGAGATGGCGATGTGGAGGCAGCATGAGCGAGCGGTGCTCAGGGATAGGCCGCGAAGGGCGGTGCGGTCACAGAGGTGGTGGAGCAGCGCAGAGCATGCTGGTCGCGTGGAGCGCGCGCTCTGAGGCTCTCTAGCGCGCCTGCCCGAGGGAGGAAGAAGGCGCTGTGGCACGGGGGCCCGCTGGCTAGTGACGGAAAACGGCGCGTGGTCGCTGCCTGGTCCGATTAGGCGTGAAGTTTGGACTGTCCGAATAAGTGGGTCGGCGCGGGCCGTTGGATCAAGATCGAACGGTTGACAACGAGCGTGACCATTCTAACAGGGCCGAAGCGGTATGCGATCTGGGCCGTCGATGCTAGATCAAACAGTTTTACGCGAGGTGCATTTAGTTGGTTCGGCTGAGTCAAGTGGCCAGGTCGGACTCAAGCCCAAGGAATAGTGAAGCTGGTTAGGTCTAGGGTTTGACTGAGATTAATTAAACTTATTCAAGTTTGACCAAGGCCTTAAAAATAGAAATAAATTTCCTAAAATCCTACAATAAATCATGGGGCTTCCTAGGACAACCTATTTCCCATATAAAATTTTAAAACCTACTTTTCATGCTTTAATTTATATAATTTAAATTCAACCTTGGGATAGGTCTTTGATTTGAGTTTGAATTTTCTAGGGGTTGAAATATGTTCCAAAAATTTGGGAAAAATTATATTTATTCATGATAATTATTATATTATTTGAATAAATTATTTTCAGAGGATGATCATAAGTTTTTATTCTTGTTTTCTTTTGGAACCTCAATTTGAGTTGTATGTTTTCTTTGATTTCCAAAATTTCAAATGCAACAAATTATGCAAATATTCCAGAAAAACCAGTGCATGTTCAAAAGTTTTAAATTCTCCTCATTTTTATACATTTGAAATACACACCCAAGTGCAATAAATGATGCAAAAGATTCAAAGACCCTGTGCATGTTAATGAGATGCATACTAATTATCATTTATTAATTTAGGGATGTTACAGTATGCTTTCTATATCCATTGTTTCGCCCACTAGTTGCAATTAGTGGTTGTCACTGTCTCAAGTTGTAGTGGTGCTATTGCTGATTTTTTCAACTATGTTCCCTTGATTGTGACCACTGTGAGTGCATCTTGCAGAAAAAGGATGTCTTATTGGGGAAATTGGAGAATGGTGTGCTTTCAATAGGAACAGGCTTGAATCAGGCAACTAGCCTAACTAGACCTGGAGATACTAGATGGGGCTCACATCTTAAAACATTGCTTCGTATATAACAAATGTGGGAGTCAGTGCTTGCGGTGTTAGAGATTATATGTAAAGATGCAGCATATCCTTCAGGTCATGGTGGAGCAGCAGGTTTGATACAAAAGATGGAGAGCTTTGAATTTGTGTTCATCATGTATTTCTTGAAAGACTTGTTGAGCATTACACAGGAGTTATCACTTTCTTTGCAAAGAAGAGATCAAGATATTATTGAAGCTATGGGTTTGATTGTGGATGTGAAAATGCGCTTGCAAAACATGAGGGACAATAGGTGGGAGCCATTGTTCAACACAGTAAAAAGTTTTTGTGAGTCAAATGGGATTGATGTGCCAAGTATGGATGATCACATCGGAGTTAAGGGTATCTGCACGTCAGAAGTATAAGGTTGCTCTCCTTCACTATTATCATGTTGATATTTTCAATGTTTCTCTTAATGCCATTATGGCAGAGATGGATCATCGTTTCAATAAAGTTTCTTCAGAGTTATTGGTATGCATGTCTTATCTTGATCCAAGCAATTCCTTCTCTAAGTTTTATGTGCAAAAGCTAGTTCGCCTTGCTGAGATTTATACTTCAAATTTCACCATAGCTGATTGTTTGTTGTTAAGAAATTAGCTTCAAACATTCATTCTCAATATTAGAAGAAGTGTTGAATTTCGTGAATGCCATGATCTTGTAAAGGTTGCTCAAAAGATGGTTGAAACTAGAAAAAATATAACTTTCGCATTGGTCTATCGCCTCATCGAGCTCACATTGATCCTTCCAATGGCAACGGCGTCAGTTGAATTTTTTTCAGCAATGAAGATTATTAAAACAGATTTGCGCAACAAGGTATCAGATGAATGGCTCAATGATTTGATGGTGTGCTACACTGAGCGAGAGATATTTAGAAGCATTGATAATAAAAGAATCATTCAACGCTTTCAAGACATGAAAACTCGTAGAGTGAAATTGCGTTGTAATCAGATTTAGTGCCTTAGTGGTATGTTTTCATTTCATTTTTAATGTTTATGAATATTCACAATTTAATATTGTATCACTAAATTTGATATTTCTTATCTACAGATCGGTACTCACATATTTATGGACATTTGGGGGCACATTATCCATTAGCGAGGTACTAAATTTATTGTATTATACATTTTCAATTTGTTCTCTTTCTATTTATGTATGAAATTGATATTTCAATGGCAAAAGACCAGTAGATGTAGCTTTGATATGCTTATGTTGTGCTATAGCCTTAATAGTAGAGCCCCCCCCCCTCTATTTTCATCCTGGCTTCACCACTGTATTTGGTCCAGCCACACAAGTAGCCGCATACCCCGCATATTCCTTGCTTTTGTCGAGTTGCAAACTAGGGTTAGGGTTTTCAGCCAAACACACAAGAAGCAAAGCAGAGCCGCATACACCACAAAACCATAGTGATGCATAGCTTCGGCCGCGTGAGATTTTGTGTGGACCCAGAATTTCATCCAGACCCTCTGTGTATTCTAGGCTAGTCCCATGATCAGTAGCTAGCCCACACAGTACAGATAATGGTGAATATCACATCCATACAATATATACATAATAGTAATTAAATATTATTACAGAACATGGTAAATGGGCCTTAAGGCCAGAGTTTACATAACGGACCGACATGCCAAATAGTTCAAAAGTTCATAGTAGCAGCGGAAGGTAAACTAAACAGTAGCAGAAAGACTTCATAAAAGAGCATGGCCTCCATGTACTGCCTGAGGCAACCGACTGGGGCTAGGACCTAGTTAACGTCGTCTCCATCGTCTCCATAGCTGGATTCATAGAAATATCCATACACAGGGTCTCCGGCTCCATAGTCTGAATACACATGTTTGAGCAACCATGAGTACAAAAGTACTCACCAAGCCCCTACTGCAAATGCAATTATATAGATACAGGGTGTTCGAAGGAAGGGGTTGTATGTTTGTTTTAGCACAAAGCTAGTTTACTCAAATACTATAGATATTTTCCAAACCTAAGACTTTACAAGTGTTACTTTAAATCCGAAGGTTATTTTGTATAAGCAATGTTATCATGACCATGCCTAGCGACCATGCTTACACTAGCAGGTTGCAAACTTAACGACCATGCTTACACCAGCATGCTGCAAACTTAACGACCATGCTTACACCAGCATGCTGCAATTCCACTGTAACATCCCAAATATATAAACAGGTGTGTGTTTCAAATGTAAGAAAATGTGTAGAAATTAAAACTTTTTCTCACATCTTGAAACTCTTGAACAATGCCATAATTCTAGTCAAGAGTTGTGGAGTTCAAAAAACACAAACCTCCCGTTGACTAAAGTCAAACCCTTATTCCACTTTGTCACAAATCTTGTGCCAACCCTTGGAAATATTTTTCCTAGGTTCTAGAGATGATGTGGGACCCCTCTGAAAAATTTCATAAGTTTTAAAACTTGTTTGATAATTTTTGGAGGTAAGTCAAACCCTAGGGCAGCCTTGATGAATTTCTGGAGAAAAATGAAGTGCATAAAAACCTCTGGAAATTTTATGCAAGGTTAATCCTAGAGTAAGGAAGCTCCAGTTAAAATTTCAGAATTTTTGGAGTTAGCTTGCTACCTCTAAAAATTCCTCCAACCTTAGCCTTCTATTTGAATTCAAACTAGACACTATTCCTTGGGCCCGAGCCGCTTTCCAAGCAGGTCGGACCCAACCACATTCCCAGCTCACCGCGAGGTCCTCCCCGTGTGCGAGGTCGTAGCCGTTGGATCCAGATCCAACAGCCAAGACCTCCGCCTCACCCAACCGTGCTCCTCGGCTCTGCTGTGCTCCTCTCCCGCGAGGTCGTAGCCGTTGGATCAAAATCCAGCGCCCACGACCTCCGCTACAGCCAACCCACCTCCCCGGCTCAGACATGTCCTCCTCCCTAGTGAGGTCTTGAGTCGTTGGATCAAAAATCCACGGCCACGACCTCCCTCCTTTAGCAAACGCACCCGTCCTCCCCCTTCATTGTGTTGTGCGCCGTTGGATTAAAATCCACGACCACGACCTCCCTCCTTTATCAAGCGCACCAGTCCTCCCACCCGTGCGTGGTCATGCCCGTTGGATTAAAATCCACGGCCACGACCTCCCCTCTCCTCTCATCGCCGTTAGATGGAGATCTCACGGCCATGACCTCCCCACCTCTTTTCCGCATCGTGCGCGACCGCCACGACCTCCCTCCTCTGTTCAGCGCCTTTGGATCTAAATCCAATGGTCCTGACCTCCTACCTCCGTTCGTTGCCGTTGGATCAAAATCCAATAGCCACGACCTCCCTTGTGTCATGTGCAGCGCCCATGACCTCCCCTCATCGTGGTGTGCCGTTGGATCAACATCCAACCGCCACGACCTCCCTTTGTGTTGTGCGCAACAGCCGTGACATCCCCTCAATGTTGTGCGCCCTTGGATGTAAATCCAATGGCCACGACCTCCCCTCATCATTGTGTGCCCTTGGATGAAAATCTAAAGGCCATGACCTCCCCCTCGCTTATCAAAGTCGCGCGTGGCAGTTAAGTCCTCCTCATCGGGTCCGCGCCCTTGGATCGCAATCCAACGGCCTGGACCTCCTATCCCCTTTCGCGCGCGACCTCCCCCTTTTCTTTTTGCAACCGTGCGATGGAGATCCCACGGCTGCGACCTCCCTTTTCCTTGTGCCACCGCGCAATGAAGATCCAGTGGTCAAGACCTCCCCCGTCCCTTTCCAGATCGCACCGTTGCAGATCTGACGGTCACGACCTCCCCATGGTCTTATCCAACGATTGGGGGCAGGTCCTGTTCTTCTCCTAGCTCAGGCGCACGTGCGCCATGGCAGGGGAGGAGGTCAGTGACCTGTCACGTCCCCCAACAGCTCTTTGCTGCGCGCATTTAATGCGTGTCAGTCTTTCCGCCCCTAGGCCATGCCCAGGCCTGCTCCCCCATCACCTCCACGTCCTGGTGGAGCCATGGACCGAGCCATGGGCTAAGCTCACCATGAAGCTTAGCCCTAGCTCATGAGCTCTGCCTCCCCGAGCTATAAGACCTCCCTTGGTTTCCCCCCTTGGCTTTCTTTACACACCATTGAGCTCAGGCTTGCACCACTGTGCTTGGCTAAGCTTCCTTCCCCTCAGACCTCCTTTGGCTGCCATTGATGCACCTTGGACCTCTCGGTGAAGGCAGTGCTCCAGTGGCTCCCTCTCTCGACCTCTTGCTCTATTTTGCTCCTCCAACTTCCTGGAGTATTAACCCTAACTCAATTTTGGGTTGACCCTTCCAGGAGCGGGCTAATTGGAGTTTGGAGCTTTTGGCCGTGGAGCACCCCCTTCTTCACCATCGCCGGTCCTCCTCTCCCCAGACCTCCTCAGCACCTCCAAGACCTCCGGGTAACCTCTTGGTAGCCCTCTGAATCTTTGGGCACCCATTGTATGGATTATTCACGAGCTTATATTCATATGTTGCTTTCGGCCATTTTGGTCACCGCGCTGCCCATCTCCAGCTCACCGCCGTTCTGGGCCGTCGCCGCCGGTGTGAGTGGCACCCTCTGATGCGCCTGGCTATTGTGGACTCGTCGGTGCCCTCGGTGTGCGCCGTCATGCCCTAGCTCGCCGTCGACAAGCCGTGGAACGTCCTCGGTTTTTGTCGGACCTTGGTGGGCGTGCTCGTGTCGAATTCGACATCTTTAATCGCGTAATCTCCGTGGTTTCGCGCTAATCATTAGGTTGAATCAATGTCGGGCCTTGCGTCTGGCTGGCTGTGCGTGGTCGCGGGCGTCCGATTGAGAATCAACGGCCACGACCTCCCCGTTCACAAGCCGCTAGATCCAGCGCTTGCGCATGCCGCGAGACATGGCCGTTGGATCCAGGATCCACGGCCCATGTTCGTCGATTCATTGTGAGCGCATCTTGGCGTTTTCACGGGAGGTCTTGGGCGTCCGATTGAGCATCAACGGCTCATGTCCTCCGCTTCGTTATGGTTTTAGGAATTTCCGATGGAATTATTTGTGAACTAAAAAGGTAATGAACTTCAAAAATGCATAACTATTTCATTTTTAATCCAAATGAGTTGATTCAAATTTCTGCAGCTCTGGTTTGAGCTGAGCTTTAATCTAAAAATAGTTGTGAGCTCAGTTCAGCTCCAGAAAATGGATTTGTTAAATTGGTTTCAAAACTAACTTTAAATGTTACATTAAAAATTCATTTAACTTGTAAAATGCATAAGTAATTCACTATAGATCCTTTTTGAGTGAATCCAACTTTGTTGGCTTCCTCTATTAATGCACTAAATGGTAGAATAGGATTTAGGCATGTCACTATTTTCAAAAGATTTGTGGGTGCATTTTAGTTGTGCTCATTTTCATGTCTTTGAAAAATTGTAGAAAGTGCATAATAGCTCCAAATGAGATGAATCCAATTGGGTTGTTCATCTTATGAGGTGCTTGTTTTACTGTAAAATTTTCAATTGCACCACCTTTCTAGAAATTTTTGCTAAACAATTTAATTATGGTGAATAGTAGCAGATTGCATTTTTAGAGGCTGAGCAGAATTGTTTTACTCATATCTTTTGCATTGAGAATCCAAATCAATTGGTTCTTGTTGCTAAATTCTCTAAAAAAATCTTCCTCTTGCTGCTGTAAAAATTTCAGCGCTTTTGGAGCAAGTTTGCTGTGGTGTCTTTTTGGTTTTCATCGTTCTTATCGATTCTTTTCACCTTTTTCGATTAGGTGTCGATGAGTGTGTTGAACCCGTGAGCGATACTCTACAGCAAATTGAGTATAACCAGCAAGGCAAGCAGTTTGATCATATCCCTTGTGTCCCATTACTTTAAAGTCTATTATATTGTTTAACTTGTATGTATGCATTGCTATTTTGTTGTTAAATGATATCGTTTAGTGATCCTATAGATGCTTATCCTGTAGGTAAATGTTCATTCTCTACTACTAAGCCTAGGATTATCTTGCTGTGACGTAGAGTTCGATGGATGGACTCTTATCACTTAGTAGATTACGTTGATGATGCTTAGAAATGCTTAGATAACGGTAGAAATGGGCGGCTGTCGACATTATGTCGATGACCTTGATCACACAAAAATTATTATTCTATTATGTCCATCTTATGCTCTGTTACTTTGTAAACAAATAAAATGAAAATGAAAACAAAATTGTTTCTTGACTTGGGCACAATGGTTGTTGGTGTGATTTGTTGGGTTTGAATGGAATGGTGCCTAAGTCCCCAAGGACCGAATTACTTGCGCCATTGATCCAAGCAATTTTGCGTGCTAACCACACGAGGGGGATATGGGACCTCTCTTGGCTAAGTACTTTGGCGGGTGTTAGCTTCGAGTTGCATAGTGGGCTATTGGGCGAGTAGTAGTGGGGTTATCCACTGCAAGGAGCACCACCCGTATAAGGGGGTGAGCATCTTTGATGACTCCGCATCAATGTATGGGACGGTTGTATCCCCATCTGGGCAACTCGTGGTTGACACTCAATATTGGAAAGGTCTTGTTGGACTTAGGCGTGTTGGGCACACCAAAGGAAGTGTGCTAATAGCTTGGCGAAAAGCGGTCTAGCGCGTGGGTACATTGGTACACCCTGCGAGGTTAAATCTATTGAATAGCCTCGTCCTAGGTTATGGACACGCTTGGTTATTTCCCGCAAGAATTAGACTACAACCTTTAATTCAAACTTGACATGGGTGGTATGAATGGGTAATTCATGCTATTGTTGTGGTGGCTATTGGGTTAGTCACTTCCAGGGTTGTTGTTGTTATCTATCTATTGTTATTATGTTACTTGTCTCGTTGTTACTTGCAAATTAAATATGAATTGTAAAACTGCTTTGAATCTATTTAAATATTGCAAATGAAAACTTGCTTTATGCTAAAATGAGCCTTCCACTTAAATAAAGCTTGCATGTAGCATATGTATAGGTCTGTTACCCTTACACGTCGGTCTTGCGAGTACATTTTTATACTCATTTGTTTTGCTTAATAACTTTGTTGCAGAGGAGGTAGAGCCCCAAGGGCTTTACTTTTATGAGATGTGCTGCGGTTGGGAAGACTAGCTAGGTGGCCCGATCAGTTGCCTTGTGGGCTAAGGCACACTTCTTGGCCTTCTTTTGTTTATCGCCATCTTATGGCTTTTGCTTCCGTTGTGTTATCTTTCTTAGTTGTTATTTGGCCGGTTAGCCCCTTTTGTAATAACTCTCTCTATATTATGTATGTCGTTGTTTTATTCTAGTTCGTGCTTTGGTTCTATGTCTTGTGTGAATCGATGCATGATTTTGTAGAGGGGTGTGTATACTGCTTTTCTGGGAAGTATACATATCTCGAAGACACGGGTTATTTTGTTTGTGATGCTAGGGTCAATGGATGACTAAGCATTACAAGCTAAATAAACCGGGGTCCTCACAAAGTTGGTATCAGAGCCATACTGACCGTAGTAACCCTAGCTTGGTCATCCTTAGGATATTTTAAAAAACTTATTTTCAAAATGTCAAATGGTTTATGAAAGCTTAAGTAAATTCTCTACTTTTACTCCTTACCTATCTTAGCTTTCTTATCTCATCTCACTCTAATTTGAGTTTTAAAAAGTTGTTTCCCTCTCCTTCTCTCAAAAGATAGCGTTATCGTTTGATTGGGTTTTGGGAATCAATAAGATTGGCAAATTGAAGTGTTAGCTGTCCTTTTACAAGGTTTTGAAGTTTCTGGAGTTGATGATTTCGGCTAAGAGCTTGGATGCAAAATCTGGACAGCAAGCATCAAATTTCCGGACAGCAATCTCAAGATTTCTTATTAGGATAGATAATAAGAGGAAAATTCAACTAAAACTTGTGGGAATAAAAGGGTAAGATGTGATATTAGTTGGCTAAGTATCTAACACCTATTTTATTGGTTTTACCTTGCCTTGTAGTAGTGTTAGAGCTAAAATAGCTTGCTGAAATTTTGCCTTCTCTACCGATTACTCGTTCATTCAATACGGGTTTGTCGTGCCGAGAAGTTGAACTTTAGTCTCGTGTTTCCTTGCTATTTCTTGAGCCTTTTGCGAACATTAAAGTTGTCTTCTTGTTGTTTAATTTGGCTCTCGGTTAGGGTGATTCTCCATTCCTCTAGTCGATAGCTTTTCGCGTTCTTTGGCTTCTAATTTTCGGATTTCGTTGCTAACCCCCCTTATCTTTTTCAAAGGGATGGTGGAAGAACTTCGTAGTGGTCGAGTCGCCACTGGTTGGGATGAGCTTCCACCTCCTCGACCATGGTGAGGTTACTGCTCCAGTCGGCGGAACCGTATGGATCGAACTAGGGTCTGGAGGCGATTCTTGCAACACCTCCACCCTTTCCTGCCTCTGGATCGGGGAGAAGTGGGCATCGGCAGCGTGGGGACTTGTAGAGTTCCTTCGCACCCGACCACCCACTTTCTCTGGGTGCGAGGACCCATCGATCTGAACGGATCGCCTCGTCTGGTTGGCGGAAGCCAGTGCTAGGACGGGAGAAGGCACTTTTGCATCCCATCGGTGGAGGTGCGGCTCTTTCATGGTGGGAGAACTTTCTCGCCATGCGACCCAGCCACACCGTCACTTGGGATGAGTTCCGTGTTGCCTTCCGGCGGTCTCACATCCCTGCCGGTGTGATGAAGCTGAAGAAGAAGGAGTTTTCTACGCTCAAGCAAGCGCGCAATTCGGTCATGGAGTATTTGTACGAGTTCAACCATTTGGCTCGTTATGCTCCTGAGGAGGTGGCCACTGATGAGGCCAAGCAGGAGAAGTTCATGGATGGCTTGTCTAAGGAGCTTCAGGACAAGCTCTCCATCGTTGACTTCCCCGACTTCCGTGCCTTAGTGGACAAGGCCATCGTCTTCGAGCACAAGGGAAGGATGACTGCGTGACTCCATAGCGCAAGTGAGAGACTTCGAAGTCTTCCTGACCAGCTCTTCTCGTGCTCGCCGGGCACTCTCGGGGTCCGTCCTCGGGCCAGCACCCGAGGTCGGCACCTACCCTCGTCCTCCGTGAGCGTGTTTTCGACCACGTGCACCTCTGACTCAGCGGGTGGCCCGTAATGTTGCCGCGTCACTGTTTCTTACGCAACCGTAAGGGCCATTATGCGAACCATTGCCCTAAGAAGACTGGAGCGGCCCCTCATCCTAATGGAGGACGCGGGCAAGGTGGTGGATCTTCTCAGGATCAGAAGATTATCCCCGTAGCCCAAGGCGTGGGCAGCGGTCGCGTCAACGTCATCTCTACTGAAGAGGCACAGGAGACACCTGACGTCGTGTTGGGTACGCTTCTTGTTAACTCCCATCCTGCTACTATTTTGTTCGATTCAGGAGCATCTCATTCTTTCGTATCTTAGTCTTTTGCTGCTGTTGGTGATCTTCTTTTTTGCTCCATCGTTGGTCTCGTTGCTCATTCGCTCTCCCGGTTCGGAGTTGAGAGCTGAATCCGAGTGTCGGGAGGTTCCTATTGAGATTGAGGGAGTAAGATTTTTGGCAAATCTTATTCTCCTCAATGCAGCGAGCTTAGATGTGATTCTGGGCATGGATTGGTTGTCTCAGCACATGGGGCAAATCAATTGCGCCCGGAAGCTCATCTACCTCACGATCCCTCCGTGAAAGGTGTTCACTTTTCGCCGAAGCTGTCAGGTGCATCTCTTCGCGCTCGAAGCGAAGCTAGCTCCGGATATTCGTGAAGTCCCAACGGTATGTGACTTCATGGATGTATTTTCCGAAGATCTTCCGGGGATGCCACCAGTTCGAGATCTCGAGTTAAGTCATCGAGTTGGCTCCGTCACCCCCAATTTCAAAGAGGCCTTCTGGATGCCCCAAATGAGTTGGTGGAGTTGAAGAAGCAACTTGGTGAGCTTCAAGAAAGGGTTTCATCCGCCTAGCTCATCTCCGTGGGGTTGTCCGACCATCTTCGTAAAGAAGAAGGACGAGATTTTTGCGCATGTCCGATTACCGTTAAGCAATGAAGTGACGATGAAGAACAAGTATCCTTTGCCCCGCATCGATGATCTCTTTGATCAATTATCTAGAGCCCGAGTCTTCTCCAAGATTGATTTGAGAGTGGGTTATCATCAAGTTCGAATCCGACCTAAGGATATTCCCAAGACGGCTTTCTCTACTCGTTATGGTTTGTACGAGTACACCGTCATGTCGTTCGGCTTAACCAATGCTCCTGCCTTGTTCATGAACCTCATGAATTCGGTCTTTATGGAGTATTTGGATAAGTTTGTCGTGGTCTTCATCGATGATATTCTTATCTACTCCAAGAACGATGAGGAACACGCCGAGCATCTGAAGCTTGTTTTGGGCAAGCTACGTGAGCACCAGCTGTATGTGAAGTTCAACAAGTGCGCATTCTGGTTGAAGGAAGTGGCCTTCTTGGGCCATGTTCTTTCAATAGGAGGCGTAGCCGTTGATCCTAGCAAGGTCAGCGATGTGCTTTCTGAGTCGGCCGGATTCGATGGCAAAAGTCGGAGTTTTCTAGGTTTAGCGGGATATTATCGTCGCTTTATCGAGAACTTCTCCAAGATCGCGAAGCCGATGACGGAGTTGCTCAAGAAGGACAAGAAGTTCGTGTGGTCCGCTGATTGTGAGGAAAGTTTTCAAGTACTCAAAACGCGTTTGACCACTGCCCCCGTTCTCGTTCTTCCCAATATCCATCGGAGCTTCGATATCTTTTGCGATGCTTCTCGTCGAGGCCTCAGTTGTGTCCTTATGCAAGAAGGCAAGGTAGTGGCCTATGCATTAAGGCAATTGAAACCTCATGAACTCAACTACCCTACCCATGACTTGGAGCTAGCTGCTATGATTCATGCACTTAAGATTTGGCGACATTACCTTATCGGTAATCGTTGTGAAGTGTACTCGGATCACAAGAGCTTAAAGTATTTGTTCACCCAGCCAGATCTGAACCTCAGGCAAAGGAGATGGTTGGAGTTGATCAAAGACTATGATGTGGGTATTCACTACCATCCGGGCAAGGCTAATATCGTTGCCGATGCGCTTAGTTGTAAAGCGCATTGTAATGCCTTGTTGCTCAAGGAGCATCATCCCACCCTTCTGGAGGAGTTTCAGTGTCTCAACTTGGGATTGGTTGAGCAGGGTTTCCTCGCTACCTTGGTTGTGCAACCAACCTTGGTGGATCGTGTCAAGGCCGCTCAGCAATCGGATCCTAGAGTGAACAAAATCAGGCAAAATGTCAAGAACGGAACAGCCAAGTGCTTCTCTGAGGATGAGCATGGTGTTGTGAGGTTCGGGCAACGCCTTGTGGTTCCAAAGGACATGGAATTGCGGAATTTAATCCTCTGCGAAGCCCATGATTCACCCTTGTCCATTCATCCCGGGGCCACAAAGATGTATCAAGATCTCCGTTAGGGATTTTGGTGGACCCGAATGAAGAGGGAGATTGCGAAGTTCGTTCTTTGAGTCGGCGTGTGTTGTCGATGTGAAGGCGAGCATCGGCGTCAAGCTGGATCGCCTTAAATTTCTACATTCTGAGTGGAAGTGGGATTCGATCGGGATGGATTTTATCACCGGTCTACCCAGGTCACCGAGAGGCAATGATGCCATTTGGGTTGTCATTGATCGGTTGACTAAAGTAGCACACTTTCTTCCAGTCAAGACCAAGATTCGTACCAGTTGCCTAGCTGAGCTCTATGTATCCAGGATCGTGAGCTTACATGGTGTGCCGAAGACGATCGTTTCTGATCGTGGTTCTATCTTTACTTCCCAGTTCTGGCATAGCTTGTAAGAGGCTATGGGAACTCGTCTTACTTTCAACTCAGCATATCATCCCCAAACTGATGGTCAGACCGAGAGGGTCAACCAAGTTTTGGAAGACATGCTCCGTGCTTGTGTACTTTCCTATGGGAAGCATTGGGAGAAATGCTTACCATTCACCGAGTTTTCTTACAACAATAGCTTCCAAGCCAGTCTCGGCATGGCACCTTTCGAGGCATTATACGGGAGAAAGTGCAGAACCCCGTGTGGCACCCTGAATTCTTTTTAGAATCTTTTTGGAATTTTCAAAATAAAAAGAACCATTTTGTTTTGATGAGAATTCAAAGCTTAACCTGAAATTTCATAATGGATTTAAGTTGACTAACTCAAACTACAACTAAAAGTTCCTTGTTGGTTGCTGAGTTATTGGAGTTTTGAAGATTTTTCCCTTCTCTGTCCATGTTCTTGTCTATCTCTGGTCTAGACCTCCCTTTATCTGGGATCTAATGGCCCAGACCTCTCCTTCGTTTGGATTCAAGGGCTCGGACCTCCTCTGTGTAGTCCTCCTATGGTCCAGACCTCCTTGGGTCTAGATCTTCCAAGCACTTGGACCTCCCTGGGTCCCATTTCTCCCTCTCGGGTCTTCTCTGGCTCGCAACCTCCCTAAGTCTGTGCCACCGTTGTGTGCATTTGAACTCCTTTGGAATCCTGTGAAGCTTTTCGTGTTTTCTTGGACGTCCTTCGCCGCTTGAAGCCTTGAAACCTTCTCTGGAGGTTCCCTTCAGTATCAGCCCGATAGTACCACCCGCACCATGCGGTACTACCGCTTCTTAGGACCCCCCCCCTTACCTTTATTTGACCTCCCCGTGTCCTTTAGGACCCCTCCATGTCCTCTAGGACCTCCCCTTACCTATATTTGACCTCCCCGTGTCCTTCAGGACCCCTCCATATCCTCTAGGACCTCCCCTTACCTTTATTTGACCTCCCCGTGTCCTTTAGGACCCCTCCATGTCCTCTAGGACCTCCCCTTACCTTTACTGGACCTCCCTGTGTCCCACCGGACCTCCCCGGGTCCTCCGGGACCTCCTCCTTGCAAATCAGGACCGTTAAGACCTCCCTCTTGGAGATCTTAACCGTCCAGACCTCCTCCTTACGGATCTGGACAGTCAAGACCTCCCCTTTGGAAATCTTGGCCATTGAGATCTCCCCTTTTTGGTAGATCCGATCGTTAGGACCTCCCCTTGGAAATCCTAACCGTTCAGACCTCCCCTGGATTGGATCCTACGGCTTTAGACCTCCCTTGCGGGTGAGGTTCTCCTTCTACTTTTGTGGACCTCCCCGTTTGCGTTTAATCTTGACCGTTGGACCTCCCCTTTAGAGATCCAACCGTCAGGACCTCCCCGGTGGGTGAGGATCTCCCCTTGTTCACTACAAGACCTCCTCAAGGTCCTTGCAGGACCTCCTCTGCGGGTCTTGGCTGCCCCACTTGGCAGTCACACTCCCAGTTACTTTACCTTTGACTAAGTCCTTGGGCAAGGAAGTCTCCACAGCATTTAATGCATGTTGTATCACATTAAATGCCCTCACCTTTGCAGTACTCATGTCATACCGATTGTCACATTCCTTGCCTACTCCCATCGTCCTCCTTACCAACTCTTATTGACCACTATCCTGGGTCATGTATATTGGCTTCCCTTATATATAGTTTGGGAAAGCCCTCCTTTCTCACTTTCTTCTTCATTTCTACTCTCTGTCTCAATCGAGCCTACCATAGACCTCCTCACTCTAAGTCTCTGGACCTCCTCCAATTTGTTCTTGGACATCCTCTCTGGAGTCCTTAGACCTCTCCAGCGAGCTCCTTGGACCTCCTTTTGACCTTCCAACCTCTCTGTTGGTTTTGTCTTTAAGTTTATTTGGAGTTCTTTCGATCTTATTTGAGCTTCGTTTGAATATTTGGTTTTTCACGTGTAGATTGTCAAGACCGTGGGGAGCTTGAGTTCAGTGAGGGAGAGGAAGCAGCTCGAGATCTTGAGCAAGGCAAGTTACACTCTTAAACATGTTGCACCCAATACTTCAAATTACTTATGTCGTTTTCAAAGGTGTATGCATGCTTACTTTACTAAGTATTTTAATGCCTATCTTTCAATCCATAGTTAAACCTACTGTTTGGTATGGCCTCTATCCTTGATTGACTCAACCTCATTGTCACCCTAGATAAAAACTGGTTCTTGCAATAGTGAGGACCCGAAGCTCTTGAAAAATAAAATGCTTAGTAATGCTTAGACCAAAATCTTGATTTGGGGAGTTTTGACCAAAAATATCAATTAATCAAATGATTTGAGCCGTGGCATTGGTGTGCTATGGAGATTTCGGCCATGACATTGGTGTGTCATGGATGTTTTACTCAGCCTTGGCATTGGTGTGCCATGGAGAATGGTAAAGCAAAGTAAATGAAAAATGGTTTTGACTTGGGTGAAGCTGGTTGTTTGGTTGGTGCATGTCTACGCACGGGGGGTCGTGTGATCCGACACCCCAGGGTTGAGGTTTGTCGCCCAAGTCAGTTAAGGACCGGTCTTTGAGACACCACTTGCTAAGCCTATAATGGGCTATGCCAAAATTGTGCAACCACATGTCTCCAAGATGGGCGTGGGACACAGCTAATTAATTTGCAAAGCTCTCACCGTAGTTTGCCACTGTGGGCCTTGGTGGGTTTGTCATGTTATGACTAGTTGTAGTCCCACCCGGCTCAAGAGGGGCTTAAACCCCATGGATGGAAAGTCCAATGGGAGCGAAACCTTAGAGTGGGTGGACTGTGGTGGAGCAATGCATTGTAAAGGCCTTGTCATGTGCTCTAGACCTCTAACCAAAGGAAGTGTGAGGTGGCATCGACGGATGCCAAGCAAACTAGAGAATTCATGTCATGTGGGTAAAGTGTGCAACCTCTGCAGAGTGTAAATCTATTCGAATAGCCGTGTCCACGGTCATGGACATGCTGGCAATGTCACTCAAAGTTAGCTTTTGGTTTTGGTATTCCAAAAAGTTATGAAAATGGTTTTGGTGGTTTAACCAAATTGGGTGTGGGCGGGAAGCCTTGTGCAGGAGGGTATCCTTCACCATTTCAATGATGAATGCTATCCAACTGAAATCAGATTTCACAAAAATGAATTTTATCTATTGTAACCTGCCTTAAAACTTAATACTTGTATTTGAAATAAAATTGGCTTTATGCAAATCAACCCTAATGTGCTGTCCTTTGTTATACCCCTATGCATGTTATTCTGTTAATTGACGGGTGTAACTTGCGAGCACGGTTGTTGTGCTCACTCTTGCTTGATTCATATATTGAGCAGATGAAGACTTCTTTGACGATGAAGATGACCACTCAATTAGGCGCGCCCTCCAAACCAATCACACGTGGTGTAATGGGTGGACCATGTCCTTTGTTCTCCATTGCGTTTGTGTGCTCATTGTTCTTTGGAGCTTGTAAGCAACCCTTGTAATCAAACCTCCTTTTGCTGTTAATAAAGTCTTGTGGATGTTTATGTTATCACATGTTTGCTGTGAGAACCAGTCGATGATCTCTGGGGGCTGGTTTGGATCACAGAGGACTTTAGGCTTGCCCTAAGCCCCACGACCTCCTCGGGGTGGTTCCCTTCGAACCTCCCTCGAGTGGTGACATGGAGTTTTGGAGAGGTCTGAGATCCAACGACCTCTGCGGGTCAGGACCTCCCAGACCTCCGAGTGGTCTTTTCGGACCTCTCGGGAGGTCTGTGCGGTCCTACCGGGATGTCCTCTCGGGACGTCCTGGGAAGTCCTTTGCGGACCTCCCAGGAGGTCCTAAGGGCCCTCTCGGGACGTCCTGGGGGCTCCTCTCTGGACCTCCCAGGGAGGTCTGAGGACCTCCGGGTGTGCTGGCCGGTCGTTACACCCGTTGAACTGTGCGAGACCAGCCGAAGACCTTTCTTTGGCGGACTCGATCAATGAGGCCGAGAGTCAAGTCCGGCTTATTCGTGGCGTCTTCGCACAGCTCAATCCAGACAAAAGAGCTATATGGATCACCGTCGTGCGTGAGTTGAGTTTTGAGCCTAATGACTTTGTTTATCTCAAAGTCTCTCCTTTGAAGGGCCATCAACGTTTCGGTGTCAAGGGCAAGTTAGCTCCTCGATATGTGGGTCCCTACCGCATCATCGAGAAGAAAGGAGCTGTTGCCTATAAGTTGGAGTTGCCTGCTGCACTTGAGGGGGTACATGATGTGTTCCATCTGTCCCAGTTGAAGAAGTGCCTCCGCGTTCCAACTGAGGAAGCTCCGTTGGAAGCTCTCAATGTCCAAGCAGATTTGACCTATCGCGAGCACCCTGTTCGCATACTCGAAGAGGCTGAACGAAGAACAAGGAACCGTTCCATCAAGTTTCTTCAGGTTCAGTGGTCGAACCATTTCGAGGATGAAGCTACTTGGGAAAGGGAAGATCGTCTGCGTGCGGACTACCCTTCTTTCTTTTCCGAGTGAGCCAAATCTCGGGACGAGATTTCTGTAAGGGGGGAGATTTTGTAACATCTCAAATGTATAAACAGGTGAGTGTTTCAAATGTAAGAAAATGTGTAGAAATTAAAACTTTTTCTCACATCTTGAAACTCTTGAACATTGCCATAATTCTAGTCAAGAGTTGTGGAGTTCAAAAAACACAAACCTCTTGTTGACTAAAGTCAAACTCTTATTCCACTTTGTCACAAATCTTGTGCCAACCCTTGGAAATATTTTTCCTAGGTTCTAGAGATGATGTGGGATCCCTCTGAAAAATTTCATAAGTTTTAAAACTTGTTTGATAATTTTTGGAGGTAAGTCAAACCCTAGGGCAGCTTTGATGAATTTCTGGAGAAAAATGAAGTGCATAAAAACCTTTGGAAATTTTATGTAAGGTTAATTCTAGAGTAAGGAAGCTCCAGTTAAAATTTCGGAATTTTTGGAGTTAGTTTGCTACCTCTAAAAATTCCTCCAACCTCAGCCTTCTATTTGAATTCAAACTAGACACTATTCCTTGGGCCCGAGCCGCTTTCCAAGCAGGTCAGACCCAACCACATTCCCCGGCTCACCGCGAGGTCCTCCCCGTGCGCGAGGTCATAGCCGTTGGATCCAGATCCAATAGCCAAGACCTCCGCCTCACCTAATCAGGCTCCCGGCTCTCTGTAGTGCTCCTCTCCATGAGGTCGTGGCATTGGATCAAAATCCAGCGCCCACGACCTCACTTCATGCTCAACCCACCTCCCGGCTCGCACTGTCCTCCTCCCTAGTGAGGTCTTGCGTCGTTGGATCAAAAATCCACGGCCACGACCTCCCTCCTTTAGCAAACGCACCCGTCCTCCCCCTTCATTGTGTTGTGCGCCGCTGGATTAAAATCACGACCACGACCTCCCTCCTTATCAAGCGCACGGTTCTCCCACTGCAGCGTGGTCGTGCCGTTGGATTAAAATCCACGGCCACGACCTCCCTCTCCTCTCATCACCGTTAGATGGAGATCTCACGGCCATGACCTCCCCACCTCTTTTCCGCGTCGTGCACGACCGCCATGACCTCCTCTCCTGCTTCAAAGCCTTTGGATGTAAATCCAATGGTCACGACCTCCTACCTCCGTTCGTTGTCAGTTGGATCAAAATCCAACACCACGACCTCCCTTGTGTCATGTGCGCGCCATGACCTCCTCATCGTGGTGTGCCGTTGGATCAACATCCAACCGCCACGACCTCCCTTTGTGTTGTGCGCAATGACCGCGACATCCCTCAATGTTGTGCGCCTTGGATGTCAATCCAATGGCCACGACCTCCCTCATCATTGTGTGCCCTTGGATGAAAATCTAAAGACCATGACCTCCCTAAACTTATCAAAGTCGCAAGCAATGTTAAGTCCTCCCCATCGGTCCGCGCCCTTGGATCGTAATCCAGCGGCCGGACCTCCTATCCCCGCGCGACCTCCCCTTTTCTTTTTTTCAAGAACTGTGCGATGGAGATCCCACTACTGCGACCTCCCTTTCCTTGCGCCACCGCTACGATGAAGATCCGGTGGTCAAGACCTCCCCCATGCCTTTCCAGATCGCACCGTTGCGGATCTGACGGTCACGACCTCCCCATGGTCTTATCCAACGGTTGGGGGCAGGTCCTGTTCTTCTCCTAGCTCGGGCGCGCGTGTGCGCCATGGCAGTGGAGGAGGTCAGTAACCTGTCACATCCCCCAACAGCTCTTTGCTGCGCGCATTTAATGCGTTTCAGTCTTTCCGGCCCTAGGCCATGCCCAGGCCTGCTCCCCCATCACCTCCATGTCTTGGTGGAGCCATGGACCGAGCCATGGGCTAAGCTCACCATGGAGCTTAGCCCTAGCTCGTGAGCTCTGCCTCCCCGAGCTATAAGACCTCCCTTGGTTTCCCCCCTTGGCTTTCTTTACACACCATTGAGCTCAGGCTTGCACCACTGTGCTTGGCTGAGCTTCCTTCCCCTTAGACCTCCTTTGGCCGCCATTGATGCACCTTGGACCTCTCGGTGAAGGCAGTGCTCCAGTGGCTCCCTCTCTCGACCTCTTGCTCCATTTTGCTCCTCCAACTTCCTGGAGTATTAACCCTAACTCAATTTTGGGTTGACACTTCCAGGAGCAGGCTAATTGGAGTTTGGAGCTTTTGGCCGTGGAGCACCCCCTTCTTCACCATCGCCGGTCCTCCTCTCCCCAGACCTCCTCAGCACCTCCAAGACCTCCAGGTAACCTCCTGGTAGCCCTCTAGATGCTGGGCACCCGCTGTATGGATTGTTGCGGAGCTTATATTCATATGTTGCTTTCGGCCATTTTGGTCACCGCGCCGCCCATCTCTGGCTCACCGCCGTTCTGGGCCGTCGCCGCCGGTGTGAGTGGCACCCTCTAATGCGCCTAGCTATTGTGGACTCATCGGTGCCCTCAGTGTGCGCCGCCGTGCCCTAGCTCGCCGTCGACAAGCCGTGGAACGTCCTCGGTTTTTGTCGGACGCGAGCTGGGCCGTGCCATTGTCGGATTTGGACATCTTTAATGCGTAATCTCCGTGGTTTCCGCGCTAATCATTGGGTTGAATCAATGTCGGAGCGCGCGTGCAGCTGGGTGCGTGGTCGCGGGCCGTCCGATTGAGAATCAACGGCCACGACCTCCGTCCCTGTTCGCGCACGCGAGATCCAAGCGCGCCGCGCTGCCGCAGGACATGAGCCATTGGATCCAGGATCCACGGCCCATGTTCGTTGATTCCGCGCGGGCGCGTGCGCGTTTTCACCGGGAGGTCTTGGGCCGTCCGATTGAGCATCAACGGCTCATGTCCTCCCGCTTCGTTATGGTTTTAGGAATTTCCCGATGGAATTATTTGTGAACTAAAAAAGGTAATGAACTTCAAAAATGCATAACTATTTCATTTTTAGTCCAAATGAGTTGATTCAAATTTCTGCAGCTCTGGTTTGAGCTGAGCTTTAATCTAAAAATGGTTGTGAGCTCAGTTCGGTTGCAGAAAATGGATTTGTTAAATTGGTTTCAAAACTAACTTTAAATGTTACATTAAAAATTCATTTAACTTGTAAAATGCATAAGTAATTCACTATAGATCCTTTTTGAGTGAATCCAACTTTGTTGGCTTCCTCTATTAATGCACTAAATGGTAGAATAGGATTTAGGCATGTCACTATTTTCAAAAGATTTGTGGGTGCATTTTAGTTGTGCTCATTTTCATGTCTTTGAAAAATTGTAGAAAGTGCATAATAGCTCCAAATAAGATGAATCCAATTGGGTTGTTCATCTTATGAGGTGCTTTTTTTACTGTAAAAATTTCAATTGCACCACCTTTCTAGAAATTTTTGCTAAACAATTTAATTATGGTGAATAGTAGCATATTGTATTTTTAGAGGTTGAGCAGAATTGTTTTGCTCATATCTTTTGCATTGAGAATCCAAATCAATTGGTTCTTGTTGCTAAATTCTCTAAAAAATCTTCCCCTTGCTGCTGTAAAAATTTTAGCGCTTTTGGAGCAAGTTTGCTGTGGTGTCTTCTTGGTTTTCGTCGTTCTTATCGATTCTTTTCGCCTTTTTCGATTAGGTGTCAACGAGTGTGTTGAACCCGTGAGCGATACTCTGCAGCAAACTGAGCATAAACAGCAAGGCAAGCAGTTTGATCATATTCCTTGTGTCCCATTACTTTAAAGTCTATTATATTGTTTAACTTGTATGTATGCATTGCTATTTTGTTGTTAAATGATATCGTTTAGTGATCCTATAGATGCATATCCTGTAGGTAAACATTCATTCTCTACTACTAAGCCTAGGATTATCTTGCTGTGATGTAGAGTTCGATGGATGGACTCTTATCACTTAGTAGATTGCGTTGATGATGCTTAGAAATGCTTAGATAACGGTAGAAATGGGCAGTTGTCGACATTATGTCGATGACCTTGATCACACAAAAATTATTATTCTATTATGTCCATCTTATGCTCTGTTACTTTGTAAACAAATAAAATGAAAATGAAAACAAAATTGTTTCTTGACTTGGACACAATGGATGTTGGTGTGATTTGTTGGGTTTGAATGGAATGGTGCCTAAGTCCCCAAGGACCGAATTACTTGCGCCATTGATCCAAGCAATTTTGCATGCTAACCACACGAGGGGGATATGGGACCTCTCTTGGCTAAGTACTTTGGCGGTGTTAGCTTCGAGTTGCATGGTGGGCTATTGGGCGAGTAGTAGTGGGTTATCCATCGCAAGGAGCACCACCAGATAAGGGGTGAGCATCTTTGATGACTCCGCATCAACGTATGGGGCGGTTGTATCTCCATCTGGGCAACTCATGGTTGACACTCAATATTGGAAAGGTCTCGTTGGACTTAGCTGTGCCGGCACACTAAAGGAAGTGTGCTAATAGCTTGGCGAAAAGGCGGTCTAACGTGTGGGTACATTGGTACACCCTCGCAGGTTAAATCTATTCAATAGCCTCGCCCCAGGTTATGGACACGCTTGGTTATTTTCATAAGAATTAGACTACAACCTTTAATTAAAACTTGACATGGGTGGTATGAATGGGTAATTCATGCTATTATTGTGGTGGCTATTGGGTTAGTCACTTTCAGGGTTGTAGTTGTCATCTATCTATTGTTATTATGTTACTTGTCTCGTTGTTACTTGCAAATTAAAAATGAATTGTAAAACTGCTTTAAATCTATTTAAATATTGCAAATGAAAACTTGTTTTATGCTAAAATGAGCCTAAAGCCTTTCACTTAAATAAAGCTTGCATGTAACATATGTATAGGTCTGTTACCCTTACACGTCAGTCTTGCGAGTACATTTTTGTACTCATTTGCTTTGCTTAATAACTTTGTTGCAGAGGAAGTAGAGCCCCAAGGGCTTTACTTTTGTGAGATGTGCTGCGGTTGGGAAGACTAGCTAGGCGGCCCGGTCGGTTGCCTTGTGGGCTAAGGCACACCTCTTGGCCTTCTTTTGTTTATCGCCATCTTATGGCTTTTGCTTCCGCTGTGTTATCTTTCTTAGTTGTTATTTGGCCGGTCAGCCCCTTTTGTAATAACTCTCTCTATATTATGTATGTCGTTATTTTATTCTAGTTCGTGCTTTGGTTCTATGTCTTGTATGAATCGATGCATGATTTTGTAGAGGGGTGTGTATACTGCTTTTCTGGGAAGTATACATATCTCGAAGACACGGGTTATTTTGTTTGTGATGCTAGGGTCAATGGATGACTAAGCATTACAAGCTAAATAAACCGGGGTCCTCACATCCACCCCATATGTCTTAATTTACCAGCGACTATGCTTACAACATCATATTGCGTTCCCAGCGATTTTGAATAAACCAGCACGTCGCAGCCACAGGGACCATGCTTAACCAGCATGTCACATACCCAACGACCGTACTTAAACCAGCATGTCACACAACTCATCCACCATGCTTACCCCCAACTTGTTTTAGTTCTTAATTTTAAGTTATTAAAACTAACCAATGGTGCCAAACTTCACATATTTGCCCATGACTAGAGCACGGCTATTCGAATAGATTAAAAGAGGCTCTGTAGAGGTTATACATCTTTACCCTCAAGATAGGATCAATCTCATAATGTCGGCCATGACACGCTTCTTTGGGCATGTGACAGAGACGATCATAACAAAGCTTTTCCCTTACCTAGCTTCAACAGTATACCTACTTCAGTGGTTTATGCCCTCAACGTCGAGATGTGTATTACACCAGGTCACACCCAGAATGATTCCTTACACCAGTTATCATTTTCAATGAGGAATCCTCCATTGTTAGGGAGTCTACGGCCCTTCTTTTATGTGTAGTAACCAGGGGCGCGGGTTTTCATTCCAAAGCTAAGTAAGGTAATTGGCTAGGCCAATTATGTGGTTGTAAGACTTAGGAGGTGTGAAAATCCTGAGGATTTATCCAAAATCTCGAATATTGGATCTAGAAGATAAAACGTTGTACTCTTTTCTTTGGTGAGTTTTCCTAAAAGTTTTTTAGTGATGCAACAAGTGTAATGCAACTTACGAATGTAATGTACTCTTTTCTTCATTCCCTTTTTTCTGATGGGTTTTTGGAAGGAGTTTTTTATGAGACTTCACATATCGTTGTCTATTGCCCAAGAGGAAGTGTTACGAAACCTAGTTATGGGCAAACGACTAGACCGCCCCTAGAGGGCTTTCACCCCTATGGGCTATATATATGAGGACCCTGTGTACAACAAACACACAGATGAATAAAGATATTGGATCTCCTTTATACCTTATGTCTCTATTTGGTGTTTACTGTGTGATTGGATTAATTGTCTTTCAACTACGGCATCGATTATTTAATAGAGTGCATACTTCTTCAACATATTCAATTACATACAGAGTAATAATGAAGAAATACAGGTGTTACAATTTGAATTTTTAGCCGTATTGGCATGTTTTCGCACCGTATATACAGAAATAGCCGTCCCAGAATTATTTTTTTTGCAGATTTGGCCCTGTCGCCAAGACGGCCGCCATACGTGCCCCTATTCACAAGACTAACCATGGCAGTAGCGCCTGAAATTCGCCACGTGTCCACTAGGTTAGGGTTAGGTTTGGGTTCAGGTTAAATTAGGGTTAGGGTTTCAGCTGTTCATAGGAATTTTAGTTTGTACGAATTTGTAATGTAGAAAATGAGCTCAAAAAATTATGAATTTTATTTTGAAGGCTCCTCACCCAGTGGACTTGATTGTATAATATTTCGATAATTTTATATGTCTCAAAAATGATGGATTTAAGTCACGAAGATTAGGATTTTAGGTTTCAGAAATTAGGGTTTCATGATTTCATGTGACTTAGAATGTATGGAAAAAAGTTGTGTTGCAACTCCATTGGACATGTCGATATACAATATGGCGCATAAGTATACACATAGCAACCAAGATACGCGTACAAATATAGCAAAACAAATTATGAATACGAATATCCCAAAACATAATCGCATACACATGGGACACAATATGGCTTAGTCGTCTGAGCCGCTGCTCTCTGCCTGCTGCGGTTGTTGTTGCGTCCGCGTGCGTGGCCTTGTCTTGTGTCAAGCATGTCCCATGGGATACATCAGCTGGTCCGAAGGCTGTGTGTTGATTCGGAGGGGGTACGGAGACCATTGAGTGGGCAGAGGTGGACCAGTAGGCTGAGTTTGGCCCAGCAGAGTCTAAGAACCGTACATGCCCTGATGAGGCATGCCGACCTGGGGGAACACCTCCGAAGAAATCATGAGCGATGGACTCGAAAAATTCACTCCCAGGGTACAGTGCCTACAACTCTGGTTGCGTGGATGAGCTCTGGCCTTAGACGTACGGGGTGTCAACCCACCCGGATGAGCTCTGGCCTGCGTATGGTGGGACAGCGAACCCGAAGGAGCTCTACCCTATGTACGCTCCAAACCCTGCCTGCCATGCTCCATACCCTGACGGCATGTACTGCTCCCTAGTAGGAGCTGGGAGGCCCGTATCATCATCATCAGTCGTCGTGAACTGGCAGTCCCCCCCACAGTCAACTGAGGGCTACAAGATGGAACGACGTTAGTACAGATAAACACTCGGGACGTGAACTGAGAATCTCGTACCTCCTAGATGTGCGTGTAGATGACCGACAGGGAGCGCTAGTCTATGTACGGAACACGAATGGTAGAAGTGAATCATCCCGACGGACCTGCGGCGGGAGAACGACATGATGTTAGCGCAACGTAAGGCATAACCAAAAAATGTAATGTAGATTTGTACATAGCTTACCTCCCTGTTAATCTGGCCCGCGGATGACTGATGGAGAACGCTACGACACCAGTCGAACTCGCTAGGTTGTGGTGACCTAGTGGGTGAGCATGGCGCCCCCACTTGGTGACCGATGCGCAAGACGTCGTCCGTCAAACGACCGCAGTTCAAGTTCTTTATTACCTTCTTCATCTCCGCTGAGATGTGCTTCAAAAAAAATTTATATCCCGCCGGGGTTCTATCTGGGCTGTGGATGGCGGCCTCCGATGCGCTATGGATGCTCTGCGGCCGCTCCAACTGTAGTGACATACGTAACAGGTTCATTAACGAAGAGTACAAATGTCGTTAATGAAACAATTAGAGGTTGTAAGTGTCTTACGGTGTCGTCACACCGCGAAGTGCTGTGACAGTTGTACATGCGGCGGAGGCTCTCCTGGTGCGCCTCCAATGTCACCCGCTCTAGGCGCTCTGGTGGAGGAATGGTGAGTCTTGCGCACGTCCGTGTCACGTACCACTCCAAGTACACACCGTACGTCTCAAGGTCGTACAGACGTCGCTCAATTAAGACATCCAACTGCGCCCTATCCATCCATGCTGTAGTCCACTTCTGTTGGACCGGACGCTAGTCCTTAATATGCCCACTCACCCTCGATTGCCTACATTTCGGGAAGGATTGATGTTAGAAAACAAGATGTAAGAACTGTAAACATTACTCGGATAAAGTTTGACTCACAGGTGTACGGCTCGCTGCAGGAGCATGCCGTCTGGGGGGGCACGACCTGGTACTGATCAAACTATCATATAACACGCGCTACGCCACGTAAGGCTCTACCATATGTGCAAACACTAGGTGGCAGGTCGTCATCCATAACCCGATGTCCTGGGTGTATTGCACGGACAACCCGTGTGGCACTACCATGCGCACGAAATCTGGATACCATGGACACCAGATAATGTCACTCTCATACAACGACTCGAACTCGTTGTCGTACAACGAGTAGCACCTCACCGACTTGTTCTTGGCCCAGCGCAGACAGTCAGCAGTCCACCATGAGCCCATGGTGGGCCCATCTATCGTGTCGATCGGGGGGCGTACAGGTGTACCGTTGTCTCGATGGACAACCGCCCAACTGGGAAGTGCTCCCAACTCCACAGCTGCAAGAGCACATAGCAGACAGCCAGGCATGGTATGTGGCGCAAAGGACGGCTGACCCCTAGCTATACTGAGGCACTGGCCCAGCCCCCACGTCAACCAATGACTCGGCGAGGCAGACGTAGCTAGGGCAGCACCAATCGCCCTATGTGGTTGGAAATAGGACCCAACCAAAGAGTTGAAGAAGGTAAGCAAGGAGGTACGTCCTAACAACCTCGTTAGGTGCACCCTGTGGGCAATCACTAAACTGCCTCAGCCAAGTCCGGAGAATGCCACGTGCACCCTCTGGGAGAGGTTGGCCAAACTGCTGCTCTAGCATGGCCTTCCAGTGCACCGACAAAGGCCCTGGAACAAGTGGCTCACCCCGAATCAAGAAACCGATCAAGTGCGAGACGTCCTGCAGGGTGACCATCATCTCACCCCCACCGAAAGTGGAAGGTGTGCATCTCGGACCTCCACCTGTTGACAAGTGCTGACAGCAAGCAAGTCTAGGATGAACCGGCGTCCGAGGGACACCAGCCTCGCAAGGGGCAACAAGACTATGTCCCGGAGGATCGGGAAGTAGCGATCGTCCAGCTCCCAGGAATCCCTCCCCGCTCGAAGCTGCAGGGGTGAAGGGCCATCAGCGTTACCGGCGATCCACAGCTTGCACCGATGGTCCTCATCGTAGAAGTGTTCCAGAAGCGCCGGTAGAGACATGGCTTGCAACACATGAAATAGACGGAATATTAGTGAGAAGATTGATAATGACCATAAAACTAAATATTAACCATAGAATACTGCAAATTAAATATTATGATGAAACTAACACTACAAATTAATGTGCACTAATTTGTAGGTACAAAATTAAATACGGCTATTTAATGACGATAAAATAGTGCAAATATGTTCTTAAGGTACACTTATTCCTCGGCTTAGTGCTCAAATATGTTTCTTGCTCAAAAGTACAGAACCACTCATGAGGTCTAACTTTATTATCCATGTATAGCAGTATTAGTAGAGGTGTTCTTAAGTTCCTTTACCCATGGTCTTAGATACATTACTTTGTCCATGCATTGATAGCCTACAACATATATAATGTATGATAATCTCATAACGCTAATTACATTGATAGCATACGTACTGATAATTACATGGGACTCCTAAATCTCATAACGCTAATTACATAGAACTAACAACGTTAAACTAAGTCAATGTCTGCAAAATTACAACTACTTAAGTACGCATCCACCGTAAAATTACGACTAATTACTTCGTAACTAATTGATGAGCCATCAAGAATTAAATGACGGAGATACAAATTACCTGCGAATGACGGCGGTCAATAGCGCTGAAATGTCCCCGAAAATATAATCGACAGAGTGAGTGTGCGAGCGAGTGAGCGACTGCGAAATAAAATTGCGCTCGTTCGCTCGCTAATTTATAACCGGGAGTGAATCCCCCCCCCCCCCTGCGGGCGATTAGTTTTAATTTGCATACAACAGACAAGGATTAGACGCGAGAGACAACACGAATAGATGGAGGTGACGGGATGACAAGATTGCTTGCTTTCGGTAGAAAAGAAAGACATATGGAGGGAGGACTCATTAGGATGTTTGTCTGCAGAACACATGGCATGGTTTTCTATTGATTTTTTTTTTTTGGTTCTCGCCAAAACAGTACATATTTATGAAAATGCGAGAAAAATCCTGAATGAATAAAATTATGGTAAATTTACACAAGCAAGTACACTGTGTCGGGAGGCTCCATGTAAAATTTCATAATTTTTAAAGTCATTTGCTATATTTTAAAATTCCTACGAACACCTGAAACCCTAACCCTAATGGAGGACACATGGCGGACCATGGATGCTACTGCACGACGGCCGTGCGGACAGGATCCAAATTTCCCAAAAAAAAAAAAGAACGACCGTTTCTGTCATACGATGCGAAAACATGTCAATACGGCCGAAAACACTTACAAATTCCGAAGATCTGGTAGGACAGGAAAAGCAAAAAAAAAACATGCCACATGTCAAAACTTCATTGGCTACAGCGTTTCCCTCCAGATAGCAACACAATCCCAAGCACCAATCAAAGGCAGCAGAAAAATAGGACCATCACTCCAGCTCCAGCCTCATCCAGCAAGCTCAAGAACCACCGGTACAAGAACGACAGTAAAATCACTGTGACGCTTCCAACAAAGCGACCAAAAAAATGGTGGCCATCCTCGCGCGCGCCGGCGCCACCGCGACTGGCAGCCTCCGGCGGTCTAAGGAAGCCATCGGCGACCGTCGGCGCCGCAGCGCGGTCGTTGTCGCTGCTGTGACCGGAGCCGGGCCGGAGGTGCCGCAGGAGGGGGCGCTGGAGAGGCCGGCGTGGACCGGGGAGACGCCGTTGTCGCGGCTCGTCGGCGCGCTCATCGCCTTCAAACCGCTCTACTCCCTCATGAAGCTCGCCTCCCGCGAGGTCATCATCAGGTACAAGCACACCAACCTTCTAATTCGGGCATTTTTGTTCCTACCGTTGCGGAGTTGGTGATGAGGAATGTGGATGTGTGCGTGTAGGACGGCGGAGAAGTCGAACATCCCGTGGAGGGAGATGACAAAGAGGGTGCTGGAGTCGGACGTGTACGAGGTGTTCGAGAGGATACGCGACCCCAACCTCGTCTACCCTGACTGTGAGTCTATCCCATTTCATCAACCTTATTTCTTAGTTGATAGATTTCTTTCACTGTTGATTTCCTACTGATGAGAAGATATTTTTTTTCAACTACTTTACACTTCAATTCAATGATTGCATTGATACAATATCATTAGAAGTAAACTGGAGGATTGACAGCTGCTTCTGTTGAGCAGATTATCTTAACCCATTTCACGCCTATGATGAAGGAAACCTATCATGGCTGGTAATTTACTTCCCTCTGTTTTCTTCTCACTCTGATCAATTTGATCTATTGATTTGTAAGGTGTAACTGAGTTTTGCTTGATGATAATACTGTCGCCATTCTATGATTCTGAAAGATATGCAGTCCAGAACATTGAAAGATATGCAGTCCAGAACATTTTGTCTGTTTAACTGCAAACAGCAAAGTGAAAGATCTGAGTTCTTGTTTTCCCTCGTGTTAATCTTAAATGATTCAGGCTGCAGCTGAGGCTGAGGCTGCAACAATGTCAATTGCAAAGAGGGCCATACCAGAGGCTGCTTCAATCGAAGAAGCAAACCAAATTGTTCGCGGAAACTGGCTGAATGCAATAGAGGAGCATCACCTCAAGTACTCAGATTGTCAGATAAATGACATTCTGGACATTGGCTGCTCTGTTGGTGTAAGCACCAGATATCTGGCTGAGAAGTTCCCTTCAGCTAAAGCTGTGGTAAGTGCCCAAACTAGCTTAAGCACCTTTTCAGTTCTTAGAATGTTTAGTTTTCTCCAACTGTGAACTGGATCAGAAATTTTGTTAACCTGGTTCTTGTTAACTTCTAGAGACATCTTCAAACTCGACTTCCATGCAAATAATATTTTCAAAAAAGAAAAGGATATTCAATAGTATGATGTTACTAGTATAATCTGATATCAATCTGATGGCGTGGAACGATGTGTTTGTTGCTTAGCTTATATTATATATAGTTGTTTAGAAGCTCCCCGTGTTCATCAAAATAATAGAAATAGTAGATTAATTTTTAGCCTATATTGCAATCTTTCTGCATGTGGATGGTGTTTTGGTTCACACTAAAGTGCTAATTTAGAATTTGTTTGTCATGATATAGGGACTAGATCTATCACCTTACTTCCTTGCAGTGGCGGCACAAAAGGAAGAAAAATTGTCTCGGCAAAATCCTATTCGGTGGGTTCATGCGAATGGTGAAGCGACTGGTTTGCCCTCGAATTCATTCGACCTCATCTCCCTTGCTTATGTGGTAAATTATACAGATTTTGAATTCTTAAATAGTTCCCATAAATTCAATTAATCGAAGCTAGAACAAAGAAATCTTAGCTGATATAGTTGAGAACCTTGAGGCAGCAAAACTTGGCGTTATTCTTGGACCTCCACAGTTGTATAGCTTGTTTGTTCTTGAGATTCTGCTGTTATGTTCATTTTTAACCGTGCAATTAATTTGTTCATTTGTGCATCCTTTGATCACCTTGCCCTACAAAAGCATAATTCTACGACTCCATTTACATGAATTTAGCGGCCATTTGCAGTGCCACGAATGTCCAGCACGAGCAATAACTGGATTACTGAAGGAAGCATTCCGACTCCTTCGCCCCGGAGGAACCGTCGCCTTAACGGACAACTCGGTAAGAAATTTCAGTTTCCATTCATTCAATGATTAACACATTTGTTAAAAGTCGACTAATCTGACTCTCATTTCTTCCTATAATCTGCTACAGCCAAAATCCAAAGTACTTCAGGTATGCTTCAGCAACATATTTCAACCATCTTAGGACCTATGAAATGTCTCACATTAACTGATTAAGAAGCCGTTATCATTTCAGGAACTGTCACCAGTGTTGTTCACTCTGATGAAGAGCACTGAACCGTTTCTAGACGAGTACTACATGCTGGATTTGGACGAGACGATGAAGCAAGCTGGCTTTGTCAATGCCCATTCCATCCTGACAGACCCCAGGCATAGAACTGTCACTGCTACTGTGCCCTTCTGATCGGATGATCTGACCTTGCGAATGATGTCGTACGGATCATAATTTTTCACAAATCAAAATTTTGCTTCATCTTTAGTTGGTTAATGTAACCGTTAAAAAAGTTGAATAACTTGTACATTTGTGCACATACAATAGAATGGAAGGGCTGTCAACTACTGCAAAGAAGGGTGTGTTTGATTGCTTGTATAAGTGATATATGTATGGAATGGTCCTGGAGAAAAGATCGTCCTTGCATTTGGTTACTTGAACGGGATCATCCCATCCTACATGTTTGAGATATAAATTTAAAAAATGCTCTCTAGATGCTAAACAATCCCATTCAACATCGTCCAACAGACCAAAGACGCCCTAAATGGACCCTGGAAGTTCTACAGCATGATGAGTTATTGTTCAGATGCTTCGGGGACGGAAAAAAAATGCCTGATGTAATATTTCAGCTTCTGCATCATTCATCAATCTCAACTCTCACTTGTTTGGCCCCTTAATTAGCCGATCTACCTAAACATTTAACGGAAACAACATCGCTTGTACTCTGAAGTAGAAATCAGCAGTACACAAATGCAATGGATTGCAAATTGCATGAGAATTGCGTTAAGTACAGTTTAACCTATTTATTTAATGTTTGGATACAGCTACACCATGCCATACCGTTCAACTATGCTTCAAACGGTATAACATCTAGCGGTCGGATCCTCACATCATAATCGGACATGCCTAGTTTCTTTCCTTCATAAAAAATGCAGCCATCGTCAACTTCTGAAATCAGTCACCTTCCTTTCAAACCTAGGGAGCTTGTCGTTGTCATCCTCCTTGGTTTCACATGAAACCTCGCCGTGTGGCCACATCACGCACGCAGAGCGCGAGCGACGTCATCCTCCTT
Source organism: Phyllostachys edulis (assembly GCA_036346405.1). Classification (NCBI taxonomy): domain Eukaryota; kingdom Viridiplantae; phylum Streptophyta; class Magnoliopsida; order Poales; family Poaceae; genus Phyllostachys; species Phyllostachys edulis. Next base: position 11,492,681 of record CM070564.1, read on the forward strand.
GGACCTCGCCGTCTGGCTGCATCCTCTTGTTGGCAAACACACGTGAAACCTCACCAGCCGCATCCTCTCATGGGCAAACCACGTCGTCGCCCTCCATCACGCGCGGAGTGGGAGCGATGTTGTCTTCCTTGGAGCGAATTGTCCAACTGCCTTGTCTCGTCACTTCTAGTCTACAACTTGAAACATCGTCACCTATCTCCAGCATCTCAGTATAAGAAACATCTATGTTGTCTCCCCTCCGTGTGTATTAGAACACCAGTGTCTCTGGCAAGTTTCTTATTTTGGTCCCTATGTGCTACCTGATAGTGTGCAACCTGTTCGACAAAATGGGTGACTATTGTCTTTTGAAATTCTTTCACTTAGATGTTTTGTTTTGTTGGATTTTTTTTCACTTAGAAACTAGTGCATGCAACAAGTTGGACAGTTCCCTTGTTGGATTTTTTTAGTTAGAAACTAGTGCTATTTTTTTTGTCCACATGTGTGCAGCCAATTTTGTCCATGGATGAGGACAATGACAAGCCTTCATGCGGGTTGACTCCTTCACAAAAGATTGATCTAAAGGCGGCCGAAAAGCTCAAAGGCAAAGCAAACAACAAAGCAGCCAGTCAAGTCTCACAAAAAGAAACTACCACATTGTGACTACTTATACACCCAAGCTAGGTGCTTATGAACTTTGTTCTTGATATTTCTTCCAACTTTATGCACTTTGTTCATAGATGGTGTTACTATGATGGAATTCTATGTTAAAACCAATGAATATTGTGTGTTGTCACTGAAACATATCTAAAGCTTCTGAAAATAAAATGTAAGACTTAACGAATCCTCGATGAAACTTTTATGGAACTCTTTGAAACTTTGTTGAAGAGTGTAAGACTTAGTTAATCTTCTTGAATCCGTTGGAATATGAAACTTAATGAAACTTGAAGATCACTATTAATACTTAATGAAACTTGCCGTGTCCGCGTACCGGTCATCGGGATGTGGTCGCTGGTCAAGATAGCGCCGCCCGCCAAGAGGGGCTCGCTCAAGACGGAAACCTAGTCAAAGATGGCGAGTGAGTGAGAGATAGTGGAGTGGAGTCGAAATGGGATCGAGAAATTCCAGTGGCTAGAGAGCTTTAGGATGCGTGCGACAGCGGTGCGATCGAATGGGCGTTTGCTATCCCGTCGATTTTGTGTAAAACGGTATACCGTTTCATATCAATTCTGTTAATGTTTTGGGTTACCACTTGTCCTTAATGCCCAGAAGACTGGAATACTGAAATACAGCAGTTGGAACCACTGATATTGTGTCATTTATACATGACATAACCATATTGTCAGTAACGAACACACGGTTGGATTTTACATCCTAAAGTTCTTCGAAGTAATTCGACTATGAGTTATCCTACACTAGTACTAGCCTAAATATTAGAAATGACAGCACTTCACACCTTCAATTCTTCGTTAGCTTTGGTTGCCCGTCTGTATCCTCGGTGAACTAACCTGAAGAAAAAAAAAACATTTGTCTTAGCTAATGCCTCTTTGACCTAACAGATAACAGATATTCTGCATTGATAAAAGAAAAGCATCCTACTTGTAACTGGAACTGCCGCTATTGCAAAATAAATCAAGCTTGCTTCGTACTTCTGCAAACAGAAAAATCAACTATTTGGGTCGACCTGCCTAAACCATAGGTCACCATTTCCAACAATCAAAATAGAGTCACAACACTTTGCATTACCGACAAAGGTATTGCCCTAAAGTTCAGATTTTCCAGGTTAACCTTTGATATTATCATCTCCAAGAGGTGTTCCAAAAGGAACAAAATGGATTTAAAAGAATGGGCGAAAATGAAAACCAAGACAGACTTACAAAATTTGGCTTCTAGGATCAAAATTGTAGACTGAAAATTTTCTAGTAACCGCGAATTTCATTTTTACTGGTGGGGACTGGTAAAAATAACCCCTGGTCCATCCTCTATATAAGCATGAGTGGAGCCCAACAGCCCAAATACCCAATCAAGTCTACAACCAGCACACCATCTAACCTCATTACAAAAGGTGTGTGATTTTCTCTCTTGTAAAATTCAAACCAATGCATGGCAGACTTCAATCCAAATAAAACACAAGAATCATGAAAGGAACTATATAATGAATCTGTCCCCAGGCTACTGGTTTCAATAGAATTACAATGCCATTTACCAGGACACCAGCCAAAGGGTTTTGGTGACTACAATTCAGAGCTGAGGCTCAACCAAGATAAGATCAAGGAAGGCTATGAAAGTAATAGCTTCTTAAGCTTTCTAATTCACAAACATTAATTTCTTGCATGTCGTTTTAGTGTGCAGATATTTGTGAGATTAAAGAACTACACAGGTACAGTGAAATTGGAAGCGCAGCACGTAAGCCAAACTAACCTTCACATGTAAGGTAGCTGCTGCTGGCTCTTCTTTACCTGCAGCTCATCAGCAAGCTGAGAGCACTTCCTTTTTGTTTCCTCTAGTTCATGCTCCAGCTCCCCAATCTACAAGAACAATTCAGATCTGATCAGCTGACATAATATGATCCCCACCACGAACTAATTACTCAATGGTATGGCATACCGTCTGCTTCAACTGTGTATCTCGTTGTCGAAGCTCTTCACGCCTGTAAAGAATATTTTCAAGTTCAGCATGCAAAGAACGAAGTGGTAATAGAAATTTCACACAATACATACTACTAGCTACTCCTATGTATTCAATTACTCCCTCCGTTTTTGTTTACTTAGCACTTTTGACCAAAAAAATTTTCCACAAATACTTGGCACTTCACAGTTTTCTAGATAAACTTTCCCAAACTACCCCTATCCAGTTTTCTAGATAAACTTTCCCAAACTACCCCTATCGATACTAGCCACATCCATCACTTTGCTACCTTGTTTTATGTGCATGAGAATTGGAGGGCATTTTAGTCATATTTTATCACAAGTACAGTCTCCTTAATATGTGTGTGCATTAGTAAAAAATGACAAGTAAACAAAAACGGAGGTAGTAAATGTTAAGCCGCATTGTAAAAATAGGAAAACTGTGAAAGTGAGCACATATATATGCTCATGTAAATGGTATAGTAACTTCTGCAACTCAAAAAGAATGTCACAAAATTTCAAGGTAGCGGCAACTTTGTTTACAAAGGGCAGAAAATTTAACTGCTGCCACAACAGGCCGATTAAGTAGCTTCAAGCTATTCTGAAAAAAATATTCCATTGTCAAAATTTATGATTTCCCTACACATGCAATGAACAATTAATATGTTCTAAAAATTGGTACTGGTACTCGATCAGTCACCCCACCTTTTAGTAATTATACAGCCTAACAGGCCAATCATGCAGCAACTGAAAGGACCTCTTCCTCGTAAACCAATGAAGGTCTAATCTACCAATTTTCAGAAAAATGGTTGTCGATGACAAACATTAATCAACAGATGGGTCAAAACTCAAGTCACAAAACCCTAAGTCACACACAGCTCAATGATTTGTCTAATAGCACTAATGAAATTGGTCGTACAATTAGTGATCTATGCAAAATAGACAGAAAAATTAAAGAAATATATAACAAACAGCAACATCATGTTCAGAATTGAACAGGGATTTCAACAAGACCAGTAATTGCAAAATCCACACAGGAAATTCTATAGTTAATATTCCAGTATTCCATTAACTATACACGATCACAATGCGTTGCTGAAATTCCCCCATACACGTAAACTCATCAGTCAACATTAAAGCATTACCTTGTGAATAGAGCAATGTTTTCTTCACTCAGCTTCTCAATGAAATTGGGATCAAGTACACCATGAGATCCAATATCTACTAGATCCTGAATGCCACAGAAAATTCAAAAAAATAGTAATGATCTGATGTGTACATTTTAAATATACTTGGAGGGATGCTATAATTGATTAACAAACATTACAGCATAACTTAGGAAGTCAACATTATATTTGCATCATCTGGACTGTATACACTCGCACCTAGTGCTAAAAAATAACCAAATGGTTGTGTAGCCTTTTGCATTACAGAAAAACCTAGATTAAGGAAGCAATGAACTTGGGAACTTATGAAATGAGAAATGTGTTTACAAGGGCTATTACATAAGCCCAACATTCATCAGTTTAGGGAGCGGAAGCAGAAGGCACTGTTCACTGTTCTCTTCAACAAGAGTTATGACGGGGTCCAAGAAATGAACACCCAAAAGAAAAACCTACAAGGACAACATGCCTTGATTAAAAGCCTAAAAGGTGCAAACCTCTTCCAAGCCTGCTGACTCCGTACTGTTTTCTTGCGCTTGGCCAGACGATTGTAAACCAGAACCTGGCCAAAAGAAAATAACATGAATTATATGAGAAAAAAATCTATAAGCTTTGTGGATTCTCATCTAGGAAAACAGAAGAAAAAAATGACAAAAAAGTTACGGTGCTCTGGTCAAACGATGTTAAACAGTAAGCAGTCACAAAAAACGTTAAACCCATACCCCCAAAAATCATACTTCACATAGAGAATCTGGCTCTAAATAAAATAACTGGTCTATATTTCCCACCGGATTTTCCTTTTTATGTAGAAATAACTGAACTAATACAAGTAATTATGAAACAATGTTCTAGAAAAATTCAAGACAAACTTATCTCAGACAGGAAGATACTCCTAATTTACAACACGTGGGACTAGCCAACCATTTTCCTGACAATCGGTAATATTAAAATCATTAACAAAATCACCAGTCTATTAATGAATAATCTTGCCTGTCAAGTGTAAGAAACACTAGTAAACATTGGACACAGACAGGATCTCAGGATTAAACAGCTATAATAATAAACTTATTAACAATCCAAGGGCCATCATATGGTGCCATCCGAGCAATTAACATAAGAGACAAGAAACCAAATGTGTCCGTAAAATATTATATAAACAAAATACATTAGCAATTCGGAAATTGAGATAACAGCTTGGAGTGTATCTTTAGCATCATTTTCATTATATTCTTTTTCAATATGCTGTCCGTAGATGTGCTTTTGGGTCCAAATATCATTTTACAAACACAAACTAAATGAAACATGCTAGCTAGCGCGATTTTTATGTATTAGTAGCTATATTGTCTCCCTCAAACCTGTGAGGCCTGGGTGCCCAAATTGCTCAGGCCCTGGTCCAATCAGGAACTGCAAATTTTGATATAGTTTTATTTCGCATAAATAATAAAAGGAGAAAAATGACATGCCCTTGACCTTGTTATTCTGACAAGCAGACCACAAGCTTTGCCCTGACAAGTTTAAAGGGCATCACAAGTCGCAATATTTCTATGTTCAGTATTTTATGTTAAGGGTAGTAGTGTAACAGCATGTGTAAGTTAGGGGTATATGTGGTATTGTAGTGGTAATCTAGCAGGCGTGATTTGATCTCTCTCTCTCTCTTCATCGGCTTGATTTGACAGACATCCCTCTATTCTTGTCAGATTCAACATCAGCGAATGAAAACACAGTGCAAGTGGACCACATTTGTGTGTGACGAGCCAAAGGACAGTTTGTGAAGGCTTCAAGGTACTACCTTGTGGATGGTTGCCATCAGTGTGTGAGGAAGGAGATCGTTTGCTACTCAACGGATATTTGCAACAATTGCACACCACGACAACATTTCATGACCCAGACTTCGGATTTTCTTTATATTAGTGATATCCTTTCAAAATCAATGATATTGCATATGCCTTCAGTTTGTGGGGTGTTAAGGGTAGTAGTGTAATAGTATGTGTATGTTAGGGGTACACGTGGTATCGTAGTGGTAGTCCAGAGGTTGTATGATTGTCTCCCTTGTAGTCTATATCTATGCCCTTTGGGCTCTTGCAATACATCCAACTTACTTGTGTCTTCCTCGTAACTTCAACATTTTATACCATTATTTAGTTGGACGATGACCTTCAATTGAACAGAAGCTAAACAGCCACAAAAGCATTTCAAGTAAGCATCATTTCTCATTTCAAAATTTTCGATTCTAGACTCAACTACATGCATTCAAGTAGGACTGGAAGATAGTAGGATTCCTCTTGCCAGTTTAGCACACAACAGAATAGGAAAATTATTTGTATTTTACAATGATCAAACCACCACATAAATATTTTACCGGAAGCAGAAACTAGTATTAATAAAGACCATAATAGGAACCATTTGAATGAAGCTAGTATGTTACCTGAACCATTAGCTGTCAGTCCAACAACTGCTACATCATCATATGTCTCTGGTAGCAAATTTGATGGGTGCCCTCCAGTCTTCTGAGCAGTGGAAGCTTTCTGCTGAAACTTAGGTCCAGGACCACCTGAATCTTTAAGAGCAGCCTTATACTGGGATCTTAATTGTGGATCCACTGGCTGGTAACCTACTAAATGACACCTCTCTTTCCTGCAAATACACCGTTTGTTACAGGAATTTACATTATAGGAAACAGAATAGGAACAAATGGCTGCACGCAGAGCGTCCAAGGTTTGTCCTATTGGCACTTAAGACAAAGTACAAGTGGCAAAACCTAATACATACACTTCCCAGTGCCCAGGTACTGTTACAAATAATTAATTCCTTAACACAAAAACATTAAATACAGCCAAAGAAATCAGCAACAGGTTTCTTATTTAATATGAAGCTGGTGCAAGTTTCAAAATGCAGTATACATATCTCTTTAATAGTGATATCTAGATTATAGGCATGATACACTACTTCTGTTTTAGATTGAGCATTTCATGTGCAAAAAGAGAGGATTCTGAACCAAATTGCCAAAAGGCACTTACCAATAATCAACAATAATTTGTCTAAGTTTTGTTTCAAGCCGAATGAATAGCGGAGTCCTCTCAAAATCTTGTTTGTCATGTGCTGGCTCAATAAAATTTGCCTCAAGTACACCTGAATCATGACAAGTGTCATCCCAGAGAGAAACAAAGTACAATAACACTAATGACAGTATTAAACAAATGAAACCCACCTACAACACTCCTCCCTCTACTAGATCCTTCTTGAAGGACCTTCCAGAAGGGCTGCAAAGGGAAAAGAGAATACAGAAAATCAGTTCTGACCCAAATTGCATTGTGATAACTGGATCACTGGAACAGTACATTTTTAGATGGTCAGCCCCAGCTCAGAACCTTAATTTTAAGTTACAAAGAACATCAGCCCAACCATGTAAAAACTATCTAAATGATGACGAGGATTTAAACCTCTCATCATGTTCATCAATTAACAACAAAAAGCCAGCAAAATTATCATAGAAATTTATACAACCACCAAAAAAATTCAAAACTTTTTTCTACCGACAGCTTGATATTCCTTACATAACAGGTCTAAATACAATAAAAGAATGGAAATTCTCAATGTTTCAGTAGGGAACACTGATTGCATGATTCAACATTAGCATATACTGATTGCATCCTGAGTCCACAAAATGGGTTAGCAAAAACAGTTATGAATTAAACTGACTTGTGCTGTCTAAACTAGAACAGAAGAACAGACAAATTTATTGGAGCTCTAGACTTCTGTACCAGTAAGAAGAGTGAAGACATCAACCAGGATTACACACACAAAAAAAAGTCTGTAATGATGGCAAAAGAAGCCTTTTACCATTCGACAAATCTACTGGTTGTTCTCGGGAGACTGTAAAACAAAGCAACGTAGTTGCAAAGTAGTTTGCAACAAGAAACATATGTTGCCTGCTGATTGCTGAAAATGGCCCTTTCTACAAGTATTGCTGCTAGAACATCTATCTAGTCAGTCTAACAGCATACTGGTCTGCCAAGCCTCATATTTTCCTTCAACACTCATACAACTGGTATATTAGATATCCCTAAGTTCTCAGTAGAACTGCAGGGGCATCCTTGGTTGATAGGAGAAAACCAACTCCTACAATAACAAAACAAATGAATGAACAAATAAACCAGAACTGGTGAGGGTGGTTACCATTATTAGTCGATTTTTGTGGTAGACATTCATCCCAAAAATGCCCAAAACAGGCGCTTCCTTTGCAAAGCCAACATCTACCTTCACTGAGACCTACGGTTTCAGTAGAAATGTGGTTGTAAATAAATAATACAATGAAGAAAGCCAATCATGGTTGTAAATAAATAATACCATGACGAAAATCAATAGTGGTTGTAAACAAAGACTGAAGGAACCATTTCATAATGAGATAATAAGTTGGAGAATAGCTAAACAAGGTATTGACTGCTTTTGTAACCTTAATCCACTCATATAGCAAAAAACTTGGAATCACAGAGGAACTTCAGTACATGAGAATGATTATCCACTAAGCTAGGAATTGAAGGAGCTAACAAATTAAGTGCAGAGTATCCTGAAAAAGAACAGCTGATAAAATAAATGACTATTGCACTAATTTACTTACCACTTGAGAATCATGTGCGACTTGAGGTTTGTAAGTAACTACTTTCTTAAACTTCAGTTCATTAGCAATGCTTATCTGTTCAACAGGTTTTCCTCTTAATATAATTTGGAAATTTTCAAACTTCCTGAGGTAAAGGATGGAAGTATATGCCTGCATATTGACAAATGCACATTATTATTTAGATATGTAAGCTAGATGGGAATAAATCCAGAATATAAAGAAATAAAACCTACGCGCAATGAAAATCTGAGCCTGTGGGATATATGTTGCTGAACAATTTCTTTTTGGATTTTTGATGCTCCCCCACTGGCTGTACCTTGATCTCTAAGTAATACATCCTGAAAATTGAGCAATAGGACATGAGCAATGTAGAAACAACCGGGAGGTAAAATAATGGAAGAATTAAATGCAACCATGCTCTGCAAGAACTAAAGTTTAAAAAACAATACTAATTCTTGTTCCATCATCTAATATGCGTAAATTTTGAACACATGAATGAATATCCTGCTCTGCAACAAGAATACAATAATAAGTACCTGACTTTGTATGAAATGCAGCCATGGTTTGCAAGTTAAAAAAAATTCCTGTTCAATTGTCTAATTTCTATAAATTTTGAACACATGAACAAGTACAATGCTCTGCAACAAGAATACAAAAATCAGTACATGTGCATCTATACACGCATCTAGTTTCCTACGATGAGTCAGAGAGCATGCAGTTCATCAAGTATATTAACTCTAGAACAATTATCTTTCCTTTTTCTGTTGATGAAATTGACTACATAGCACAGATCAGTCAGGTGGCTCCAAGAGGCATGACAAAGAAAATCATTATTCATACACATTATGCACCATTTCTGGATTTTTTATGCCAGGATTAATGGGACTGAATAAATTGACAATATGAAGAGGTAATGAATTATACTTGCAATGAAAATTGAATGAACATTTACCTCATCATCATCCTCAAAGTCAAGTTCTAAAAGACCATCGTCATTCATCCATAAATTGTATATCGCCACCTTAGTTCCATGACTATCAATATCCTTGAACTGAATGCACAAGAAAACTATCAATATACATCTATACAAAAAAAATCAGTTGCTTATCAAAAAGAAGATAAGCACTGCACAGTTGGTTATGGAATAGCTTCAGCAAAATGTGTAATCAATTTAGTTTGCCATGAAAGAACCATGACTAAGTAAAGCATGCGTGCCTGGATACATAGCATTAAAAAATCATTCTGGATGCCACTTTGGGAAGAAAAAAGAGTAGAAAGTACAATGTACAAGAAAGATAACAACAAACAATATCATTATTCACTTATTTGTATCGTAGAAAATATTTGTACCACCAGATGCATTGTTCAGTATACTCAATACTGTATTACTAAATGTTACATTGGTTCTACCACTGGATGTACCATCCAGTATAATGTATTTATTTTATGTTACATTGGTCATTTGGTTGCAAAATTGGTAGTATATGTATGATGAGGGGGGGGGGAATTATGCCCAGTAAAGCTTAATTCAATGTATTCAATTGGTTGTTGAGTTCACTTTAGATAATTATTTTGACTTCGTTATTGCCTGAAGCAGCACACGTTGCTGGAACTCCAAGTGTGCTGGTCTTGATTGGTTGGCACAAGTGCCAATCTGGATTATGTTTCACAGTTTCAGAGAACAGCACAAGTCCACGAACAGCAATAAAACAGATTTAATCCAAGATCAATATAATGAATAGAAGTCAATACTCGATAGTTTGGTGGAATATAGAGAATAAAACTCTGCCCTTCACAGCAGGAAGGGAAGAAACTTATACTAGTTACAATGTTCTAAGGAAGACAGAGAGGTCATGAATAATAACTAAAATATTAACCAACTAGCAAACAGATGTGCCAATGGTTATTCCAACGGATTGGAAACAGAAGTGCAGTTATTATCTTAATGACACCCCATACATGCCTCCTCCAATTAATTGCTGTTCCCATGCATGCACTTGGCATAGCAAAATGTTCATGCGCCAAAATTCAATTGGCCTATGTTACCATGATTGCCCTCATCATTGTACATATACTACCTAAATCCAATCCAAAAAGGAAAAACCCTATCTGAATGTATCACACGTCCATGTGATCCACATTTGAACCGGTATATCTGTATATGAGTCCATCTCAAGATATGGATGTGCATTTGGTTTTGACCAAATACCAATAATACCTGAAACAAACTCAATCCATTTTCACCACTAATTAGAACCTTACTGATTCTTTTTGTCTTTCCTTGGAAGCTTCTGAAACTTATTTACATGCTTAAATGCTTGATATCTAAAATCTTTCAGATTTTCTTTTTTTATTTTCTACATATTTTAAGTTTATTAAAAAATATATAGAAATGGCAGTAACATCCAGGCCAAGCTCTGAGGTAGTGAGGTGTGCTTCATTAATTAACCAACAATGACAAATGTTTCATCCATAGTGAAGTCAGATGTCAAGAAACATGTGGGCAAAAATTTAACCCATGACGACAAAATTTTCTGTATATTTTAACATTGTTTGTCGAAAGTATGGGATTGATTCTACATGTGAGATGAAATAGAGGAGCAAATTTATATTTTTCTCTTTAGTATCAAGCCTTCACAACTAGTATGTTTGAATCACTCATTCATGAAACAGGCCAACTTCAAATATTACTCCATCCTTCCTACTACTATCCTAACGTAGAGTTCCACATACTCATTGCGAAAACTCACTTCTTTGTTTCAAATTTTCACTGGAGAATGGACTAAATAATGTCTGGGACGAATGTCACCTGCTCTAGCAGTTCTTCCTTTGAGGAAAAAGGGGACCAATCAAGTATTATATTCAAGCTACTATCCCAATCACCCTGTGAACCATACACCAAAGGTACAATGTGGCCGTCTTTGATTTGAAAATCAAGCTGTAATAGTGATGGAAAATGTCAGCTCTAGACAGACAAGCCTGCATGAAAGATACACCACTGGATCAACTTGACATACCATGGGGACAACTATGTCATCCTTCATTGTTCTCCTCAAGAAAGTGTATGAGAGCAAACCAATACTCAACGTAACATTACTGCAGGAGAAAGAACCATGTGGTAATCATTGATAAATACAGAAGATTCAACAAATATCAAATGCCATGGATTCTCAAAAATAAATTGCTGATGACTGAAATGAAAAATATGTACCTTCCACGGATTGCACGAGTAAAAACAATAGCATCAGCACCAAGTCTCATTGTGCTTGTCTTAAAGCCATTTCCATCTGTGTAGTGGCAAAAGGTAAGAAGTGTTTTGACACAAAAGCATAAAGAAGCTAGATACTAGATGAAAATAAATTTCTTACAATTATTTGAGCTAAAAACTCTCCACAATTATTTTAGATTTGAAATTGCAAGAACAATTCATACTTGAAAAGAAGCGCTTGAGTTGTATAATACCAACTGCGAATTGGTGATACAAGTAAAAGCTATTTCTGTTTTTGTGAGGAATAGAACGTATGAATTGTAGCGGCAGCTTAAACATTTAATTTAGTTACCGATGAGGGATCAATCCATCTTTCAATTTGGAGAACAATATACTTTTAGACATCAAGGTTTTCCAACTGCCTTTTAGACGAATCAAAAATATTTTGCATTCCTTACATCATAAGGTACGGCTTAGGGTTTTAGCCTTGTAGGGTTTTTTTTACAAGGCTCTCGTCTCTTTAACCTTGAGGAGGTTTCATTCCTAGCCTACCACAACTTGTTTGGGACCAAAGGCTTTGTTGTTGTTGTTGCTGCTGCTGCTGTTGTTGCTTACATCATAAGAAGGGCATTTAATTGGTTTAGCAAGTATAGGAATAACTTGATTCAAGCCTTGTGCATTCCAACGGATAGGACACCGTTATATACAACGGTATAACATAATATCATGAACAACATAGGGGGTGCTAAAAGGATTGAATTATACTAATATGGTATGCCAAAAGTATTAAGATCATTATTATTGCATCTTCATTCCATTTCCTCATTTAGCAGCCTCTCTCCAAAGAGTAGGATGCACAATTCTCAAAATGAAGTTCTGGAAGCGTAGTACGAAATATGCATCTATTTGAAAGCCAAAACAAATTATCCACGGTCATATAATCTTTCGATGCAATCAAAATAATACATACACTGGCCAATGGTTGTCTTTGATTTCTTTGTTGAGAATCCTAGACTCATGCATCGCCGTACACCTTCAGGATCCATTCCTCCTCCATCGTCTGTGACGATAGCTCCAAGTACGCAGGAATTAATAATAGGAAACATTATGGATCTACCCCTAATCTATTCCAGTAACTGTATTCCACTTTCAGGTTTTGTATTAAATCTGGTTACCTTGAAAAACCAGCATTGGGCTATTGTCTTTCAAATTGTTGCTTTTATCCACTTTTACAAATGTGGCGCCATTGCAAATCTGGGACACCATGTCAGAAGATAATTACTTCTATTTGCAACACTCTACCAATAACAAGCTAAGGCAATTTTAGGGTATTAGCAATGTTGAAACTAAATGTATGAAGTTTCTAAAAGATATTACAAACCTCATCTACCGCATTGTCAAGAAGTTCAGCTATAGCTGCAACAGAAAAGAACAAGAAACAAAATGTTAGGAAAATATTGGCCATGCCGACGGAGGTACCTTGAACAGTTAAGATAAAGAACAATTGTTATAAAAATTACCACGCCATCGAGTTGTTTTGTTTGTTCTGATCAGGTAAGCACCCCAACAACAAGCATTTCATCTGTACTTTATTATCAAACTACATTCTTACCTAAAAAGAAAGACCAAAGGAGGGACCATGGATAACATGTTCTTTAGTATTAGTGCAACCAAGAAACTCAGATGGATCAGCATGCAATGCATTTTGCTGAAAGCAAATCCCCTGAATGTACACATTGGACAATCAGGAAGTTTTTTGCGTTAGATGTATAGCTACCTGCTACCTGTTTAGATTAAGTTTACAAACGTCCACTTATCATCAAGTGAAGAGATTAACAAGTTCGGGCATTGTATTTGCTTCATCTTCTGTGTTTTAATAGAACTTGAAAACAAATTGATGGTCACATGGGCTGAAGAGAAAGAGGTGGAAAGAAAGGATAAAAAAGAACAAAAACCAAATTATCTCATTTAAGTCGCCATTAAAGGAGAGATTGGACCAAAGGGGTCAAAGGGAGAGACAATACTCCATGGATTTAAATTTTGTTGTGTCCAAACATATGTGGAGAGAATACAAGAGAAGCAAGATACAATATCATTTAGTATGGTTCTGAAGCAGAATCATCCTTTCTCTCACTAGGAACCGCAGTAGATAAAAGAAAACTGTTTTTCTTCTTATCTAATCTACTCCCTTATTTCCATTCCTTTTATTTTTGCAGAAGCAATAAGTAGCAACTATCTAGCTTTCATAAGAAAAAGGTGATAATACAGTGGTCAAATATGTTAAATAGCAACTTTCCAGGATTGCTCCCTTATTTCCACCCTCACTCTCTCTCTCTCTCTCTCTCTCTCTCTCTCTCTCTCTCTCTCTGGCACAAGTCGAGCATAAGTACCACAGAATGAGTATTGCATCTGGGGATCCTGTGTTTTCAGCTAGTTGAGAATTGAGGAGAGGAGAAGGGAGGGGGCACTAGAGCATAACTGATATCCCATCTGTCAGTGCACTTGTCAACACATTGCCTGCGATCTAAAAAGCAAGGCTACTACTCATCATTGGTACTAACAGCAAGGCCAGCACATCCTATACACATCAAACTATGAATTTGTGTCATCCGTCTAGAAAACTTAAATAAAATTTCCTTCCACCGAAAATCGCTTGATCCAACAACATTAACAGGAATAGGAACCACTGTGCAGTATGCATACCCCTTTCACAGTAATCGAGGGATAACTCTTGCAATTACCTGATATTTCCCCCTTTGCTCTAACAAACCTAGCTCTCTTAATTTAACACAACAATTTCATCCCTAACCTGTAAAACCCCAACCATCTCCGCCACCTACTTCACCAACACATAGAAAAAGCAAACTAAATTACAGAACGGAAGGGATAAGGAGCAGAGAGGCACCAACCTCCGAAAGCCCACTTGTGGGAGGTCGCATTGGTGTGGAGGAACTTGGGGTGCACACGCGCGCGGTCGAAGTCCCCCATGTCCAGCGCATCTGCGTCCACAAACAACAGCATCAGCAACGCAATTGGCGAGTCTCGCGAAACCAAAGCAAAACTAGAGGACCGAAAAAAAGCTCGATGAGACGAACCGTGGAACTCGCGGATGGGGGCGGAGGGGGCCTCGTACGCGCCGGCCTTCCAGAAGCTGCGGCAATCGAGGGCTCGACCGCCGCCGCCAACGCCGCCTGTGCCGCCGGTCATCGCCGCTGGCATTGGAGAGGTAAGGTGGTTAGGGTAAGGGTTAGGACGAGTTCGCCGGAAGGTTTTCCCGACGAGTTCGCCGACTGTTGTTGCTATCTGACTCAATACCCTAACACAGGAAGGAAATTCTACGAGAGAGGGCCGTAAAGCCTAGCTCTAGAAACCCCTTCTTAGATGATGCCACCTAGCAGTAGCACTAATCTCAAAACAACCCAAATAATCCCACTTCTCTTCCCACCAACTGGGAGATAAATTCTATGAGGCCCCGCCCCAGTGAGGCCCCTCCGATCTCACCATCCATACGCACTGTAGCAATACGAGGGGGGTGAGATCCAACGGTGAGATCGGAGAGGCCTCACTGGGACGGGGCCTCATAGAATTTATTTCCCACCAACTCCATCTCCAAACCTCTCCTCCGATGTCCCTCACTGGCGCCGTGGCCCTCACCAGAATGCCTCGATTGGACCTCGTGCTTCTGATTGCGGACATGGAGATAGGGTTGGTCTTGTTTGATCACTGTGGTAACCACCCGCTTCCAAAACACGTTCATCTCACGTGAGGCGTCGAGCCGGAGCAATAGCGCCATCAGCTTCTCTGCCACCACTATGCTCATCCCTCATTGTCATGCGCTGCCACGTGGACACCCGTTCTGATCCTCTCCTGCTTTCAGGGGCGAAACTAGAATGGAAATGACCGAGGTTTACCATTTCACCGTACGTATAACAACATATATAATTTCGAAGCAACATAGTACTAAATAGTAATATATCCAACAACTTTTAGCATCAATATTTCAACATAACCAATAGCAATGTGTAATGATAAAGAAGTAGCGATCAAAATGCTTACCAACATAAAGAAACTCACTAATAATATTGTTAATTGTAGCAAAGTGAAACAACAAAGGGCGAAATCATGGATAAAGATAGTCAACATTAGCAAAATACATCATCTTACCTCAATGACCTATAAAAAAAGAACAAAATGAATTAAAATTATCTAGTAAAAAAGTAGAATAGTCGAATGAAAATAAATACAATACCTTTTAGTATTTACGTTCTTTCAAGTTCATGAAACGATGAACCACAGCTATTGGTAACTTTCTTCATTTCTTCTTTCACCACATAACAAATTATGCTATCACTCATGAAATCATCACTGATGCGATTGCACAAATAATTTTTCACAATTCTCATGGCTGAAAAACACCTCTCAACCTCTTAGCTCTTTTAGTGTTTAATACTCCCTTGGTCCCGCAATATAAGTCCATCTTTTTAGGAAGCGTCGTCCCAACTGAAAAAGTTGTTGCAGTATAACATTTAATAGATATATGTACAGCGCAATAACATTAATTTATTATTAAAACATGTCCTTAGTCTTCAATGTTGTGCCACGATAAAATGTCCATGATAAACAACATAGATATGCAGAATAAAATTATAGCCATCAAAATAGATATACAGAATAAAAATGGAAAAAAGGTTAGCTGTGTGGACTTCATATCTCTAGGGAATTGTCAGTGCTACAAATTTGTAGCCATCATATTTTGCAGAGATCATAGACATCACTCACAGCCAATCTAGCTACTAATATTTGTCTCCAAACAAGTGAAGAAGATACAACAAACCTTGAACTCAAACAAATCGATCGAAGATCCAGAGAGCCATACAACATGTGTTATTTTATTAGCGTTAAGCTTTAACCAACTGAAATGAATCCTTTTTTATTTAAACAATTGGAATGTTTAGTTGTAGTGCTGCTTGCAAGGCTCTACTCGCAGCACACTAACACGCAACAGCAGGTAGCGCCGAGCGAATCAGCGAAGGGGCGTGGGGCCGTGGGCGTCGTCGCTCGCGTCGCGTGGCCTGCTAGTGCTAGCGCGTGGAGCCGTGGGCCATCTGGCGCTGGGCCTGCTGGTAGGTGGTGGCGGCAATGGGCCTGTTGCGTGTGCTACAGGGAAGGAGCCGCGGCAAGGGGTGTGGGCTGCGTGGAGCTGGGCGCGTTTGCGTGTGGAGCCGGGCGCATCGCGTGCGTGGGCTGCAAGAGGCCCGGGTTCACAATTATTTTCTTTGGGGGTGCACATATGTTACTAAAGAGTTGATCTTTACTATTTTTTTTGGACCCAGTGTCCTGTGACACCGGGTGGGCCTATTGGGCTCCGCCCCTGCCTGCTTCTGGTCCATCGTGTGCACGCGGCGCGAAGAAGTCCAAGCAACTTCCTCCATGGGTGCCAGCGCCGGCGGTCTTCTGGTTCTTTTAGAGATAGTAGACTGTAGTATCAAAAATGGATTCATGTGCTGCTACTACTATATATATACAGGCCAATGGCAGTGCGATGGCAAGAACACAAATCTCAAGTGCTTATTTCTTGGATGAAGATCCCTGCTTGATTCGTGTTTACAACTTCTTAGGCTGGCGAGGATTGTATTATTTAGAGGCTAGTTGATTGTCGTGTCTGAGCAGTAGTATGATTCATTTCATGCTTGCCGTATCTGGAGGAGGCCATGGCTGCCATAGCACCAGCGGTGAGGGAGATCGAGGAGGGAGGAGGTTGGTGGGGGAAGAGAAAGGGGATTATTTGGATTGTTTTGAGATTAGTGCTATTGTTAGGTGCCATCATCCAAGAAGAGCCCCTGGAGGTAGGCTTTAAGGCCCTCTCCCGTAGAATTTTTTTCCCTAACACATGTTTTTTTTTCCTTCGGACGGCCAAAAACATAGTAGAGAAAAGAAAAAAGTCCATATTACACCCCCTGAACTTTGCGGAGAGTTCAAAATCCCCCCTAAACTCGAAAATCGTTTGGTTTACACCCTCGAACTCCTAATACCATGTCACCCCGACCCTCTCAAGCCGAAACCAGCTAGTTTTTTGCCACGCTGGCCTGGTTTCATCGCGCCAGCACCTCACTTAAAGACCACATCGCTCCGGCCGTCCGCATCACATCGCCAAATTCCCCATTCCCAAATCGTAGAACCCTAGCACGCAATGACCCCTCGGCGGCGACCCCGCGGCGGTGCACGACGACCACTCCGCGGCGACCCTCTCCGAAATCCCTAGGCGGTGGTGAAACCGATTGCATGTGGCGGCGAAACCGATTGTGAGGTTAGTTCGTCTTTATTTGTGTCGGTTCTTGGATTAGGTGCGAATTATAGTGCGTGTTTTCGCTGGAAGTGAGTAGTTTGTAAGCACATTCATCATCCGCACATGTAGGACATGGATTTGCTGGACCATTTGTGTGTTCGATTTCATTTTGGAGGAGAATTTTTCAATGATGGCAAGTATGTGCATTATTTGGGTGGTTCTGAGGCACTATCTTAGATCGATAGAGACAAAGCTTCTTTGCTAGAGATTAGAGGCCACCTGCAAGACCATTGTGAAATTACCGAAGACAGTTTGCTCCACTAGCTATTCCCTAGGAAAGATCTTGCCAATGGTCTGAGAGTTTTGACTGACAACTAGACATGCATACTAATGAGGGATTGCATTACTGATGGTGGCGTTGCTGACATATATGTCGACTCAACTGAACAAGAAACAGATGGAGATGACGACCATGAGGAAGGAAGTGACTTTGAGGAAGAGATGCAAGATTTGAACTGTGTAGAACTGGAGGTAGAGGATGATGAAGTGGGAGTTACTAGGAACAAGCAAGATATTGGCAAGAAGATTGTTATCCAAGATGTGGGTAATCAGAGTGCTACTATACAGTTTGTAACTTTTGGAAGCAAGCAAGTGAGCATTGTTCCATCTACTCCTAAGGATAGGCAGAAGAAACTAGCTTCATTTAGGCAGTTATATGGGTCATGTAGCAGTGAAAACAACAAGGTGGATAAGAAGAAGCAAGTTATTGTAGCTATGGAGGACACATGTAGAAGTGGTAGTGATTACCTCCTAGGTGATTGTGAGAGTTCAGAGGATGATGAGGACACTGTAGAGATCAAGGAAAAGCTGAAGGAGTTCAAGAAGAAGCTTAAGGCAGGAAAGACATTGAATCCTGATGCCATCTTCTTTGAGGGATCTCATCCACAGTCTGCTAATGCATTTAATGAAGCTATTGTTGATGACGAGAATGAGACTGAGTACTATGACAGTAGTGATAATGAAGGTTCTTTTGAAGAGGATGGTGATGAGCTGATTAGGAAGAAATCCAAGTATCATAGGTTTGATTGCCATGCTGTTGTCCCAACATTTGCATTGGGTATGAAGTTTTTAGGCAAGCAACAGTTCAAGGAAGCTGTTATCAACTATGGGCTAGCAGAACGGAAGGTGATTAATTTTGTGAAGGATGAGGCCACAAGGTTAGAGCTCAGTGTGATTAGGCCAAGTGCCCCTGGGTTATACTCTTATCGACTAACAGTAGGACAGAGAGCTGGCAGGTTGCATCTTTTGTCAATGAGCACACATGCCCTACCTAGAAGAGACAATAAACATGTGATTGCCAAAAGAATTGCAGACAAGTATGAGAAGATGATCAAAGCTAATCCCACTTGGAGCATGGATAGCTTGAAGGCCACTGTCTAGAAGGAAATACAAGCAGATGTTAGCATCTCCAAGTGCAAGAGAGCAAAGTCTATTGTCATGCAAAGATTGCTAGATTCCACCAAGGGTAAGTATTCCAAGGTGTTTGATTACCAACTAGAATTCTTGAGGAGCAACCCAGGAAGTACTATTGTGGTCCACCTAGACCATGACTATGAAGTAACAGTATTCTAGAGATTTTATGTGTGCCTTGATGCTTGTAAGAGAGGTCTCCTTGCTGGTTGTAGGAAAGTCATAGGACTTGATGGTCCTGGGCAGTTGTTGAGAAAGAGACAAGTGATTCTTGTGATTGGTTTTGTGCATTGTTGTTCAAAGATGTTCAAATTGGTGATGGTGATGGTTGGGTGATCATATCTGACCAACAGAAGGTATGCATATCCACACTAACTTGTACTTGTAGAATTGTAGTTTGGCTTGGAAACTAACATATATTCTTGTAGGGCCTCATTAATGCTATTGCCAACTGGGCACCTAAATGTGAGCACAGAATATGTGCTAGGCATATTTATGCCAACTGGAAGAAGAATTACAAGGACAAGGACTTTCAGAAGAGGTTCTAAAGGTGTACCAAAGCACCTTGCATGATGATGTTCAACTTCTACAAAGCTCAATTGGCACAGAAGACACCAGAAGGAGAAAAAAGCTATGATGAAGACTGACCCAAATCACTAGAGCAGAGCTTAGTTCAAGTTGGACTCCAACTGTGATTCAATCGACAATAACATGTGTGAGTCTTTCAATAATTGGATCATTTCAGCTAGGTTTCTACCTATTATTAGCATGCTTGAGGTGATTAGATGCAAAGTTATGGTGAAGATTCAAGAATAGAGAACTAAGGCTCACAGATGGTAGGGACAAGTATGCCCAAACATATTCAAGAAATTAAAGTCTTACATAACTGAATTATGTTTTTGTCATGCTTTGTGGAATGGGAAAGATGGTTATGAAGTTAAACATCATGACAAGAGGTTCACTGTTAGTCTAGAGAATAAAACCTGCTCTTGCAGTCTTGGCAACTTCAGTGCGCCATCTTTGCCATGTTATATCTTGCATCTACTACAGCTCAAGGAACATTGATGAATTTATTGCAAAGTGCTATTCAATTGAAGAATTCAACAAGACCTATGAGCTCTGTCTGTAACCTGTGGAGGGTATTACTTCATGGCCCACCTCTGAAAGACCAAAACCAAGAGCTCCTGTGTATGTCAAGATGTCAGGAAGGCCAAGAAAGGAGAGAAGGGAACCAAATGAGAAACCCAAGAGCACAAGAGTATTTAGGGTTGGCACCATCATTAGGTGCAGACTTTGCAAAGGCATTGGTCAGGGGATCCCCCAAGAAGAGAAGTGGGGAAGCTACTACAAATGCTCCTATGCCACCACTGGATACAATGGTAATGTGCATTGACACCTTCTTGTGTTTACATAATATGGATACTATTTTCTGTTAATGATACATTGCTCTCAGGTATTATTACCAGGAAGCCAGCAGAGTGTGCTGAAGAAGAGGAAGGCAGTGACAATTACTGTATCATCAGCTAATAGCAAAAAGAGGATAAGTGGTTTAGGACAATTGCACTCAGAACAAAAAAGAACAACAATCCAAGATGTAAGTCACAGCACTGCCATATTCCCACTTTGATTACAACATGCACATAACTGGCCATGTCTCCTTTTCCATATTGCAGTCTGGTATGCCTGTTCAGGAGATAATCAAGACATCTGCTAAGGCCAATGTGATAACAACCAAAGGGGGGTCAGCTACTATGAATCTTTAGGCTCATGTTCTAGGCTCACAGGCTAGCTCCACAGTAAACATCAATCTGAACTCAGGGTCTGCAAGAGCTCATGTCAAAGCACAGGAACCTTCATGTAAGGCCAAGAAGCAAGTCTCTAGGGGCAAGAAACAGATGCCTTCCAAGTGAATGTAATGTGCCAGACTTGACTAAGGGTTGTAATGTGATAGACTTATGCATGCATTTTGCCAACTTATCTTTGTAGAAGTTGAATGTAATGTGCCAGACTTGAGGATACTTTTGACAGACCTAAGTATTTCTGAAAGTACTTTAATGAATTGTGATGTGCTAGACCTGAGTATGTGTGAAAGTACTTTAATGAATTGTGATGTGCTAGACCTGAGTATGTATGAAAGTACTTCACAACATGACCATTCCCATTCCCATTCCCATTAATCAACCAAACATGACAATTGTCATACTTCACAACATCTTCCTTTCTTTCACATACTTGACAACACATGGTTACACAAACATGGCAGTTATCAATTACAACCAGACATCTCAGTTACTAGTTACACAAGAGAGCAACTACAAGCAAAACACATGACACCACTACAGCAAAACACAATATTCTTTCTTTCTCATACTTCACAACTCTATCTTTATTTTCATCTAGTGCTGCATCCTTCGCAATCAAAATTTCTCTCAGAGTAGCCACTTCTGATTTATGCGCATCCATCATACCCTCCAGTTTAGCCCTTGACTCAGCTTCGGAAGCACTCAAAGCATTGTTCTGCCTCCTTAGAGACCTCATAGTGTCTCGCAGATCCAGCATAACCTCCTTCACAAAGGGAGCCGTCTCTTTGTCTGCCCAAACCCAAAAATTGCAACCTCCAACCTACCAAATTGATCATAGTACAAAATAATTACAGTGAAGAAAACCAATTCAACGAATCAAATAATAATTTCTAGCATCACATTACTCACCCGCGCCCTCATACAAGTCCTGTACCTCCTTCCTGGGTTTGAATCACTCCACGAAATCCACCGCGTGACCTTTCGTTCGTAGTGGCGCATCACTGTGGGCGAATACTCCAACGGGCGCTAGCGGTACGGTATGGGTGATGACGATGACTCCTCCTCGGCACCGACCCGATCTACAACCAAGGAAGACTCCGACTGCCCACCGCTTCGTGAGCCAGACATCCCCGCTGCCATAATCGGTTCCGCTGCCACAATCGGTTTCGCCGTCACCTAGGGATTTCGAAGAGGGTCACTGCAGAGTGGTCATCACGCGCCGCCGCGGGGTCACCGTCGAGTGGTCGTCGCGCACCACCGCAGGGTCGCCTCTGAGGGGTCGTCGCGCGCTAGGGTTCTATGATTTGGGAATGGGGAATATGGCGATGCGATGCGGACGGCCGGAGCGACACGGTCTTTAAGTAAGGTGCTGACGTAGCGAAACCAGGCTAGCGTGGATGCCAGTGTGGCCAAAAACCAACTGTTTTCGGCTCGAGGGGGTCAGGTGACATGGTATTGGGAGTTCGAGGGTGTAAACCAAATGGTATTCGAGTTTAGGGGGATTTTGGACTCTTCGCAAAGTTTAGGGGTGTAATATGGACTTTTTCCTAGAGAAAAATAAAGAGCATAGACTAATGGAAAACTGAAGGACTGATTTGTATGCCCAATAGACTACTTTTATATTTCATAGAAAAAGGTCCATTTTACACCTCTGAACTCTTCCAAAAGTATGAAAATCAACCCTAACTACAAAACCGAACACCCTTAACTCTCAAAACCATTACCCCTTCTGCCCTAAACCACCTTGGTTTAGCTGACGTGGCATCTACGTGTTTCGGTTTTTCTTAACTAATAAAAGGAGTTTACCCCGCGTAGTAGAACAATGTCCATTCTCCCATGCGTGCGGTTGGCCTCTCCCATCCCTCCCAAATTCCTCATCGAGGCGCACCAACATGTGGACCCAACCTGACAAGGACAAGGCCTCACCCCGCCATGCCCTTGTGACTTGTGAATGCATCTATGCCCCCACTTCTTCCGCAACCACCCAAACTGTTGATGCACCATGTCTTCTTCACATGTACACACCAAAATTCATCGATGTCCCACTCCTTCACGTCTCGCGTCTCGACTCGCCTCTTGTGATCGTCTAGCATTGGCTTCGTGCCTCAGAGGTCCCGACCCCCTGTAGGATCAAGGATGATCGACTAGAGGAGGGTGTATAGGATGTTTCTAAAAATCTTGTGCTATAATTAACAATTTTAACACGTATAGTCTAATTAAAGATTTCTAGCACAAGTCAAGAGATAAATTCTAAGTTCACTAAGTCACCCCCAAGTCTATGTCAACACTAAATATAATTCTAGCTAAGCAATTCTACACAAATAAGTAGCTAGAA
Source organism: Phyllostachys edulis (assembly GCA_036346405.1). Classification (NCBI taxonomy): domain Eukaryota; kingdom Viridiplantae; phylum Streptophyta; class Magnoliopsida; order Poales; family Poaceae; genus Phyllostachys; species Phyllostachys edulis. The sequence continues at coordinate 11,516,166 of CM070564.1, forward strand.
ATGTAAATGTGAAAAATAGTAAAGACAAGAGATGTAACATCCCAAAGTTTTGTTACCAAAATAAAAATTAATAAAGTTATTATTTTATTGGATTTTCTGAAATTTAAAAGAGTTTTGTTGCTTTTCTTGAATTTCCTAAATTTTAAAAGTCAAGAACACAAATGTACTGAGTTTTCTATGTTTTCATTTGGATTTAAAGTAAAAAGTAAAAAATTAAACTAATTTTACGGTCTTTAAAAATGCTTTTCCTATTTTCTAGAAATTTAAAATAATTTATTTGAAAAAATAAAATCCAACTTTAAGTTGGCAATAATTTTATTAAGTTCAAAATAATTCAAACAATTTCTGTGAATTTTTCTAGAATTTTTGGACAACTTTGTTATTTTCTAAAAGCCTTTTTGATTTTTTTTTGTTTTTCTGAAATTTGGAAATCATTAAAAATTCTCTTTTTTGTTTTGGGCTGAAACCCATTTGTTTTGGCCCATTTCCCTCTCTTTCCGGCCCACTTCACACTGCCCATCCGCAACCCTCTCTCTCTCACCGACAAGGCGGCCCCACCCGTTAGCCCCTCACCTACCTCCCCTTTCTTCTTCCTCGAGCTAGTGTCGCTTCCGCCATTTTCGCCGCGTGATGCTTCTAGAACTCGGCTGAAACAGCCCACTTATCCTGCGACGCTGCTGCCGTTCTTATCCTCTCTCCATTCCGCGTTCATCTCGCTCTTATCACCCTTTTCTCGACACCAGAATACCTTATCTCGCCGCGTTTTGCTCGCCGGCCATCTTGCACCGCACATCGATTCAATGACACCCTCGCCCTATAAAAGGACGCACTGACACCGCCCTCACCTCCTCAGTCCATCCCCCCGAACCCACCTCGCCTCTCTTGCCCTAGAGCCGCCGGATTTTGAGCTTGAAGTTCGTCGGCCATGTGTGCCTTCTCCATCGATTCCAGCACCGTCAACGCCGTCCCGCCATCATCGTTTACACCGTCGGCACTACCGTCGTGTGCTCTACCTCGGGCGCACCTCCCCGTCACCGGAGGAACGACGAAGCACCATCGCCGCCGTAGCCCGCATCTCGCCGTCGCATTTTGCCTCACCGTCGACGATCTCTTCGCATCCTTCCGCTGAGACCGTGCGCACCAGGTTCACCGTTCCCTCCTCTCTCCAATGAGCACCTCACCGAAGCTCGCCGTGGCGTGTAGCGCTGGCGAGCCCCACATCCGAGCTGCCACTAGCTTTGTACCAACGTGGCACACCACCATGGCGCCACGCCTGTGCCACCTCAACGCCCACGCTAACGTGGCAGCCCGCGTGTCATGCGCACCTGGCTTAGCCACTGTGCTACACGCCAGGTCGATGGTGGACCAAGGTGCGATTTCGTGGACCCGGTCCACAAGACCCGGGCCCACATGTTGTTGGCTCAAACCAATTTCCTTTAAGAAAATAATTCAGTCAGAAAACCTAAAATCCCCTCGCTGACGTCATGCTGATGTAGTAAAGTCATTTCCTTTAAAAAATAATTCAAAAATTCCAGAAAATCTAATTTCATTATTTCATGTGATTTTCAATCTTCTGAGAGCCCGTTCTCCTTCATTCGAGCTCCGATTCAAGTGATTCAAATTTCTAAATTCATTTAAAATCAAGATCTAGCTATCTAAACCAAAATTATCTGATTTTAAGTTTATTTGAATTTTATTTGAATTTGGCTCGTTTTCGCGTATAGATTTCGACGACTTCGAAGAGACAGATTTCAACGTCGTTTCAGAACAACAACAAATTGTGCAAGGCAAGTTACATCCTTTGACCATATTTCATCCTATTATTTCAAATTATTTAAATTATGTTTTAAATTATTACTACATGCTTATTTATATTCAGTTTAATTTAAACTCCTCTTTTAAATTTATAGTTATGCCTAAATCCTTTGTACTACCAATCTTGACATTGAATTAAACCTACCTTGACCCCTTAGGTAAAAATCTAGTTTATACAATAGTATGAACTAGAACATTTTTGGAAAAACTATGCCTAGACATGCTTAGACCTGAAATATTTGATTTGAGAGTTTTAGCCAAAAATCAAATGTGAGTTAATTTGTATCCAAGCATTGGTGTGCCATAGAAGTTTATAAATGACTTTCAAAAATGAAATAAAATTATGAAAACTAGTTTGGACTTGAGCGAACTAGATAGTTGGTGGGTGCAGGTTATGCAGAGAATGTTTGAGGCCTAAGGATTGTTTTGGAAGTCGCCCAGTCAATTAAGGACCGGTCTGCAAGCTGCGGATTGTTGAGCCAAAATCGTACCACCACAAGTCTAGAGTGGGACAGACTTGACTAATTAAACTATATTATTTCATCATAATTATGTCATACAAAGGTGTGGGTGTCGGGAAGACTTATTTTTAATACTCACATGGCGCAAGAGGGGGTTATCATTTGGTGTGAAGCCTACGATAACGAAACCTTAGCGGGCATAATTACATTCAAATAGTGTAGGGAAAAGGCCTTGTGATAATCACTTAGTCGCACACCTTCGGAAGTGTGTCAAACGGACATTAAAAGTTGATTATCTCTTGTGGGTAAAGTTGTACAACTTTTGCAGTGTGTCAATTTATTCGAATAGCTGTGTCAACGGTCATGGACATGCTGAGCAAAGCCTTTCGTGGATTAGACTATGATTTTGTTTAAAAAATGTTTTTATGAAAATGATTTCATGGATGTTTATTCCATATGGGAAATTTGGACAGAAGCCTGGTGCAAGGGGGTTAGTCCTTCACCATTTGTGTGAGGAGGTTTATCCTACACTTGAGAATTGATGAATCAAAATAAAAGTTTGACTTTTAGTTATAAGTTAAAATTGCTTTGGAACTTAGTAATTGTATTTAAAAATGCTGCTTTTGCACAAACAACCCTATAAGCCTTCCTTTGATATTATCCATGCATGCATTAAACTCTATTATGGGTGTAAATTGTGGAGTACATTTTTTTGCTCACCCTTGATAAATAAAATGTTGTTCAGAGGAGAAGGACTTCGATATTGGTGCGTATCTCGATGACTAGGCCGCTATCCCAATCGATTGTCTGTGGCAGATTTGCTGGACTCTACTACTTATTCATCGTCTTCCGATGTGTTCTTTATTATTGGCTCATAAGCCTTTCTTATAATTAAACTCAGTTATTTATTAATAAAGTTGTGCGAATTATGGATGTTACCATTTTTGTTTACTGTGTGAACTAGCTACTAATCATCGGACTAGTTCAGAATACATAGAGGATCTCGGGGTGTGACTCCCGGGTCCGACAGAAGTGGTATCAGAGCCATATCGATTGTAGGTCATGACCTAGTTAAAATGGCCGTTAGTTGAAAAACTTCAAAACTTATTTCATAAAGAAGAAAAATAAATTGTTCTCTCCTCATCTTTGGTCATCTATCTATCCTTAGCTTCTTCATAGAAATTCTTTCTTACATAATTCTCCCTTCATTATTTTATGTTAAATGGATCATCGCTACTACAGAAAAAGTCTTCACAGACGGTTCAAAAACGTCATCACAGACAGTTTCGTGAGCCGTTGTAGGATCAAGGATAACCGACTAGAGGGGGAGGGGGTGAATAGGAGGTTTTTAAACTTTTTGACAACTAAACAAATTTGGCCAATTAAGAATTCTGTCTAAACAAGATACAATTCTATCTAAGTAAACAACACAAGATAAAAGCTAGAATTGTAAATGTGGAATAAGTAAAGACAACAAATAACCACAACGACAAAGGACTTTTTCCCGTGGTATCGAAGACTTGCCAGTCTTCACTAGTCCACATTGAGGAAGCTTGGACGAATCAAGCTGGCTCCACGAATTAAGCCTCCCTTGATCACTATGGTAGTTCTTCCTCCGCCTCGGAGATGGCGAACTCCAAGCCACTCACAAACTTGCACCGGGCCTCTTCATAATCTTCTTAAAGAGATCACTGTGCTCCACCGCTAAGGCCGTCTAGGAATTTGGCAAAACTCCAAGAGTAACAAATCAATGACATTCGCTTGACGGTGCTCAAGTGCAATAGGATCAATCTAGAATGAGTAAATGCACTTAAAAGAACTCAACCACCTCACAATGAATGCACAAGAGGAATTTTGAGTGTTGAGTGAATGCTCAAGGCTCTCAAGGCTCTAAGGATGTTAAATGAACACTGGCTACTCTTCCTTGAGCAGGTGAGGGGATATTTATACCCCTACCAACAAATACTAGCTGTTGGGACAGAAATCCCCAAATTTCGGTAATTATAGGTACTCTACCCGAGAAGGGCAGTACTATCGCACCCTTGTCAGAGCTCTGTAACGGTTACAACAGAGGCATTAAAACACTTTGACATAACCGTTGAAATAGTGGCGCGGTACTACCACCAACTATCATGCGGTACTACCGCTCACGCCGGTCGTACTGCTCATAAGTGCGGTACTACCGTTCTAAGTAAATTCAATCTCAATTGGAAAACACACTTATCTGGAAAACATATACCGCTCCATTAAAATCGGAATAACCGTAGTGCGGTAGTACCATTCAAACAACGCCGGTACTACTGTTCTCAGGGTTTTGCAAAACTAGCCAAAATAGCGGTAGGACCGTATTGCAAGAGGAACAGAGACGCACAAAAACATGCATTATGGAAAAAAAAAGCTACGAACATTAACACAGCCAAGGTATGGTCATACTGCGGCATGCATGGCATTTAGATAGCACCTGAGTTTTTGCTAAGAGATAGAAAAACACCTATTCTAGAATATTAATATCGGCATCTAAATGGTGGTAGTACCGCTTGTTCTAAGGCGGTCATACCGGCCTAAATTTTCCAAAACATCAAGGAGAAGATATGCACTTCAAGATGCTAGCATAAGACAAGTTTGAGCAATATGGAAATACTAAGTTGTCAAACTACTATCCAAGGAGCCCTCTTAGCACTACAACATCTAATCTAGCAACCCGGTCTTAACTACTGACGAGGATTAAAATCTCTATGTATTGCTTTAATACATAATAAAGGACCATATGTCTTCATGGTCGTAACCCCTAAGGCTCACGACCTCCCTAGTCGTAAGGATTCCAGAGGTTACATCGTGGGAAACCTGGTCGGAAGAGGTCCTGTACCCAGTCCCCGACCAGATGGCTGCTCATAGAAGCAATGAACTGGCATCCAGATCGTACTCCAAGTATATTCCATACTGTGTGATGAATGAAACACATGTCATATTTGCTCCATACCACGCGATGTTTCATAAATCCAAAGACACTGACAACAACCACCATACGGTTGTGTGTCTCACAGACGCACAACCGCCGAACGGTTGGTACTTTATCAACTGCTGCCTCCCTCTGATCGGACGCGTCACTTCCCAACAGGTGCCGCTTCAAGGAGCAACTGCTACCTCTTCGACGGTTACTTAAAGATGGAGCGCGGAGGAACGAGGACATCAGACTGCATTGGATTGGAGCATAGCAATCGACATTAAATTCATGTTTCAAGTCTGATTTTGCAATATAGTAAGCATTCCACTCAGTGTAATTAGGATTAGTCCACCGCCTCGTTGAAGGCACCCCCTGTAATAGCCAGTTCATAGCAATAAAAGAGTAGTCACATTCTCTCCCAATAACTCTTTGCCATTTTTCTCTTTTTATTTCGTAAGATCGGCGACTCGATCATCGACAGCTGGCACCGTCTGTGGGGAAGAAGGCGTTGAGTTCTTGAAGATCACTTCGCTCAAGCATTCCTCATTTGCTTCCTTTGCTCTATTATCACTCATGCGAACATGGCGGAGACTTGGGATGAGGAAAACGGGTTCGACCTGGCGGACTACGCCAACCTCGACATGGACGCATGCATCCACGCCATGGAAGAAAACGAGATGTCATATCCTCCTCCTCTTTTGCCAGTTCGCCAGTCGTAAAGATTGACGAAATTGACCGGATGGATGAGGATACACTGCCACCAACAATGGTGCTCTCAGAGGAACCGCTTGTTCCGACCAGTTCGGAACATCCCAACACCTCTACAAGCCTGGTCGATCCGACCGACAGAAGCAACAATGGGAGCCTAGCGCAGTGACCAGAGAGTCCAAGTGCTCTCGATATTGTCATAGGCGACCAGTATTCGCCAACAGCTCCTACGTATTCCGGGGGCCAAGCGACATCTGGTAAGGGTATCGATGAAGTTATCACTGATTGCTGGCCAAATGGACATGGTGTAACTCAGCATACAATTAGCAGTATGCCGGATCAGGCTAAGTTTGTAACAGCCCCAATTTTAATAAACAGTAATTATATGCATTTTTATATTATATTTGTTATTTCTGGAGCATGTGCATAAATTATGCATTTGAAAATCTTAAAATCAAATTGAAAATCTTAAAATCAAATGTAAACCTCTAATTCAAATTAAAGCCACAAAAGAAATTTTAAATAAATATTCATAAGATCTCTGGAAAATAATTTATTTAAATACTAGAATAATTATCAGGAATTAATATAATTTTTCCCAAATTTTTGGGATTAAATTCAAACCACGAGAAAATTTAAATACATATCTATAACATACACTAAGTTTGAATTTATATTTTACAAAATATTATATGAACAGTAAGGTTTAATAATTTTTATAAACACTAGACTGTCCCAGGAACTCACTTGAATTATTTCAGAATTTTATAAATTTTATTTCTATTTTAAACCCTTGGTCAAAGTGGGAATTAGAATTAAAATCTTAGTCAAAGCCTTAGACCTAAACTCGTGGGTACTGTGCGTTGGGCTCAAACCCGACTCGGCTAATTGACTCGGTGGAGTCCATTAATGTCTGAGCCGCACCCAACTCTTGTGGATCGTTGGATTGGAAATCACGGCCCAAATCGCCGACGCCGATCGGATGGTCGAACGGCCCACCTCATCTCGGCAAATCCATTCTCGACGGATGGTCCGCCTTAACCGCTCGAGCGATCCTTTGTTTAACTCGGCTCCAACCGATCGCGCCATTCTTTTATTTCACTGACTCGCAGCCCCACTCCATTCGGCCGGTTGTCTCCTTCCTCGATGGGCGGCGACGCCACGCCATCCCTCCGCCAGAGTTCGGGACACGCCAATTCCTGTCGACGCGATCTTGTAGGCGTGCACGCCACCCCACCTCGAAGTTTCTTGACCTCCATTTATAGGAGCACCCCGCCTCATCTTCTTCGGTTTCTTGCCTTTCTTCTCTGTCGCCGCCGCGCCGCTTGTAGTCGTTCCAGCCACTCCGGCCACCTCCGACCACTCGCAACTGCGTCACCCGATACTCCACCACCCACCATCACGAATCAAGGATCAATTTGAAGAAGCATTCATTGTGGAGCAGCGCGCGTCCATCTTCTTCATATCTGGCCGCCACCGCCTCTTCCACCACCGCTCCGTCTCCGAGGCTTCCCTCTCCAATTCCTTTCTCCCAAAGCCCCCTCTAGCTCTTCTTTACCACCTCCGATCACTCACTCCCACTCTCATCCTCTCCAGGAGCCCCACGACAAGGACCTCCGCCGCACCGCCCATGGTCGCCGTCGCCGAACCTCCTCGGTGCCTCCTCACCTTCGCTGATCGCACCGGTGAGTTCGCCATACCCTACTGGTGCTCATGCGTGCTTTGATTTCCACTCTAATCCTCTCCCGTGTCGTCGCCTCTTTTCACCTCCACTGCCGACCGCCGCTCATGCTGCTTGCCACCGCTCTGCTGCCGACCACGTCATGTAGCAACCTCCCTTAGCTTCACTGACCCCCAGGGAACCCGTTTTAGTCGCTTCCTTCACCTCGCCACCTCTCCTTCACCGGCGGCAATCCACCCCTGAGCTCCCTAGTGCATAGCCCCTCTGTCCTGTTTTGAATTGGTGGTACTGTAGCTAAATCAAAAAGGGAAGAACTGGAAAGAATTAACCTCATAGATCTTAAGTATAGTTAGCAAATGAATGGTTAAGCTAATAAGAAACTTAGTTGTCAAATCATAGAAGTTTTTGTATGAATTGATAAACACCACCCCAAATTTCGACCTTGTGCTTCTGTTACTCTTTCGTGTAATTCTTTCTCTCTCACACACTGACATGTGGGTCCAACTTGTAGGATATCCAATATGGTTGCTAATTAACCTGTTAACTGACCAATTGTTCACTCAAAAATAAGTAGCCAATGAATGTTTGAATTAGTGAAAAAGCTAGTTGCGGATCATAATAAAGGTTCGATGAAAATGAATGAGCAGATGAAGTGTTCAGTAAAGCTATTTTGTCAAACCAACCAAGATCAATTACTCTGGTAAAGGTTGTTAGATCACCTAATTACTCTAGTAAAAGTTGAAGGATTGAATCAATATGAAATAAGTGATAGCTGTCCAATTCAGAAATTTGCCCTGTTGTAGAATGAATGAACTGACAAAAGATATTCTCTGTTAGGTGACTGATCCCTTTTGTGTTTAAAGTTGTGTTTTAATTATTTGACCACTAAAAAAAATTGGATTAGCAAGCAGATAATTGAATTGGCTACTGGAAGTGTGAGTTGATAAAAGTCTAGATTAGTATTTTAGCATTTGAACAGTGATCTGAAGACAATTAGCAAATAGTGTTTAATTTAGTGAAATAGTCAATTATAAGAACTATAACAGCACTTTGGTTGAAATAAATGAACAGAGAATGAATGGTAATGAGATGAAAAGGTTATTTTGTCATTAAGCTAATAGCAAGGCCCACCCTTTCTTCTTCTAGCTAATTTTGTGAATAACAATGAAGTTAATAAATTGAAAGTTTGAATTTGAAAGAAGATTAGCTAATAGAACTGTAATCCTGAAAAACTGCTATTATATATGCATAACTAGTAATCTGAAGATGTTAGTTTTGTCAATAGGATTATAACATAGTCAATCCTATAATTAGAAATGTTTTCTATTCATTTAGTCATTGGAGCACTTAAGCTATTTAACATCAGTAAATAGTCAAATCTGCAAATAAAATATGAAAACCCATTATAATGTTAAAGTTTCAGAATAATAAAAGAAGGCAATTAATCTACCCTTGTTGTGAAAAATAAATTGTAATTGAAAATTTAATGCTTTATATTGTGTTTAACTCTAAAGGTCACCCCACTAAATTAATTGATATAAAAAGAATCAATTTTGTTAATAAGCAATTGGTAATGTTAATCTAATAGCTAGAGGTGTTAATAATTTTAATTGGTCCTTTTGGTCATCACCTAGCAAGCAACCTTCTAGTTCGAACTATAGTGAAATTAAGAAGCTAAATGAATTAGTGACTAGTAAATCTTTTAATGTGTTTAAATTAGCCAACTAATTGGAGCTTAACTGAAATCAATTTGGTTGTCTGACCTTTGACCAAATAATAGTAGACATAATGCATTTCTGAAATTTTGATCCTAGTAACCTTTAAATCCATTTAAGCTTTAGACTTTAAATTAACAAAAGCTAATCATCCAAAGAATAAGCACTAATTTGATTAACCAAAACAAACCTAGCTAAAATAAAACCCATGAAGCTGCTGTCTTTCCATTTCTGTGTGAATAGTATCTTAGTGATTGATAAGATAATAAAATAATCTATTCTTTTGAAAACTTACTAAGATTTTAGAAGATTAATTGATAAGAAATATATATAAGAGGATTGATTTTGACTGTATGATCATCGTAGATGTATACATAGGATGCCTAGAGAGTGTTTGTGAGTATTAGGTGTCCTGTTAAGGAAAACAATACCACCTAAACTCCAGATATTATCAGTTATTAAGTTTATTCCAGAAATTGAATTAACTTTTACAAGTCCATAAGAAATTGAACTCTAAATTAAATTAAAACCCATACCTAAATACATTTAGAATCATAACCTCATTAATATGTAATTATCATGCCTTTTTGGAGCATTTTGGATTTCTCGATTTTATCGGTGTTTATTCGCTATTGTATTTTCTCTCTAGATTATAAATTACGCGGAGTGAACATTTACGCCTACAAGAGTGAACAAGTGGACTTCTACCGAGGCAAGCTTCCTCTCTGCATCATGTTGATCCCAAATTTGTGAACTGTAGATTTACAAAATACAGTGATACTGTTGCATGCAATTTTCTAAAAATTATTTGTGATCTGTCTCTAGTTAGTTACAACCCAATCTTTGTGGCTTACCTTGAATTTAATCATACACTCAGCTTAAGGTAGTGTTTGTATTAAAATATTTAGGTTAGAACTTTGCTTAGCCATGCAATCTTTAGAACGGTAGTGTTTGGCAAGCTTATCTTGTCAAACATGGGAATCACAAATGAATTTCCAGTATTTGTTTCTTTGTTAGTCTCTTTAAATCAGAAATGAGTTTAAACCCTTCTTGCTAATCTGATTTCAAATCTGGACAAGTGGATGCTAGTGGTGGTGCCGTAGTGCACGAGAATTGGGAAATGTGGTTGTCTTGTCTGGGTTGATTAAGGACTGAACATCTGCTGGATGATTCAAGCCCCAACGTACTTCCACACGCGGTGTATGGGCACTGTTTGGTTAAGTAAAGGGTTAATGCTATTGAGTTGGAAACAGGAGAGTAAGGACATGTGTATTGATCTCATATGGCATAGATGCTTAAGTCTTCGGGCCGTGTCTTATGCCATGTGAATTTTATATCAATATCAGATATTCTTAGAAGGGTGAGGGCGTATATGTGTTCCATCGCATGTACGCACCTTGAGGCCCCGATCAAGGTCTAATATGTGTAGTGAGCACGATTCGCATTTCTTTGATGGGTCGGCATTCCCGGCACAACATGTGGACCCCGGTTGAGCAGATGCTATCAGTCGTTGTTTAAGCGAGATCAGTCTCACATGGGTTGTCCAACTCAATAGTGTCAACTTGTTAAAAAATACCAAATCTTAGTTTACCCGGCCGGCATACCAAAGGCAGTGTGCTATTATTCTAGATGGCTTACGGGCTAACTAAGTCGTGTGGGTAAAGATGTACACCCCTGCAGGGTTTAAAACTATTCGAATAGCCGTGTCCACGGTTACGGACAATGCTTGAATTTGATTAGCGCTTTGTATAGATTTGACATTCCCATTTTATTTGGTGGATGGGATTTCGGTTCAATGGTTAAGTATGTACTGGTGTGTTGGTGGTGTCACACCACTTCATTATTGGTTATTGTTTATGATTATTCTTCATTTATTTACTGCTTTAGTCCAAATTGATTTACTAAATTGCTTTGTTAAAATTTAGCAATGGTAGGTTAAGTTGTATTGCTTTACGCAAAATTGAACCATTATGACCAACCTGTTGTTAACCTTATGCATGTATCAATTCTAATCCTTTGTGTAGGCTCTATCAAACACTTTATTTTAATAGTTTGTGTAAGTCTTGCTGAGTACCTTCTGTACTCAGTGGAAATTGTCCACTTGTTGCAGGTGAAGACATTCTAATTAATATTTCGAGTTGAGACGATTGCGTTGGTTCTTCGGCTTTAATCCCAGTCAAGTTGCCCTTGGGTTGTGGCGCTCCACTGGAATGTTTATATCATTATTTCATTTTATGTTTCTCGTTTGCAAAATGTTTCCGCTGTAAAATTTTACCGATGTGTATATTTTACTCGTGTATGCATAATCTACTCGTGTATGCTTGTGATATAATGTTGTAAGGATATGTGTATGTTAGCAGCTGATTCTGGGAGCTAACATGAGACACATATCCGGAAACCTGAGTGTTGGATTTGTGACTTGTTAAGCATTATGCTTCTAGTATAATTTTTAATTAAGGACCGGTTGTTCTTGATTAAGACTTATGCTTTAAGTATGATTCTTAATTCGGCATAAATTCCAATATTCCGGGTCCTTACAGCTAAGTCCACCACAAAGCCTGCCAGAGGCAGTAATCTCCGACCGCTCTCCATCGTGGAAGTTCCTTGCAGAAGCACTGGAAGGCTCTTCCTTAGCTACAACGGGAGTTCCTCGGAAGATCACTGTTGGCGCCACGAAGTTAACACAATCAGAGATACTAATCTGGATGCCATGCACAGTCCTCCACGGGTTAACTCGTCACCACCTGCCGGAGGCAACTAAGCTGATGGACGTGCACCAGTTAATTCACCTGTTCCTACCCCATCGCGAGTAAGGAATCAGGCAAGGCCTTCCGGGAGTTCGAGATATCTTGAATAATCCAAACCCTACTTTAGCAGGAGCTCCGGGTTATGTTCAGCTTGTAGGACAGGTATCGGAGATCCTCCAACAAACCATGCAGCGTATAGAAATGTACCGGGAGCAGAGGAATTCACAAAGTCACACGATGACCTCATCCCAGCGCTCCTCTCTCAGTAGGGGACGACATGGTCAAACAGAGGATCGAGCGGCACCAAGACCCCCTCGTAGGTTCCGACCAGGGAATCACGAGGGAAGACGGCTCTTTACAGCAGCCACTCCTCCTCACCAAGTGGAACGACCACTTGATTCAGGCGATCTCAGGCATCATCTGAACCAGGTAGGTGGTCAAAGGCATTATCATAACGTCACAACCAAGTTAGGACACCGGATCCTAGATATACAGATCTGAGGAACCGATCCCCGACTGACTATAATCTAGATCCTTTCTAGAGAAGGCGCCACGACCCCATTGCAAGATGCCGAGCATTCTCAGCAGGTCTCCAAGCCGTTTGTTGGCCGGACAGGTTCCGACCAGCCAACATAGAGAAGTTCAATGGGACTCAGAATCCATTAGAGTTTCTTCAAATTTATTCTACTGCCATCAAAGCCGCTGGTGGTAACGATAACGTGATGGCAAAATATTTGCCCACAGTCCTTGAAAGGTCTGCCCGGTCGTGGTTGCTTAGCCTATCGGGCAGATCTATCTATACTTGAGAGCAACTTTACGATACTCTGATCGCCAACTTTCAAGGGACGTACGACCACCCCAGAAAGGAGCCTCCTCACCAAGAGGAACGACCACTTGATTCAGGCGATCTCAGGCATCATCTGAACCAGGTAGGTGGTCAAAGGCGTTATCATAACGTCCACAACCGAGTTAGGACACTGAATCCTAGATATACCGATCTGAGGAACCGATCCCCGACTGACTATAATCCGGCTCCTTTTTAGAGAAGGCGCCACGACCCCATTACAAGATGCCGAGCATTCTCAGCAGGTCTCCAAGCCGTTTGTTGGCCGGACAGGTTTCGACTAGCCAACATAGAGAAGTTCAATGGGACTCAGAACCCATTAGAGTTTCTTCAAATTTATTCTACCGCCATCAAAGCCGCTGGTGGTAACTATAACGTGATGGCAAAATATTTGCCCACAGTCCTTGAAAGGTCTGCCCGGTCGTGGTTGCTTAGCCTATCGGTCAGATCTATCTATACTTGAGAGCAACTCTGCGATACTCTGATCGCCAACTTTCAAGGGACGTACGCCCACCACGGAAAGGAGGATGATCTGCATCGGATGAAGTAGAAGACCAATGAAACTCTTCGACAATACATCAAGAGATTCAGTTGGTTCCAGAATTTCATCTCAGAGATTGCAGAATCTTCTATCATCCAGGCCTTCAAAGCAGGGCTGAGGAATCATCGGTTTAAAGAGCATATTGCAATAATTCATCCACGAATAACCGTCGAACTTTTCGACATGGTAGACAATACGTAGCCGCTAGTGAAGGGGTCGAGTGGTATGAAGCTATTGATCGGAAGGACAAAAATCCCCAGTCGGGTCTGGAGAAGCAGGAGAAGAAAAGCAAGAAGTCTATCAAGAACAAGAAGAATTGCAAGTCTGATAACAAGGAAGTCATTGCGATTCCAGAGAAGTATAGCAAGGGCAAGAAAGATTTCACCAGTCAGAACAAAGGTAAGGCTCCGACCAGTGACTTCAAGAAAACAAAGAAGTGGGGTCCACTTCACAAAGTGGCAGGGCATGATCTGCGCACCTGTCGGGCCTAGCAAAGTAAGTTGGAGGATTACTACTCAGGCAAATGACCCTTTGTAGGGATACGGGTAGGCTACGAAAGCAACAAATCAAAAATTCTACCACGTAAACCATGAAGCCAAGCAAGTATATGATCACAGATCGTTACCACCAGATGTGCAGAGCAGCGAAAGAATAGTTGGAGCAGCCTGGTCTAACGTAGAGCGCGTCGATGTAGTGGTCATTGTCGATCGTCCAGGGTCGAGCATATCGATGCAGTGGTCGTAGTCAATCGGCCAGCGTCCTCATGAGTCGATCGTCTCCTCCAGCAGCCTCTGCAGTTCCTTACGAAGATCGCGGATCGTCCTCAAATGCAACAGCAACCGCAGTAGCGCCTCTACGGAATCCATACGTCCAGGGAAAGAACAACCGTATGCCGGTGTGCTAGCACCAAGTCGCACGGCAAAGCTCTCAGGAAGATGGCGACTAGGTTTTTGGTGGAGCAACTCATGTCAAATCGTCTCTCCCTCTGAATAGCCTCAAGCATCTCCTTATATAGTGTAACATCCTGATTTTCTAAATCCTTCTTAAGTGTGTAAAATAAATTAAAACTATTTTGTTTTGATGAGAATTCAAAGTTTGGTTCAGTTGGAGAGGTTTGAGTTGTTGATACCTCCTTTCTGGTATGCTCGGCAGGTCCTCCTTTAGCCTATCTCTTTTGGGTTATGTAAGGTTTAGACCCTCTCTGTGGCCTAGACCTCCCCAGTGGTTCTTGAGATTAGACCTCCCTTGGGGCTCAGACCTTTTCTCACTTGGGCATATCTTTATGTCCTGACCTTTCCTTTAGATTGATCACCTTGGATCTCTTTGTTGGTTTGAATCTCTTTGGTTCAGACCTCCTTCCTGTCCAGACGTCTTCTAAGTCTAGACCCCCTTGTTGCCTGGGCACTCTCTTATGCCCAGACCTCTTTTCAGTCGGGACATCCTTGTATTCCATTGGAGCTCTCGTGTGCCTTCGAACCTCCTGAGTTCATTTGAACCTCCTCGACATTTCCTCTTGGCCGAAAGGACCTCATTTGGGTTCATCCTAACCGCCAAGACTTTTGACCTCACCTTAGCGGTTGAAAATCTCCTTTGAGTTACCTTGACCCTTGCGACTTCTTTTGGAACCACCTTTTGTGGATCTCCTCCGTGGGATCCTCTTTCTTGGAACCCTCCGCCGGACCTCTCCTTTGTTTAGATCTAACAGTTCGGACCTCTCCTTATTTGAATCCAAAGGTCCAAACCTCCCGTGCATTATTTCCTCTCGGAACCTCACCTTCACCTTTGATCTTGGTGTTGGACCTCCTCTCGGAGATCCAACCGCCGGACCTCAACTTTGCTCTTGATCCCAACCACGGACCTCCTTGTAGTCCTCTAGACCTCCTGTCCAAGATTTCTTTATGGCCTTTTAGACGACTCTGGACCTTCTCGCGAGACCTCCTTGAAGAGATCCCGACCGTCAGACCTCCCCATGTCCGCACCTCCTCTGCATGTCGACCTCCCAACCTTTAGACCTCCTTGTCCTTTGGGCCTAGGACCTCCTAAGCCCCTCGGACCTCCTCAAGGACCTCTCCTGCGGGGCAAGACCTCCCTCCTTGACCCGTCTGTTTCTAAGTTGGCTGGCCCCACTTGCCAGCCTTGGTCATTCTCATTTCCTCCGCCATGTTAATATCTTGGGCATTTAATGCGTGTCATGTCACATTAAATGCATCCATATACGTGGCGTTTACTCTGAATTTAGTCACTTAGCTGTACTCTGACATCCTTCCTTGTTCCTTTCCATAGCAATATACATTGTCCTTTTCTCGTACCTTTTTACCAAGGTGGTAGTGACACCTACCCTGTCACTCACCTATCTTTGACCCATTTTTGTACTTATCCTTGATACGTAAGCTCCTAGTTTTCTTCACCCACTTTGGCTATGATTAGTCCAGAAAACCCTACTACATTACCGTTCTTCACGCTCATCATCTTAGCTCTCGCTCAGTGACTTCCAGGGAAAACCTTGTTGCCCCACGACCTCCCCTTCATCCATTGTCTCCTTCTTGTCCCTGGTAAGTCCCTTGGTGATTTGCTCTACTCTTATTCTTGCCTCCACATTAAGCTGGCTGTGTCCTTCTCAGGACCTCCCCTTGTGGGTACCTTCTGGATTTCTATGGCTTTTATATGAGGAGCTCCTCCTGGTCTTTCTTGAGGAACACTCCCTCTGTCCCTTTCTGGCCAGGCGTAAGGATCATATCTCAGGACCTTCCTGTTCTGTGGCTAAATCACTCTTTTGGGGTCTTTTGTTAAAGACCACTTCCTCCTGGTAAGCTTGGACCTCTTCCAAAAGAACCTATTCTAAAATATAGATCTCTCCTGTTGGTTGAGTTTTGGGTTCCCTCTGGGGTTCGCTTGATTTTCTTGTTGATCTCAGTTGGTTCTTTAGTTGAGCTTTGATTGAACTTGCCCTTTTTCACATGTAGATTGCGAAGACTCCAAGGAGTCTCGAGGTGTCTTGAGGAAGATTCTCAGGATAGTGAGCAAGTCAAGTTGCACTCTTGATCATATTGCACCTAATAATTCAATTTATTTATGTTCAATTTCAAAAGTACAATGCATGCTTATTTCTACCAAGTTATTTCAATACCTGTCTTTAAACACATAGTTATGCCTATTCCCTTCATATGACCAATTTTGACATTGAACCAAAATTGTTGTCACCTTAGACAAAATCTGGTTGATACAATAGTGTGAACCAGGAGCCATTTGAAAAACATATGCTTAGTCATGCTTAGACCAAAAGTATTGATTTGGGGAAAATCTTTACCATCATGACCAATTACTGTTTTAAATGTTTTCACCATGACATTGGGTTGTCTTGGGAGGATGAAAATGTTGCTGGGAAAGCAAAGAAAAGGAAAATGGAATTGGACTGGGGCGGACTGGTTGCTTGGATGGTGCATGTGTATGCACGGGACCATGCCATTTCTATGGCCGGTGCCCAGGGTTTGTGAAAGCCGCCCTAGTCATTTGAGGACCTGTCTTTGAGCGACCAATGCCATACCTATAATGGGCTATGCCACAATCGTGCAACCACATGTCTCCAGAATGGGGTGTGGGACCTGGCTGAATAATTTGCAAAGTTCTACCACAAGTTGTTCCATTGGAGGTGTGGGAGGTCTTTTATAACCAACTGTTCCCACTGGTGCAAGAGGGGGCTTTCCGTCGGGTTTCTATCCATAGAAAAGTGAAACCTTAGCTAGGAGGAGCTGTGGTGGAACAATGCACTGTAAAGGCCTTGTCATGAGCTCTAGACCTCTTACCTTTGGTAGTGAGAGGTGGCATCGACGGATGCCGGATAAACTAGAGAAATCATGTCATGTGGGTAAATAGCACAACCTCTGCAGAGTTAAATCTATTCGAATAGCCGTGTCCGCGGTCATGGACGTGCTGGCAAAGGCTACTCAGAGTTAGATGTTGGTTTTGGGGTTTTTCAGAAATGTTTATCAAATCTGTTTTGGGATTTCTATCCCATGGGTTTTGGGCAGGGAGCCTTGTGTCAGGAGGGTATCCTTCACCAACTTGTTTATGAATGTTATCCAACTGAAAATCAAGTTTAGAAAATGAATTTTATCTATTGAATACCTGCTTTGGAACTTAGTATTTGTATTTGAAAGAAACTTGGCTTTGTGCAAATTAACCATATTATGCCATCTATTGATTATCCATATATGCATGTCATCTTGCTAATCCACGGGTGTAACTTGCGAGCACGGTTGTTGTGCTCACTCTTGCTCATTACAATTTTTGCCAGGAGAGGACCTTGGCAGTGATGAGGATCAAAGCGATTAGGTTGTGCCTTCCAGTCAGTTGCATGTGGCGTGCTGATGTACCTTTTGTACTCTTGTGCTTCGGTAGTTATGCTTGGCCCAAGGCCACCTTGTAAACAACTCTGTTGATATTTTGCTATAATAAATATGCATTCGGATGTCACCACCTTTGTATTATTCTTTGTGAAGAGCTAGCCATGATCCTTGGGACTAGCTCAAGATGCACAGGAACCTTGAGCAAGCCCGGTCCTCCACGCCCACTCATGGAATGAATGTGTGTGGCTCAGGGTGGTCTCGATCCCCACGACCTCCTCCTGGAGGGTCGCGGGTGGTCTTGGGATGCCCTCAGACCTCCACATTTTTCCCTGGCCTGGCGGTGGAACGCCTTGAGGTGCTCCTGGCTCCAAGACCCTCTCGGGTTTTGTTCTCTTGGACTTCGGGAGGTCTGATGGACCTCTGGGGAGGACTTGTGGACAAACCAAGAGATCCTTTCCGGGACCTCCTGGGAGGTCCTGACGGACTTCCCTAGAGACCTAGGAGGACCTCTTGGGAGCCCTAGAGTTGGGTCGTTACATATAGTGCCCATGACGGATCCTATCCGAACATATTTTGTTCCAACCCGTTAAGTGTGAGACCCGTTAGGTTTATGCGTAATCGGTTGTGACTCGGAAATCCTTTCCGACCACGAGTCGTTAGCGGTTCCTAGCAGAACATAGCAATTCCCGAATACACACAAATTATATCGAACGAACCTTATTACAATATGATCTACGACCAGGTCCTCATCACTTACGACTAGGTCCTATCTCTATACGACCAATTCGTATTTGGTCATGACCAGTTCGTAACTCGTTATGACCAGGTTACGACCATTCTGTGATTACGTTCGACCGGTTCGTAATTGATCGAACTAAGCGACCTACTCGTGTATTCTCCTTTTGCCTCACGATATCTGGTTGAACTCCAGGTGAGATGTTGTGTCATCCATGGATTGTTCAATAATTTCTCAATCGAGTGTCGGATAACTTCACGTGGTCGAACACTTCAACCACTAGTGGCATGGCCATGCACTTACTTTATCTGACCACAACGAGGGGCCTAGAGACATCTCTCCTGTTATGTTAGGAGGGGAGAATCCCATATCCGACCAGTCACATTCCTCTGCATGTTTCATAGCATACCCGAAAGCTACCTTTATAACTACCTAGTTACGAGCAGCGTTTGGCAACCCATAAGAGTGCTATTACACATGTAGGAAATCATGCTGATCTCAGGTCTAAGGATTATACATCATCATTGCTTGAGACCAACTAATGACACATGAAGTCATAACAATCTTAATAGTGTCTCAAGGTGCGTCTTATCCAACACCATGTTCTCTAACATGTGTCCATATTATTGGTTTGATATCTCCATATCCATGACTTGTGAAACATAGTCATCAACCAATACATATGCTAGTTTATTCATATGTGTCCTCATATGTTTTCGACCAGGGAACATTTAAGAATAATCATCGCAGAAATATAGAGTTTCACAATCAAGACACATACTTGATAATAAATATTAACGATATTATTCTAGGAACAAGATAACATATTATCCAATATTATAAACATAAGAAAATATAATCATCTCTATGATCGCCTCTAGGGCATATTTCCAACAGTCTCCCACTTGCACTAGAGCCAATCATCTAGGTATCTAATACCGATAGCTCTTGTGTGCGCCTCATGCTTTGGTTGTGTGAGGGACTTTATCAACGGATCAGCAACATTTAAATCCATATAAACTTTGCATAACTTAACATATCCTCTATCCACCAATTTGCGAATAAGATGATAACGCCTGAGTATATGCTTGGACTTCTGATGGCATCTAGGCTCCTTAGCCTGCGTAATGGCTCCATTATTGTCACAATAGATATATATTGGGCTCAAGGCACTCGGAACCACACCCAACTCAGCAATGAAGTTCCTTATCCAAACACCTTCTTTCGTAGCTTCAGAAGCCGCAATGTACTCGGCCTCTGCCGTAGAATCAGCAATCGTTTCTTGCTTGGAACTTTTCCAGCTCACTGCTCCTCCATTCAAAATGAATACAAAACCAGATTGCGAACAATAATCATCTTTGTCGGTTTGGAAGCTTGCATCGGTGTAACCATTTACAACGAGCTCTTCATCACCGCTATAAACTAGGAACGCATCCTTAGTCCTTCTCAAGTACTTAAGAATGTTTTTCACAGCTGTCTAGTGAACTTTACCGGAATCAGCTTGGTATCTACTCGTAACACTTAGAGCATATGATACATCTGGTCGAGTACATATCATGGCGTACACGATAGATCCAATAGCTGAAGCAT
Organism: Phyllostachys edulis; assembly: GCA_036346405.1. Taxonomy (NCBI): domain Eukaryota; kingdom Viridiplantae; phylum Streptophyta; class Magnoliopsida; order Poales; family Poaceae; genus Phyllostachys; species Phyllostachys edulis. The sequence continues at coordinate 11,536,294 of CM070564.1, forward strand.
ATGGAATACCATTCATACGGTCTCAATCATCAGTTGTCGAAGGACACTAGTCAATCCCTTGAACTTGTCGAAACCCTTTTGCGACTAGTCGAGCTTTAACATTTCCATCCATGTCAACCTTTTTCTTATAGATCCATTTGCACTCAATGGTTTTAACACCATCAAGTGGATCGACCAGGTTCCAAACCTGATTGTCACCCATGGAGTCTATCTCAGATTTCATAGTTCCAAGTCATTTCTCAGAGTCTTGGTCCATCATTGATTCCTCAAAAGTCTTAGGCTCATCATTATTCAACAATAATACGTCATGCCCATACCTTATAGGCAATTGACGTGGCCTTTTAGATCTACGTGGGGCTGATGCCTCATCTACAGGTTCAACAATATTCTGTTCATCCTGTAGAAGTTCAGTAGGAGTTGAAACACTTTCAAACGTTTCTCGAATTTCTTCAAGTTACACCTTTCTCCCACTGACTCATTTTGAAAGAAACTCTTTCTCCAAAAAGACACCATTTCGAGCAACGAAAACTTTGCCCTCTTTTTGGTTGTAGAAATAATATCCTTTGGTTTCCCTAGGATATCCTATAAAGAATCATTTATCTAACTTGGGTGTGAGTTTATCAGACGTCAAACGTTTAACATAGACATCACATCCCCAAATATTTAGAAAAGACAAACTAGGACTCTTTCCCGTCCATATCTCATATGGTGTCTTATCTACTGATTTAGATGGTACCCTATTTAAAGTGGAAGTGACAGTTTCTAGAGCGTAACCTTAAAAAGATAATGGCAAATCCGATTGGCTCATCATCGACTGAACCATATCCAACAAGGTCCGATTACACCGCTCGGACACCCCATTCCATTGTGGAGTGTCTAGTGGTGTAAGCTGTGGAATAATTCACATTGTTTCAAATGATCACCAAATTCATGGCTCAAAAATTTACCTCCTCGATCAGATCGTAAAGATTTGATTGTCTTACCAAGTTGATTCTATACCTCACTCTGGAACTCCTTGAACTTTTCAAAGGATTCCGACTTACGTCTCATTAAATAGATATATCCATATATACTAAAGTCATCCGTAAAAGTAATGAAGTACTGAAAACCACCTCTAGCTGTCGTGCTCATTGGTCCACATACATCAGTATGTATGAGTAGCAACAAGTCGGACGCCCTTTCATTCTGACCAGTGAAAGGTGTCTTGGTCATCTTTCCAAGTAGGCAAGATTCACACGTTTCAAATGATTCCAAATCAAATGAGTTTAGAATTCCATCATCATGGAGCTTCTTCATGCGTTTCTCACTTATGTGACCCAAACGACAATGCTAAATGAAAGTGGAATTTATATCATTAGGCCGAAGCCTCTTTGCATTAATATTATAGACGGGCGCATCATCAAGATTTAAAATAAACAACCCATTCAAGATAGGAGCATAGCCGTAAAACATATCATTTAAAAATATAGAACAACCATTATTCTCAATAATGAATTTATAACCTTCTGCCATCAAACATGAGGTAGAGATAATGTTTCTACTCATAGTTGGAACGTAATAACAATTATTCAATTTCATAATAAATCCTGAGGGCAAAAGTAATTGTAAAGTCTCGAAGGCTAATGCAGCAACCCTTGCTTTATTTTCGACGCGAAGATCCATCTCGCCCCTTGCAATTCTCCTACTCCTTGTTAAACTCTGTATCGAAATGCAAATATGAGCAACCGATCCGGTATTAAATACCCAAGAGTTAACAGAAGAATCAGCAAGAAAAACATCAATAACATTAATACCTGAAGTGGAAGGTTTAGTCCCACCGTTCCTTATCAGATCAGCTAGGTATTTTTTTTGCAGTTCCTTTTCCAATGGCCTGGCTCCTTGCAGTAAAAGCATTCATTCTCTTGAGTTGGGCCAGACTTAGTCTTGTGCTTAGGCTTGTTAGTTTGGATCTCATCCAACACTTTCTTGCCCTTACCTTTGACCCAAGTCTTAGCCTTCTTCTTGAAGCTTGTACTCTTTTGCACCATCATCATATGACTGTTGCTTTTTTTTAAAGCTGTCCTCTGTAGTCTTGAGCATCATATGCAGTTTGGTGAGATTCCTGTCTAAGCCATTCATATGGAAGTTCAGAATGAACTGCCCATAGCTTGCAAGTAGCGAAGCAAAAATAAAATCTGTAGCCAACTCTTGATTATAAGTGGAAAACCAAGTTTTTCCAAGTTCTGTGTGTAACTAACCATTTTGATCACATATGGGCTCACCGGACTACTGTGACGACCCGGCCTAGGGCTTACCTGAGAGGTCCTCTAAGTCCTCCCGGAAAGTCCAGCAGGACCTCTCGGAAGACCTCCAAGACCGCCCAGGAGGTCCGGTAGGACCGCCTGGAGGTCCTGGGAGAGTCCCTGAGGAGGTCGTGTAGCCAAGGAGCAAGCCTGAAGATCTCCCACGGCCAGACCAGGGGAGGTCGTGGAGGACTGAGGTCTCCTCAAGACCTCCCACGACCAGACCCGAGGGTGGTCGTGGAGGGTCGAGGCTACCCCAGGACCTCCCACGACCAGACCCGAGAGTGGTCGTGGAGGACTGGGATCACCCATGCTCCTCTGTGTGAACCGAGTTAGTCCCAAGGACCAACCTCTAGCTCTTCACAACATACAACAGTGGTAACATAACTTCAACAAAAGCTTTATTAATAACAACAAAGTTGATTACAAGGGGAGGCTTACAAGCCGACCAACCAAAACACAGCGGAAGATAAACAATAGGCCACCCGATACACCACAGGCAATCGGCTGGAGGGCACAATCCTAGTTGGTCTAGGACCTCTTGGTCCACAGCAAGGTCTTCACAAGATGCTTCCCTGCTCAAAAGATAATTTTAAGCAAGAGTGAGCACAACTACCGTGCTCGCAAGTTATACCCGTGGAATAACAAAATGACATGCATAATGGATATCAAAGGGATGGCATAATATGGTTAATTTGCGTAAAGCCAAGTTTGTTTCAAATACATATACTAAGTTCCAAAGCAGATTACAATAGTTAAAATTCGTTTTCCTAAATTACAGTTTTCAGTTGGATAACGTTCATCATCAATATGGTGAAGGATACCCTCCTAACACATGGCTTCCCGCCCAAATCCCATTTGGATAGCAATCCAAAACCATGTTTCACAAACCTTTTGAAACCCAAAACCAAGATCTAACTTTGGGTGACATTGCCAGCATGTCCATGACCGCGGACACGGCTATTCGAATAGTTTTACACTCTGCAGAGGTTGTACACTTTACCCACATGACACGACTTCTCTAGTTTGTTTGACAACCGTCATTGCCACCTCTCACTGCCGATGGTAAGAGGTCTAGAGCACGTGACAAGGCCTTTACAATGCATCATTCCACCATAGTCCATCGACTCTAAGGTTTCGCCCCTTACTAGGGCTCCCTCTTGAGCTAGTGGGAATTACATAGTCATAAAAGACAGGCCATAAAAGACCACCCACACCCCAGCCGGATCAACCATGATGGAACTCTGTAAATTATTCGGCCAGGTCTCATGCCCCACTCTGGAGACATGTGGTTGCACGGTTGTGGCATAGCCCATTATAGGCATAGCAAAAATACACCCGCAGACCGGTCCTTAACTGACCTGGGTGGCCACCTCAACCCTAGGGCGTCGGATCACACGACCCCCCGTGCATAGACTTGCACCAACCAAACACCCAGTGCCGCCCAAGTCCAAATCCATTTTCCATTACTTTGCTTTTGAAGCCTCCATGGCACACCAATGCCATGGCCATTTGTAGAACCCCCATGACACACCAATGCCATGGCTGAGACCTCCATGACACAACAATGTCATGGCCCAAATCATTTGAACAAGCGATATTTTTGGCCAAAACTTCCCAAATCAAGATTTTGGTCTAAGCAAGACTAAGCATTCATTTTTCATAAACCTCTTGATAAGGATCCACCTAGTTGATTAGATGAATCCTGATTATTGGCCCAATCTTTCACGGTGCACTCGAAGATCAGTAGCAATCTCACAAACCAATTCGGTGAATTGAATTGTAAGAAAAACAATACACTCACAAACCAATCTAATAGATTGAATTGCAAGTAGTAGCCTTCGGTGAATAGTACTCAAGCAAGAGATAGATATCTTGATCTCGCCTCAATCTTTCTCTCTCAATCTCTCCAACTCATATCACAACTCATGAACACACGATATGCGCCAAAACGGCTTTTCTGATTTTTATTATCTAAATCATAACTTGTCCACCTATATGGTGCGGCCATGGGGGGTTTATATAGCCTCCCACGCAAGCACAAGACTTGGATGAATAGTATCCCGAACTGCTATAGTACTCCTAGTCCGATTACTATTCACGTGAACAGTAAACCGAGCCAAAAAATACTTTCTTTATTTAGAATTTAAACTACTCTAGTTTTGGAATAAAAATATTAATCACCAATTGGCTGTCTGAATTGGATCCAAACTGAACCAACCCACATGCCATGTTCCTGACGTCCTCTCCATGCATGGCCAAGTCTCTCTCTTGGTGTCCCTTGTGTTGTGGGCTTTCCTTCTCTTAGCTTCTTGCGCGAACTTGTTCCATGCACTTGATGCTTCTTTTGACACCAATGCAACTCTTGCTGCCATACCACCACATGCCTTTCTTGACTGCATGCACGCGCTAGGGTTTTATCCCGAGAGAACGTTCCCTCTCGTTGGCCAGCATCCCCATCCACCCTATCGGCCTTCACAACATTTTGTTTTACCTTTTGCAATGCTTTGGTTTTAGTTATGGCCGTATCACCTCTGGTCCTTACTATTGCAAAAACCAGATTTTATCTAAGGTGACAAGGGGGTTGATTCAACATAGACAGTGGCCATACAAAGGGATCGGTTATAGCTATGAACCGAAAGATAGGCATTGAAATAACTTAGTAAAAGTAAGCATGCATACATCTTTGAAAACAACATAAATATCTTGAGGTAATGGGTGAAATATGATCAAGAGCGTAACTTGCCTCCTGCTTGAAAGGCTTCATGGGTTCTCTTCTTCACAGCGCTCGGGTTCTCCAAGAACGTCGAGGTCTACACGTTTAAAGAAACTCAAAATCAAATAAAAACCAAAAGGTGATTCAACCAAACTTCAAATAAACATTAAATAAGAACCACAGAAGGGTTTGGCGATGTGGAGGAGCTCCAAGGTGTTGGCTGAAGGAGGTCTGATGAATTGGAGAAGAGGTCCAGAGAACTTGGAAAAAAAAAGTCCAAGAGCTGGTCGGGTGAACCAGAGGGTGGAGAATGAGGAAAAAGGTGAAGAGGAAGGGCTGCTCAAGCTTATATTGCCAGAGCTGCTAGGAGGTCCAAGGGCTCATGAGGTCAAGAGCAGGTGTGGGAAGAGATGGGAGCAGGTGAGGAAAAGGTGGGAGCTAGTACAAGAAGTGACACAAAGATAGCACAGTTACTGTAAAAAGGACGGTAGTACTTAATGCGACACAACAGACATGACATGTGGGGAGACTCCCACGCACAAAGGACTAGAGGTCCTGGCCACCAAGTGGCCTCAACCCGCATGGGAGGTCCTTGCAAGAAGGACAGGGAGGAGGTCCTGTGATCAAGGAGATCCACAAGACTCAACAATGGGGGAGGTCCTATGGACAGGAGGTCCAAAATACCTGCTCACGGGAGGTCCAAAAGTCAGGCTCGAAGTAAAGGGGAGGTCCTGGAGGTTAGATCTCTGGAAGGGAGGTCCAACGGTCAAGATCAAGCGAAAAGGGGAGGTCCTGACGGTTAGATCTCCGGAAGGGAGGTCCAACGGTCAAGATCAAGCGAAAAGGGGAGGTCCTGACGGTTAGATCTCCGGAAGGGAGGTCCAACGGTCAAGATCAAGCGAAAATGGGAGGTCTTGACGGTTAGATCTCTGGAAGGGAGGTTCAACGATCAAGATCAACAGTAAGGGGAGGTCTGATGGCTAGGATCTCCAAAGGAGAGGTCCTGACGGTCAGATCTAACAGGGGGAGGTCTGAACGGTTAGGATCTCCAAAGGAGAGGTCTTAATGGCCAGATCTTCAAGGAGGGTGGTCTGGACGGTTAAGATCTCCAAGGGGGAGGTCTTAACGGCCAGATCTACAAGGAGGGAGGTCTGGACGGTTAAGATCCCCAAGGGGGAGGTCTTAACGGCCGGATCTACAAGGAGGGAGGTCTGGACGGTTAAGATCTCCAAGGGGGAGGTCTTAACGGCCAGATCTACGAGGAGGGAGGTCTGGACGGTTAAGATCTCCAAGGGGGAGGTCTTAACGGCCAGATCTACGAGGAGGGAGGTCTGGACGGTTAAGATCTCCAAGGGGGAGGTCTTAACAGCTAGATCTACAAGGAGGGAGGTCTAGATGGTTAAGAACTCCAAGGGGCGAGGTCTTAACGGCCAGATCTACCAGGAGGGAGGTCTGGATGGTTAAGAACTCCAAGGGGCGAGGTCTTAACGGCCAGATCTACCAGGAAGGAGGTCTGGACGGTTAAGATCTCCAAGGGGGAGGTCTTAATGGCCAGATCTACAAGGAGGGAGGTCTACGATGGCGAGATAGGAAGCAAGAGAAGTAGGAGCCGCTGGATTTCAATCGGACCGCCCAAAATGATTGGGCCGTTCGGACCAACCGAGCTAGCGCTAGATCTCAGCCATTGAATTGAATCGGGCGGTCCAAAATGGTTGGGATGTTCGGACCGTCCGAATGCCTCTGCAAATCGGACCGTCCAGCCAAGATCTAAGGGCTCAAAGAGGGTGGGACGTTCGGACCATCCGAACGTCTCACCAGGATCAAACCGTCCAATTCAAATCGGACGATTCACAAGTGATATAGGTGCAAATTGACAAGGAGGAGGTCCTAGAGGACCTGGGAAGATCCTGGCGGGCACGAAAAGGTCCAATAAAGGTAAGGAGAGGTCCTAGAGGACATGGGGAGGTCCTGAAGGACACAGAGAGGTCCAATAAAGGTAAGGGGAGGTCCTAGAGGACATGGAGTGGTCCTAAGAAACGGTAGCACCGCAAGGTGCGGCGGTACTACCGGGTTGGCACCAAAGAAAACTTCCAGAGAGAGTTTCAAGGATTAGAGCAACAGAGGTAAATCCAAGTGGACACAGTGGCACTCAAAAGACACAGAGAGCGAACTCGAATGATTTTGAGGAAGGTTTAGACCTGGAGAAATCTAAACTTGGGGAGGAACCACGGAAGGAGGTGTAGACCAGGGAAGGTACAATCATTTGGGGAGGTTTAGACCTAAGGAGGTCTGGACCCTTGGATCCAAACGAAGGAGAGGCCTGGACGGAGGGGTTTCTAAGGGAGAGGGATCTAACGGAGGAGATCTACGGAAAATGGTCCAAAGGAGGTCTTGGCGGTCAGGATGAACCCGGGGAGGTCCTGACTGCTAGGATGAAGTACCAAGGAGGTCCTTAGGAACACACAAAAAGTTTAGGTGGAAACAGGAGGTCTATGTGAACAAGAGGGAAGTTCAAGTGGACACAGGGAGGTCCAAATGAACACGAGTGAGGTCTGGTCCTAAAGGAGCGTCCAAGCAAGGGAGGGGTCTGGACATAAAAGAAATGCCCAGGCAGTAAGAAGGTCTAAACCTTGAAGAGATTCAAACCAACAAAGAGGTGGTCCAAATACAAGGGTAGTTTAGACACACAAGAGGTCTAGACTCGCAAGAGAGTTCCAGACACAGGAGGACCTGGGCTCCAAGAGATGGCCCAGCAAGAGGGAGATCTGGGCATAATGGAATGCCCAAACAAGAGGGAGGTCCAGAAGGGGAGTTCAATCCCAGAATTAAGATTTCAGAGATCAAAGATATTTGAAACACAAACCTGAGCTTAGGACATCTCAGGGGTAATTGTGACCCGAAGGAGAGGTCAAAACCGAAGAGAAACTAGAGAGGAGGTCTGGAAAGAAAAGGATGAGCTAAGAGGAGGGCAGGACTAACAGAGAAAGGAAGGGATAGCTCTAGAGAGCTCAAGTAACTCCAAAAGAACCAAACTATAGGGTTAGTTGAAGTTCGGTTTAATCATTTTAAACACCCAAATTATGAAAATCTCAAGTTAAGCTTTGAATTCTCATCAAAACAAAATAGTTCTTTTTATTTTAAATTTTTTTCAAAAAGGCTCTGAAAATCAGGGTGTGACAAACCTATCCCCCTTAAGGGAATCTCAACCCCGAGATTCGGAGAAGCTAGAAAGAAGAGGCGGGCAGTAAGGGGTCTTTCACTGGAGTTGTCACTTGATGGCTGAATTCCTTGCCTGCTGTTTCTTTTGACATTTATTGGCGTAATGCCCCATCTCTTTGCAGTAAAAGCACGTGACATAAGTGGCACGAGGTGGCTTCATGCGGGGCTGATCTTGAACTGGTGACTTGAGGGTGCTGAAGCTGGTTGGGTGATTTACTACCACTTCTTGGGGCAATGGCAAGCCCAACCTTTTGAACTTTTGTACTTGTGACAAAATTCTCTTATTGTTCTTACTCCCTGCTGCTGGTGTTATTGTGGCTAAAAGGTTAGCTTCTGGAATATAGTCCGGGAGGAGTGCTGCCCGCCTTTCTGGGCACCCATTGGCGTGATGCCGCCTATCCCAGCAATGGGAGCTCTGTACCCTGACCTTTGGCGCCTTGTTCCGGAGACTTGGTGCAACAGTCACACAAGTCTTAGAAATCTTCACAGTGTCTTGCATTTGATCTTCTATTTCTCTCTTGTGACCACTGTCCTATTGTCGACAAGAAGCTAAAAGGTGGAGCACCTTGGGGCTGGTCTTGCTGAACTCCAGGTCTTCTGATTTTTGGGGCGACCTGATAGGTGAAACTAAAGTCCCTTATTTCTCGGCTTGGACGTGGGCGGCTTGACAGCCTTCACAATGTTGCTGGGATGCAGGGATTGATATTGTCTGTAATACCCCAAGTTTAATTAAGTAAGAAGAAAAGAATTCGGGGAGGAGAATCAATTAGAAAAGTGATTTAACAGAAGATTCAGGGGGATTCTTGCGTAATTTAGAAAACCTGGGCTGTGGGCCAAAAGCCCACAACACCTTGGCCCATTAGGGCAACCATCCAAGTGGAGGGGAGGCCATGCTATTGTAGCGCGCATCTGTAGCACCGCCATCTGTAGCAGCCCTCCCTCCCCATTGCGCCCACACCTCCTTTCCCTCCCTTGCGCCTCCACCTCCCTCCCCTTCGTGGCCGCCAAGAAAGGAGAAGGAGGAAGGAAGGGAGGAAGAAGAGAGGAAGATGAAGGTTCGCGCCTCGCCGTGGTCTACAGCGATTCGTCGAGGGTAACGTTCGTTCCCGTTGTTTAGATGGTTAATTAATTGTTTTAGCAATACCGGTTGTGTAGATCCTTTTCTGTCCAGTATATTGAACGTCCGTTTTGATGGCTTTAGAGGCAGATTCCGTGGATCCCATCTCTTAGAGATAGTCGGGTAATGTCCTTAGCTTTCCAGGGCCGCCAAGAACGCCCAAATCCGATTAACAGTCAGCGAGTTATGAATTTTTTAGTGTCGCTGTCCTGTTAATCTGTCAGTTTTCTGACAGTTTGTAGAAAACTGGAATAATCTATTAGTTAAAGAAGAAATCAGAGGATCTCGATATAACGAAAAATGTAGGTAATTTCCATACCTTTCTAGAAAGCTAAATAAAGCATTATTTGGATGCTCGTAGTAAAAGTTATGGTGGTTTTAGTGTACAGTCCAGAGAACCCGATGTGAAAATTGATGTCTTTTAAATTGGCTTGGTAGGGGTAATAGATGGCCGATTCAGAAGGGACACTCAACTAGGTTTAGATGGGAAACTTAATTATATTTCCAGAAAGTCCTAGAACACCTTATTTGGACCCATGTAGTGAAAGTTATGAATTTTAGAAGTAGACTGTCCAACAGGGGGACAGATCTGGGACGTTGGAAGGCGCTTGAGAGTTTGACTTTTCGCTTGAACTATTAAATATGTCTTGGGTCCAGCATGGTTATCTTAGCTTGATTCATAATTATGTTCAGGTGAGGATTGGTCCCAGGGCAGCGCCCTCTTGGCGTCTACCGCTTCCGCACGGTTGAGGCAAGTATCCTGTTTGTAGCATAATGATGATTGATTGTTATGATTGTTTGCGTTTGAATCGCATTTAGTCATACATGGATGATAGTGTGATGAATATGAATAGAACATGGTGAATGCATGTTTATGGTTAAAGCTTTCCTATCTATGTTGATTATGCCTTACATGTTATTTGGGATCTGAAGTTGTGGTATGTACTTGTTGATTCTTATGTATGAAAGATAGGATCATAGTACATACGCATATTGAAAGATATCGAGACTTGGTCACGTGGTGACCAAGTATATCTGATTGAGGTCCCCGTCATGTAAATGACAAGTTTAGGTCCCCACATTCGTGGAATGTGGGCATTGAATAGAGGTCCCCATCATGAAAATGATGGGTAATGGTCCCTATACTCATGGAGTATAGGCTTTTGTCCCTCGTGCAGAGGGCACGAGCAAGGGTATACATCGACGGTTGTATACCTCGCATTACCGTAAAATGCGAAAAGAGATAAAGGTTAAAAGGTGCATTGCATGTTCGCATTACATAAGCATGAGAGTTATCTTTAGTGTAATGCTTCTTTTGGAATGTTGATGCTATCTTGTGAATTTAGCTTTTTCTTTATTGATACTTGCTTTGAGTCTTTGGGCTCACTCTTGCTTTGTTGTGTTTTTAGGTACCACAGCAAGAACGGCATGCATGGGAGGGAGTAGTTTTGTTGAGATGCACTCACTACCATTCATCATAAAGAAAGAACATCATTTAGTTTATATTCTTTAAATAAGCAAACCGATTGAGATTCACTTATAGTTTCATTGAATGCTTTGGCTTAATTGTAATAATGAGATTAGCGAATTGGGATTATGCTTATTATTGCTTTATCGGAATAGACTATCTTGCATGTTGAATGAATCGATATTAGATTATTGTTAATGTTATCTTTAATCGCTGAAACCTCGGTATATTTAAGTATACAAAGGAGGTTCTCATTTGAAAAATTTGGTAAATAGTCTTAGTAGTTTTGTTTAATTTTATGTTAGTAGCATTCCGTGCTCATGTTGGGTCGGGTGTTACAGATTAGTATCGAGCGGTCAGAGGTCCGTGGTAATCAAATATTAAACTTGACACACTAAACACGAGAGGTGGGATTCGGTTATTGCATTGCATTTACGCTCGTTGTGTTGTATTGATGATTCCTATTATGAGATGATTTGATATATTTATATTATAAAACTATGGTAATTAAGTGCGGGATAACTCATGTTGAGAGGTTGAGGTCGTGGTTGTGGCCCTGGTCATGCAGTCACACCACCTTTAAATGGTATGAGAATAGGGAAGTGGTTACCTCGGATATCTTAGTACATGTCTTTATAGTGAGTATATTTAGAAGAGTTGTTCTCTTCTTTGAATTTGAATTTGGTCAACTCTTATCCAAATGTGGGTGATAAACTTCTCTTGGAATTGGGAGTCCATACCGCTTGATGGGATTCTTTGAGAAATGTTGTTGTATTTCCATTGGTTTAAGTTGACCCGTAAAGCCATCATTGTTTTCCAAACCGATGAGATATTCTTGCGGCTGGTGAACTTGGTTGATTGTTAAGTTTGACCTTTATATTGGAGTTTTATCTTTCTCTTTGGAAAACACGACCCATTTTTTTGCGCTTGATGTTTTTGGATAATAGAAGTGGTCTTTTGCAAGTTCTTTAGTATGTGGAAGCCTTAACTTAATGTATCTCTTTTGGGTACTTTGAGTGCTGAAGTTGAATGGTTCTCTTTTATGAAAGAAGACGTTAAACCCTTTAGCGATGTTTGTTGTGTTAAGTGGGAGGTTTTAAGCATAAAAGATAAGTTGAAAATGTATGAGTTATCCTGTTGGGTCTGTAGTGTGGTTGTAAATGATCTTAACCAAGAACCTTGGAAGGAAAGTTGATTAATTTGAAAGTGTCCTATAGTAGTTCTTGATGAGCCGTGATTATGAGTGTGACTATACTTAATTGGAATCAATAGAGTTAATAATAAGTGTAGAACATTGATGAAATGGTTGATTAGTAGAATTGATTAGTTTGTTAAACTTGTTGAATTATTTGGCTATTTGATGATCTTATTTATGCTCATGGTAGTGCAAATGGTGAAAGGACCATCAATTCGTTCTTGATTGGATATTCATCAATAGTTTATGATAACCTCCAGATTAGAATTAGAGTGTACTAAATTAGTGTGAGCGTTCCTTATAGGTGAGAGGTTGAAAGTCAAAAGTGATTTACTCATGTGTGTTTCATGAGGATGGCCAATGAGAATGACTGTGTTTGCATGATGTTGAAATTGTCGATAATAGTATGCCTTTGATGAGAGGGTTTTGAAATAACCTCTTAAATTGTGTAGTAGGTTCCTCTAAAATAAAGTGGTGGTTGTAATGAGATTGTAGGAATTTGGTATACTCCCAATTGAGGATGAGATGATAAAGTGGTGGTTAATACTTTGGTAAGCCGTTGGGGCTTTATAAAGGAAGAGTTGACGATAAAGAATCTTGTTAAGAGAGAATTATTCTTGATATTAGTAAGATTGACGATAAGAGAATGTGACGCGTTGGAGTGGTAATGATTCTTCTAGAGAGGAAGTAAGTTGATTGATTTTCGTAATACCTGGGTTAAATGAAATGTTTGGAGTTTTGCATACGTGTTTTCTCGTGAGTTCATGATTTATGTAGTAGATGAGATTAGTTGAGTATTGTGACGTATGGGAAGGTTCCGTTTGGTTCCTAAGTGATTAATTTGATTTGGTTTTAAAGGCATTTTCTTGTTTGGGATGGCAAGTGATATTGTAATCAAAGAAAATTGCTTTCTTTGTCAACGGAAAATGTGTGCCCTAAGTATTTGAGGTTAGAGTTAAGAACTGTAATCGCAACTTTTCTATTGTTACGCTTTAAGAGTTTCTTGGGTTCCCGTAGCAATGTTTTTTTGGGGTTTGGAAGTTCCTTCTGTGGGACATGTGCCCTCATCTGCGGACTCGTATTTTGTTTTTCCGTGATCATTGATATTTGACTGCTTCTCTTGGTCTCGTACTCACCCAAGGAGCAACGCTTTCTTATGCGTTGAAACTCAGATTTGTTTGTTTCTTCCTTTTGAGGAAGGAATTAACCAACTTGTGTTGCCAAAGTCTTATAAAGTGTAGAATCTGCGACTAGTTGGTGGTGGACAAGTATATGATAGCGGTGAAACCTTAGGAACCAAGCTATTGAAGAGTAGTAGATAGTGATTTGGTTTTGACCTATAACACATGGAGAGAGTTCTATTTAAATGGAATGTTTGTCGATGAAATACAATTAATTAGTGTTACCACTAGTGGGACGATGGTGAACTATGATCCGATACCCTTTGTCCAAGTTGGGATGTTGGGATTATCGAAAGTATGGACCCCGATAAATTTATTAGAGAATCGCAATTGGATACTTAGTAAGATCATGTAGAAGAGTTATGTTGGTGAAGTTTAATGAGAGTAGCGGTGTGGAGAAACTTAAGCGTTGTGCTAATTAATGGGATAACAGAATTGTTGAGTTATGGTCAAGAATGATTCGCCTTAGCGAGTAACCCTATAGGAGTTAGATTATCTCTAAGGATAACTTGATCGAGAATTTATTTATTTATTGGTGTTAGTGATTGAGTATGTTTGAATCTTGGTCAATCGCTTAGGGTATTGCGAATGGGTATATTGTGGTTGTGTAACCGACTTGGATTGGTGTGGATTAGAGGATGCCTAAGATTGGTGAAATAAATTGTCTTGGGGCGGTTACTTGATTAGTGAGGAATGTTGTCATTAACAACCGAGGTTATTGTTTGAAATGTGAAATTTTAGTCATCGATCCGAGGGTTATTGATCAAGCATACCGAAATCCAAAGTAGAAGTCTTAAAGGTTAAATTTGGGCTTGGCATTTTATACTAGCATCTTGGTTTCTCATGATTAGTTTCAAGAGTTATGGTGATCTTTGATAGGATCTTTTGGATGTAATAAATGAGGGTGTATGCGGAGAATTTCAAGTTGATTATCCTTAACAAAATGAGGTGATGTGGTTGTGGGTGAAAGATTTTATTGAGGTATTGGGAATCATCTGATAAAAGAATTCTGTGGTAGCGGAGTAGATTAGAGTATTCTTTTGTGGATTAGTAAAGTCCCTCAAAAAAATGGATGTACTTTCGGTTGGAGGACCATTTTGGGGTTGTCGGTTAAGAGAAATGAGTAAGTATGATGATTTAGAAACCCATGATTTGGGAAAGGGTTTATTTCTTAAAAGAACCTATGAGGAAAGAATGTTTTCTAGTAGAGAGGTGCTCTCTTGATTCTTGTTTAAGCTAAGTTTTATAGCAAAGATCTTGTGCAATTTGTGTTGACTTTATGTTGGAAAGGCGGTCCTTTCCAGCTTGAGGGAAATGAATGAAGTGTTGGATTTGGCCATTTGAGTGATTCCTCTTTTGGTTTATGGGGAATTTATTTACACCGCCTAGTTGGAATGTGAAAAGGTTTTCATGAGGAATCTACGATTTTGGATTTGAGTGTTTTGGAGGAAAGTTGGAATTGCATTGTGAATCCTTTGTTTCAGCTTGAATTAGTTTGATTAAAATAAGTCATATTGCGCCCCCGCTAATGGAGGTTCTCCTTGTTATGATAAAGAGATCGATCGAGAGATGGAACAAGAGTTCCATATGTTTTTGTGCAAGTTCTGTGGCTTGGTCCCAAAAGAATGATAGCCAAAAGTATATTTTGTTTGTTCGAAGTTGCGAGGATTTTGGAAGATAGCAATTCACTAGAACCATCTCGAGTCCTCGAGCGAGGTATATAACGCTTTGTATGACCCAAAGTGTTGAGAGAATGCTCCGGTATTTATAGTGTGAGGTTTCATAAGAGCCGTTGACCAACGTGTAATACCGCATCTTCGAGTCCCGTCTGCTGAGTGGTTCTCGTTAGGTCGATACGAGTGATGAGGTGTAATTCATCGCTTGCATCAAGGTGCGGTGGTCCCATAAGTCCGAGAGGAAAACGACTTAGAATTGTAGTCTCGCATAAAGTAGCAATATCCTAATTGTTCACAGTGTGTGTGGTATTGTTGGTAAATCCTAGTTGTGATTGTTCCTTGGCGTGAGAGCATGAGTAGAATTCGGGTCGAATTCTGCTTAAGGGGTAGAATGTAATACCCCAAGTTTAATTAAGTAAGAAGAAAAGAATTGGGAGGAGAATCAATTAGAAAAGTGATTTAACGTAAGATTCAGGGGGATTCTTGCGTAATTTAGAAAACCTGGACTGTGGGCCAAAAGCCCACAACACCTTGGCCCATTAGGGCAACCATCCAAGTGGAGGGGAGGCCATGCTACTGTAGCGCGCACTGTAGCACCGCCACTGTAGCAGCCCCTCCTCCCCATTGCGCCCACCTCCTTTCCCTCCCTTGCGCCCACCTCCCTCCCCTTCGTGGCCGCCAAGAAAGGAGAAGGAGGAAGGAAGGAGGGAAGAAGAGAGGGAAGATGAAGGTTCGCGCCCACGCCGTGGTCTACAGCGATTCGCCGAGGGTAACGCTTCGCTCCCGTTGTTTAGATGGTTAATTAATTGTTTTAGCAATACCGTTGTGTAGATCTTTTTCTGTCCAGTATATTGAACGTCCGTTTTGATGGCTTTAGAGGCAGATTCCGTGGATCCCATCTCTTAGAGATAGTCGGGTAATGTCCTTAGCTTTCCAGGGCCGCCAAGAACGCCCAAATCCGATTAACGGTCAGCGAGTTATGAATTTTTAGTGTCGCTGTCCTGTTAATCTGTCAGTTTTCTGACAGTTTGTAGAAAACTGGAATAATCTATTAGTTAAAGAAGAAATCAGAGGATCTCGATATAACAAAAATGTAGGTAATTTCCATACCTTTCCAGAAAGCTAAATAAAGCATTATTTGGATGCTCGTAGTAAAAGTTATGGTGGTTTTAGTGTACAGTCCAGAGAACCCGATGTGAAAATTGATGTCTTTTAAATTGGCTTGGTAGGGGTAATAGATGGCCGATTCAGAAGGGACACTCAACTAGGTTTAGATGGGAAACTTAATTATATTTCCAGAAAGTCCTAGAACACCTTATTTGGACCCATGTAGTGAAAGTTATGAATTTTAGAAGTAGACTGTCCAACAGGGGGACAGATCTGGGACGTTTGGAAGGCGCTTGAGAGTTTGACTTTTTCGCTTGAACTATTAAATATGTCTTGGGTCCAGCATGGTTATCTTAGCTTGATTCATAATTATGTTCAGGTGAGGATTGGTCCTGTGGGCAGCGCCTCTTGGCTTCTACCGCTTCCGCATTTGGTTGAGGCAAGTATCCTGCTTGTGGCATAATGATGATTGATTGTTATGATTGTTTGCGCTTTGAATCGCATTTAGTCATACATGGATGATAGTGTGATGAATATGAATAGAACATGGTGAATGCATGTTTATGGTTAAAGCTTTCCTATCTATGTTGATTATGCCTTACATGTTATTTGGGATCTGAAGTTGTGGTATGTACTTGTTGATTCTTATGTATGAAAGATAGGATCATAGTACATACGCATATTGAAAGATATTCGAGACTTGGTCACGTGGTGACCAAGTATATATGATTGAGGTCCCCGTCATGTAAATGACAAGCTTAGGTCCCTACATTCGTGGAATGTGGGCATTGAATAGAGGTCCCCATCATGAAAATGATGGGCAATGGTCCCTATACTCATGGAGTATAGGCTCTTGGTCCCTGTGCCAGAGGGCACAGGCAAGGGTATACATCGACGGTTGTATACCTCGCATTACCGGTAAAATGCGAAAAGAGATAAAGGTTAAAAGGTGCATTGCATGTTCGCATTACATAAGCATGAGAGTTATCTTTAGTGTAATGCTTCTTTTGGAATGTTGATGCTATACTATGAATTTAGCTTTTTCTTTATTGATACTTGCTGAGTCTTTGGGCTCACTCTTGCTTTGTTGTGTTTTTAGGTACCACAGGCAAGAACGGCATGCATGGGAGGGAGTAGTTTTGTTGAGATGCACTCACTACCATTCATCATAAAGAAAGAACATCATTTAGTTTATATTCTTTAAATAAGCAAACTGATTGAGATTCACTTATAGTTTCATTGAATGCTTTGGCTTAATTGTAATAATGAGATTAGCTTAATTGGGATTATGCTTATTATTGCTTTATCTAATAGACTATCTTGCATGTTGAATGAATCGATATTAGATTATTGTTAATGTTATCTTTAACTGCTGAAACCTCGGTATATTTAAGTATACAAAGGAGGTTCTCATTGAAAAATTTGGTAAATAGTCTTAGTAGTTTTGTTTAATTTTATGTTAGTAGCATTCCAGGCTCATGTTGGGCTGGGGTGTTACATTGTCCTCACACAATCCTTGCCTTCACAGATGGAGCAGTTAATTGCTACTTGAGGTGGTGTCCCTAATTCTCCAGATCTGTCTTTCGGTGCTAAGGTGGCCCGAGGTGCCAAGTTTGCTTGCAAGGAGCAGTGCTTGAAAAAGTGCCCTACCTCGCCACAGTAATAGCAGACTTGATATTGGGTTTCTTTTCTTCTGGAACACTTGATAAAATAGTGTCCGATGCGGCCACAGCTAGCACAGAGAATTTCTTACACTGGCTTCCCTTTCTGGGGACATTCATAAGCAAAGTGTCCTTGATCACCACATCTATAACAGTGCACAAACTTCCATGGGTGGTGGCCTTCGGGAAGAGAGCAGCTCACATCTTTATCACGAGAGACTTCTAGTGGCGTGCCACTGGGTAGCCCTCCGCAGGTATGCTCTTTGGATTCTGTAGGGACAGAAGCGGAGGGGCTATTGTTGCCACCCATTCGCTGCACCAACTGCTGCATCAACTGAGTCTGAGTGATGAGGAACTGATTCAGGCTCTAAAGGACTTCTACCGACAATGGTTGGTGCCCTTCGGTACTGATACTCTGAGGGGCATGGCTGTTGGAAATAACTATTGCTTGAGAGCGACGAGGCCTCACCATCTACTAGGTGCCCCAAAAGGTTAAAGAAGTAGACCAAGGATAGGGAAGAGCCAAAAAGACCAAAAGGGGATAGAGCAGACAACAACCCAACAAAGAACCCATCTCGAAAGCTGCTCAAAAGAACTCAACAATTGTCAACGTTGTAACGATCAGCACCCTAACTGACAAAGGGGCACACTACACGGAAGGGGTCTAGCATCTAAAGCTATAAGGTTGGGCTGACGAAACGATCTTTGGTCTTTGGTCTTCAGAAGTCTGGCACAACGTCCTTGGAGAGTAGAGACGGCGTTGCTTCTTTATTTTCATCCAGCTTTCTCTTCAAGAGCTACTTGCTTAAATCAAGTACTGGATGCTAGCTAGGAGCTAAGGATCAACTTTCCATCCAAGCCAAATCCACACCTTAACATTATTGGGGTCCACCAATCCACATATCCTGTAATCTTCCCCTTAAAAGAATTCAATCATTTCTCTCAAAATATTGGCAAATCAAGACAATTCACAATTTCTTCTTGGGCTAGAGCTTAGATAATACAACAGATCCATTACTTTGATCAACATACTTCTATTCTGCCCAAAGTCCAGTAGATTCTCTTTCAATCCAAAAGCTCCAAGATCACCAAATTCAATCTTGATCTAAAGGTTCTCCCAAAAGACTTCTCCTAAGCCACGAGTTCAAATTTGCTCCACCAAATCATTCTATCATTATCTATTCAGCAGATACTATGATCAACTCCAATACCAGCAATGTACCTTCAATCAATTATCCCAACATCCAGCAGATATTGGAACCAACTCCGGTATCAAAAGGTATACCACATTCATACATTCCAATAACCATTAATCATATAATCCTATAATCGAATCAAGACATAATTCTGTAATCCAACCAAAATTCCTCTCAAATTCAGATTCTCAATTCAACCATATTCAACTAAATCCAGTATAACCCACATAGTCAAGTTCAAGCTTCCAGCCAACACTCCATCCACTCCAGGTTCAAGGGTAATCCAATCCATCATAATAATCAACTCAATACTTCCTAATTCTATATCCTTCATGATCCATCCAAGCGTTGATCCCAAATCATCTTCTCTTAGCACAATCTGTACAATCCACCAATTTGCTCTTCTACAAACCATATACAAACAAGGCATACCCTCCATCAATCCCCAGAATCCAATAAAACTCCTTATGATTAGCTTCTAAAATCTTTGACTCACCAAAACCACCTAGTTGTGCCTCCAAATGCAATGGTAATTTAAAAAACATAGCTCTTAAGAGTCTGGCAATCTGGAGTCTCGAATCATCTGCACCAATCTTCCCGAAGCGTCCAGAGCTAGAACGCAAAAGGGTTCGGCCTTATAGAACCTTTCCAGAGGAAAGAGAATCCATCTAGCTTTTATAAAACGTTGAAGCAAGCAAAAAGATAAGAGGGCAATAGGGTAAAGAGAGATACAGAGAGGGGATAAGAATAGAAAGATGACTCGGATGAGAAAAGCACAAGTTATTTGTCTTGTTGTAAAATAAGTTTTGAAATCTTCACTAACGACCATTCTACTAGGTTACGACCTGCAGTCAAGAAGCTCTGATTGTAATACCCCAGTCCGACAAGGGCCTGGAATGCTACTAAACTAACATGTTAACAAAATTAAAACAGAAGACAAAATTCTAAATTTCGGCAGAACCTCCCTCAGATAGTTAACTATACCGAGGTTCCAACATTCATAATCACAAGACAAAATAAGAATCAACAATTATCAGAACCATCACAGGAGTATATCTTGAACTCAAGCAATTATATCAAAAGGATGAACTAAGTTCACACGCAGTACTTAATCAATCTTAATGGAGAAGGGTTATCAACCACAGCCAACATTATTTATTACAGTTCATCATTAATGAATGATTAAATCGAACTAAAATGTAATCCTGGACTTGATTAAGGTGAAGTGAATGAGTAGTGCGTGTCTACTCCCTCCCAATGGAACCAACCTCAAAGATCACCTAAAAGAAACAAACAACGCAAGAGTGAGTCCGAGACTCAGCAGGTACAGTAAATAATTAATACATAACAACCATGATCATGATAACACCATTGAAGAATATGAAATAAGCACAAAATGAACATTTGAATGAATGGAATGAATGATTTGGATGAAATGAAGGGACTACACACATACATATACCGGTATTGCTGGTGACACACCCGTCGGTGTTCACCTAAGCCCGCATTTAACAAAATACGGGGATCCAAGCCCCGTATGAAGAACGTTTCATACGGGTGTCCCAAACTGCCCACATTGGAATGGTGGGTCTTGCATGCCCATACTGGAATTGATGGGTCTTATATATTGATCCACTCTCGTGGACGAAACATGAATTGTGGATGCATGGTATGACATATGAATATTGAAAAGACATGCTCTCTAATCATGGAGGTAACACATATGGATTGAATACGAACATTTAAATGTTAACATGGATCTTAGAAACACAATACCAACAACAGGCATTCAACATTTTATAATCATAGGAACATTAAAGTACTTGCCTCAACCGTGAGATGTAAGACAACGACGGAAACCTCTAGCCCCGGGGTCACCACCACCGCAACCGTGAATTATACTAAAAATCAACCAAACTTGCACAACATTGCATTGGAACAAAACAAGAGCAATCGTTCCTAAACGAAACCCGAACATTAACCGATATACTCCCAAAATCCAAATTTGTCCAAACAGACAGCTATTAAATAAAAATCCATAACTTTTGAGTAAAAACTCCAAAAGTCATGAATCCAATTTTCATGGAATCTACATAATCTTAGCTACAACTTCTCAGGTGACTGAAAGGTCAAAATACCACATCTAATGCTTTGTTTTTAATCCCGAAGACCGTTCTGTCATCCTCGGTATCTCTGACTTGGGAAAATCATAACTTTTGCTTGGCACAGCCAAACTCATTGTTCTAAGACTCCTTGGAAACTACAGAAAACCAGCTATCTCAATAAAATTATAAAAAAAACATTCCTGCTGTGCAACAATGGTTTCAAACAGCCAAGCCCTTCACCTTTGTCCACAATAGAAGGACAGATTACAGTAATAACTTTAAAAATTCATAACTTTTGATCTATTCGTCCAAAATTTATGAACTTTACCTTCCTGGAATCAGCATAAAGTTATCTAAATATCTCATGCAGATCATCGGACCAAATTCGGCCATCTCCAAACTCTAATATATAGAACTACGACCGCTGCACAAATCCTGAGACTGAATTAGCACCCAGTCTTGCAAAATTCGTAACTAATTCATCCTTTATCCAATAATTATGATTTAATACTTTCTAGAAAGCTAACGAAATTCTCCATCTATCTCCAGGCGACCCTAAACACTTAATCTACCTAGAACTAATCCAATCTCACGAATCAACAGAACTGCAGTACTACCGATCTACGACAGCAGGATACTACCATGATTAATCGGTAGCAAAACACATCTATAGAACCGAACTAGCTATTGAGAATCACGATCTTACCCACGAAATCCCCCGTTGGACCACGTTGTAGTCCTCGTGAAGATCACCCCCACCTTCTTCTTCTTCCTCTCCCTCCTCCTCTCTTCTTCCCTCTCCTTCCTCTTCCTTATGGTCGGCCAATCTGCAGGGGAAGCACCGGAGGAGAGGGGAGCGCTATAGTAGCGCTGTGCTATAGTGACAGTAGTGCTATAGTAATTAGGGTGCTAGGGTTTAGTTCCCCCCACATGGGCCCAAAGAGCTATGGGCCAAAGGCCCGAGTTCTAAAACTCCTCCAAAATTCTGAATTTTCCTTTTCTAATTACTTTTAATTTTAGAACTAGTCACTTATATGTTTTATATTTGAACGGGATATTACATTCTACCCCCCTTAAACAGAATTCGACCCCGAATTCTACTTGTCATTCTAATCGCAAGAACACTACAACTGAAATTAATCACATTCAACACGTATGCAATGTGAACAACCTTGGATTTTGGTCACGCATGCGAGATTTTAACTCCTAACTCGCTTCCCTCTAGGACATATGTGACCACCTCACCTCGAAGGATATCAACATCTTACACCTCAATACTCATCTCGACCTTTACAGGTTCTCTCAACACACAAGACTCAAAAATAAGGTCCCACTCATTGTGCAACAATTTTAATCGAAATCCCAAGCTTGATCGCTCGGTAGTTACTCAAAGACCGAACATACCGACGATGCATACACCACGATGGGCTCAGAATATCCTTAATCAGATAATTAGGGCTTATTCAAGTATAATTATATGTGTAGAAATTAAAACTTTTTCTCACATCTTGAAAACCCCTAATCTCTTATGTAATTCTGGTCCAAGAGTTGTGTAATCCAAAAACACAAAGCTCTTGTTGACCAAAAGTCAAATTCATTTTTCCAATTGTCTAAATCTGGTGCCAAACATTTGAAAATATTTTTCTTGGTCCTAAAGCTGATGTGGGACCTGACGAGGATTAAAACATCTATGTATTATTTTAAATGCATAATAAAAGACCATACGTCTTCATGGTCGTAACCCCTAAGACTAACGACCTCCCTGGTCGTTAGTATTCAGAGGTTACTTAATGGGTACCACTGGCCTGATGAGGCTTTGTGCCTAATCTCCCACCGATAACCGCCAGAAAATTATCGAATCGGTATTTCTTATCGTATGATGAATGGAACACGTGTTATACGCTCCAAACCATGCGATGGTACAACCTTGAGACATCGACTATTAACCACCCTACGGTTAAGCTTTTCACAAGCAATCGCAAGGAAGTTAGCACATTGCTAACTTCTCTACCGCTCCGACCAAAGTAACGCTTCACCAGGACGCCTTCTCCAGAGTAATCGCCACCTCTTCGAAGTTATTTAAAGGTGAAGCACAAGAGACAAAGACAGAGACAAGAAGGAGACGATAGGCGACACACAAAACAAGGCCAAGGCAAAGATATGCACAGAAGCCTAAGCGGTGGAATTAGAAGTTAGATAATCACCTTAGACTCATATTCTAAGTCCGATTGTCTTGCTACATTCCTCCATTCAAGGTAATTCGTGGTAGTACTTAGCCACATCTTGTAAATCCAGTTCATATCAATAAAGAGCGACTCCCATTCCATTCCGTGATATTCCACGCCATTTTCCTCGCTTATTTTCGTAAGATCGGCGATTCGATCGTCGACAAATGGGCGCCGTCTGTGGGGAAGAAGGCGTAAGTTTCAAGAAATTTTTTTTTTTTCGCCAAGAAAATCTCGCCTAAAAACTCGCAATCGCTCATGCGACTATGCCCGAGTTTGGGATGAGGAAAATCGGTTCGACGGCGACTACGCCAACCTCGACATGGAAGGATGTATCCGCGCCTTGGAAGAAAATGGCAGTCATCCTCCTCGCCGGCCGCACGCCGCCGACGTTAGCGAGGTCGACGGATGGATGAAGATGCGCCGCCACTACCGTGGCGAACCAGAGAACCGCCGTTCACCCATTCGAATGCCGAGGATCTCTTCAAGCCCGGCCTTCTCGACCGCTAAACAGTGAAGAAATTTCAGCTCCATCACCCGAAAACTCTATACCATTGATGAAATCATGGTTGAAAGATACTCTCCTTCGCTTCGCAATTCCAGAGTCAACCGTCACCGGTAATGTCGATGAAACCTCCACCGGTCGAGGCCATGTGGGGATGATCACACTCAAGATACGATCGACGGTTCGTTTGATCAGCCGAGAAGACCTCAGAAGTGCTCATCTCCGACCGATCTCCATCGTGGAAGATTCCGCGGTTACCGACAAGCTCTCCATTAGTTATGATGGAAGCTCATCGGAAGATCAATGCCGAAGCACGAGGTCAACGCGATCGGAGATGAAGATCAAGATGCCCTACATGGTCCTACACTCTCTACCACGCCATCACGTGTTGTTAGAGATGATCCGGCCGTCAAGCACCAACTTCCGGAGGCAACGGAACTAATCGACGCCAATCGCTTAACTCGCTCGCATCGCCCCACCCAGAGTGACCGACAGATCGACCAAATCCGAAGGTCGGGAAGGTTCGACAGCGTACACCTACGACCAAGATGAACCACGAGACCTTCAGAATCGTACAAAACTTATGGCGATTCAAAACATGTTAATAATTCGATCCTGCTCTAGCAGAACGCCTAGTTTTGTATAACTCGTAGGTCGCATCCAAATTCTCCAATGACCATGCAATAACGGAAGCGACGAGAACAGAGGGGTTCAGAAGTCGACTAGGACTTCGCCCCAACGCTCCTCCTCAAGAGGGGACAAAGATGGTCATACCAGAGAGCGATCGATACCAAGACCTCCTCGACGATTCCACCAAGGAGTCACGAGGGAGAAGGCTATTTCAAGAGGATACTCCCCATCAAGTCCGAGAAGAACCATCACTAGGACCTAACGATCTCCGACATCGCTTGAACCAAGTGGGCGATCGTGGACATCATATCAATGTCCACGACGGATCGGCACACCGGAGTTCCAGCGTTCCAATCTTAGGGATCGGTCTCCGATCGACATAATCCGCACATTCCCGAGAAGACGCCATGAATCAATCACAGTTGTCGAGCCTTCTCTGCCGGGCTCCAAGTCGCGTTAGCCTAGCTTGTTCGATCGGCCAACTTGGACAAATTCAATGGAACTCAAAACCCATTGGAATTTCTCCAAATATATACCACCGCTATCGAGGCTGCTGGTGGCGATGAGAATGTAATGGCCAACTATTTACCCACCGTGCTCAAGGGTCCGCCTTGGTCATGGTTGTTAAACTTACCGGCCGGATCCATATATACTTGGGAACAACTCAGGATCTTCTCGATTGCCAACTTCGAGGTACGTCGACCGCTTTGGGAAGGAGGACGATCTCCACGTAATCCGGCAGGATCTCGATGAGACTTTACGCCAATATATCAAGAGGTTCACCAGTTCGTAACTCTATACCCAAGTCGCAGAGTCCTCTCGTTATTCAAAGCTTTTAAAACAGTCTAAGGAATCGGCGGTTTACGGAGGACATAGCAATGAACCCTCCAAGAACAACCGCTGAGCTTTTTGATATGGCGGACAAATATGCCATCGCTAGTGAAGCAATCGAGTGGTGTGAAGCCATCGATCGGAAGACAAGATTCCCACCGGTGCGGACAAACAGAGAAAAAGAACAAGAAGTCTCTCAAGAAGAAAAAGAACCGCAGACCCGACGACAAAGAAGTCCTCGCTGCCTGCATAAGATCAGAAGGGCAAGAAGGACTATGTCGGTCGAAGCAAAGCAAAAGTTCCGACCAAGGATTCGCATTTAATAAGAAGTGGTGTCCACTTCACCAAACGAGGGCATGATCTGCGACTGCCGTGTCTCGCGAAGAAACCGGAGGATTATTATGCGGTAAAGGACCATTTCAAAGAATACAGAACATGGAGAAACGAACTCCAAAAAGGACAAGGATGGCGACGAGGAGATGGAGTACCAGATCCCCAACACACACCAACATGATTTTTGGAGGATCTTCTTCATACGAGTCCAGACGCCATCCAAGGCCATGGAGCGGAGGTCAACCTCGTCGAATCTCCAACTGTAATCAAGCACTCAAGTGGCTCTGACACCGCATTTCTTCAAAGAAAGACGATCGCACCATCCCATCGACTCAACCGGTAGGTTCCCCATCGCCGCTGAACCAACTATTAATAATTGTCGGGTTAATCGGGTCTTAGTGGATGGGGTAGTTCCTTGAATATATTATTTGTAGGAGCTTTAGAAGAAATGCAGTCCCCATGTCAAAGGTGAAACTCGTGAAATATGCTTTTCATGGCATAGTTCCGGTTCTACCGCTAAACCGATAGGACAAGTTTCCTTACCGGTGACGCTTGGAAAACTCCGACAATTTCCGAACAGAGAAGATCCCGCTTGATGTAGTAAACTTGAATCAAGATACAACGGAATCCTCGATCGACCAAAGATTAGCAAAATTCTTGATAGCCACGCATTACGGTTATCAAAGTTTGAAAATGCCGGGCGAAGGAGTCATCACACCGAGGAGATCGTAAAATGGCTTACGATGCGATCGAAATCCTTTGCAATTGTTGATGAACTTCCACCGAGAGGTTAATCCGCCTCCCATGCGTGTCAAGCACTGGCCAAAGATGACGCCCAAACCATCCGACTGCACCAAGGAGGTACTACTCGACAAAAGCTTCTCGACAAATACAAGTCGTCACATGGGTCAGACAACCAGATCCAACCGCCCGAAGATTCTCGGTGGGGCAAGACTCGACCCTAAATAGGAAGAGTCGCCGTCTCCTTCCTCCGAGCAAATCAAGACGGTTTGCTTGGCAAGCGTCCGATATGCTTGAGTCCCCGAGGTGATCGAGCACGTGCTTGCTCTCCAAACCGATAAAAACCGATCAAGCGTAAACTACGACGCTTTGCACCCGATCGAAGGAAGCAATCCAATGGAGATTGACAAGCTTCTCCAGCAGGATTTATTCGTGAAGTCAACCACCCACAAAGGGCTTGCTAATCCTGTAATGGTTAGGAAAAATAATGGGAAATGGCGAATGTGTATCGACTTTACAGATCTTAATAAAGCTTGTCCGGGATGACTTTCCCTTCCCCGCATTGATCAACTAGTAGACTCTACTTACGCGAAGTTACTAAGTTTTTAGATGCGTATTCAGGTACCACCAGATTAGTATGTGTAAAGAAGATGAGGAGAAAACTTCCTTCATCACCCCATATGGTACTTATCGTTATATTAAGATGCCATTTGGTCTCAAAAATGCCGTGCAACTTTTCAAAGGTTGATGCAAAAACTTTTAGTCCACAAATCGGTTGGAATCTAGAAGCTTATGTTGACGATCCGTCAGAAGACCACCAACGCCAAGCACTACATTCCCGACTTACAAGAAACTTTTAATAACTTGAGAAGACATAACCTCAAGTTAAATCCGAAAAGTGTGTGTTCGAGTTTCACTGAAAACCGCTTGGTTTCCTAGTTTCGCTAGAGGTATTGAAGCTAATCCAAAGAAAAATTGCGCCATCGACGAGATGCGCCCGACCACTAAGAAGGAAGTCCAAAACTAATCTGGTCAGATGGCAAATAAGTCGTTTCATAGCAAGGTTAGGGAAAAAGGATTACCTTTCTTTAAACTTCTTCGAAACATGGGAGTTTTGAGGGACTAAAGAGGCAAACGATGCCTTTGAGGAACTTAAAAGTACCTTACAAGTACCCGGTTTTAGTTTCTCCGAGACCGGAGAAACATTGCTAATTTACGTGGCAAAGAACACCACGCACGCTTAGCGGTGTAATCGTTGTAGAAAGGATAATATCCAACGACTACCTATTACGTAGTTTAAGTCTTACATGGACCAAAGGAAAGATACCCACAGTACAAAAGTTGCTCTATGGCCTCCTTATGTCTTCAAGGAAGCTAAGGCACTACTTTCAGCCCACAAAGTGGTCGTATTTCACCGGATATCCCTTGGTCAAGTCCTTGGAAACAGGAATCATCAGACGAATAGCCAAATGGGCTATCGAGCTAGGGCGCTCGATCTCCATTTTATTTCACGAACAACAATAAAGTCCTGTGCAATAGCGTAATTCATTGCCGAATGGACAAACCTCGAACCCACCCAAGGACCCGAGTACGAACACCACAACGAGTGGACAATGTATTTTACCGGTTCCTTGATGTTACAAGGATCGGGCCGGAGTGGTCTTGATATCCCTCATCAAGAACACATCAAGTCGCCATCTAGTTAAATTTTCACGCCACCAATAATGTGGCGTAATATGAAGGTTTATCGGCAGACTCGAGCACTCGCTCGCTCGGATTCGCAGACATTAGTGAAAGGCGATTCTCAACTAGTAGCGAATCAAGTGGGGAAAGAGTATCAATGCTCTAGTACCAAGATGTCATCTTATCTCGGCGGAAGTACGAAAACTCGAAAAGCACTTCTTCGGTTTCAGATCCAACATATTCCTAGAAAGGAAAACTTTCTCGCGCATCAGGTTAGCACGGATGGCCTCCACGAGGTCGACTGTCCCGCCGGAGTTTTTCTCGAGCAACTCAATTCACCCTCGGTAGTTGAGCCTTCCGAGAACATACATGATTCTTTGCAAGTTGAACAAACTAATCAAGGAACATGGATGCTCCACAGTCGTTGATGGTTGGCGCCACACGATCAAGGTAGAGACTGGATGACATCGATCTACAATTATCTTCAGCATGACACAATTCCAGAAGATGATGTAGAGGCTGATCGTATAGCACGAAAAGCCAAATCATACACTCTAATCGAAAGTACCTTGTATAAACGAGGATCTCATGGAGTGTTGATGAGATGCATATCTCAAACGGATGGCATTAGATTGCTAACCGAAATCCATGAAGGTGTCTGTGGAGCACACCATTCCTACAGAACCCTGGTCGGTAAAGCCTTCCAGCAAGGCTATTACTGGCCAACTGCCCTTCATGATGCAAAGGAGCTTGTGATGAAGTGTGTACAATGTCAGTTTTATAGCCGACAAGTACACCACCAAAGACAAGCCTTACAAACAATTCTCTTTCTTGGCCTTTTGCAACTTTGGGATCGGACATTCTGGGACCTTTCCCAAGAGCACCCGGGGGCTTCGAATTCCTTTTCGTCATGATTGACACGTTTACAAAATGGATTGAAGCCGAGCCAGTCGTTAAAATAACAACTGAGGCCGCTAAGAGATTTCTCCTGAAAAATGTGATCACGCGATTTGGTGTACCCAACAGATCATCACAGCATAATGGTTCCCGATTCTCCAGTGATCAATTCCAGAATTTCGCGATGAACTTGGTGTCAAAGTTCATTTTGCTTCATTGCACATCCGCAGAGCAACGGAGCGATTGAGCGAGCTAATGGTATCCTTATGTAGGGATCAAACGCCGAGTATTCACCGCTTAATCAAACGGTCAGCGCTAAGTTAAAGAACTTCCTCTCGTGTTATGGGCGTTCAACCCACGACCACCGTGCGACCGTGAAACTCCATTCTTTTTGTTTATGGTGCCGGAAGCTATGCTTCCTCCGTAACTCAAAATTGGCTCGCCGAATCGATCGTTTTGACGAAAATGATCGAATGAACGACGACTCGACGACGCCGATTTCCTTGAAGAACGATTTAAACCAAGCCCTTGTACGATCAAGAGTCTACCAACAAGCCATGCGAAGGTACCATAGTCGTAAGGTGCGACCTCGCAGACCTTCTCAGAGGTGATCCGTTCTCGTAAAAATTCAGAGCCAAACAAATCGCAATAAACTTTCTCCTAAATGGGAAGGTCCTTACATGCGTGGTCGAAGTAACCCGACCAGTTCCGTCGATCGCTATGTCGATGGGCAAATTTTGTCAAATTCTTGGAACATCGATCAATTGCGTAAGTTCTATGTTTAATTTTCATTCTTTCATTTCTTTCAATTTCAATTTCATTAAATTCATTAATTAATTAAGAAGTGCAACCTTGCTTATATATATACACCTACATTCTCGTCGCTTATTATTGTTAGTCCGGTCTGAGAAGACATTTTTCTCCGATATCCTTTATAAGGATCTCTCGATACTCTATGGTCCTAGTCGTGAGCATTTTTTTCAAATGATTCCCACGCCACGACTACACTCTTTTTTTTTAAGAAAATGAGTAATCAGAGCACCACACAACTACCTATCTCATGAATGATATGCTTACGATTTTGAAGATTATGCTTCATTATTTCACGATTCTGGTCTATTCTTGTCCTCATCGGTCGGACACGGAAAGCCTCCTAGTCGAAGTCTCTCCTTTTTCGCACGTGTGGTCCCGCCTAATCGGAAGGAGCTTCCTAGCGACGGTTCTTTTCTTCGATCCTCGCTACCGATCGGATATGAGAATTTGAACACGCTTTCAAGAAATGTGTCGATGCCTTCGTGTCTTAGCATTAGTTCCACCAGATTATGGGACAATAGATATAAACAAAGTTCACTTATAATTTGTTGCATACATATTTGCATTTCTTCTGATGTCAAGTTTGACAAAGTCTTTTTTCCAACCATATATAGTGTTTTTGATTGGTATTTCTATTATGACAAACAAAGATCTATAACTAGTCAAAATCATACCGTCCCGACCACATTTGATTTCCTAGTCTTCGCAACGATCGCTTTTGTCTTACATGTCCAAACATACCTTCAAAAACTCACATACATGGTTATGACCTCTTTTTTATTCTCTTTCTTGGCTCACTGCTTGTACAGTAACGTTCTTCTACTATCAAGCAGTCGGGGGCTAGGAAATATACGAGAATTTTAAAAAAGTCAAACAGGATAAACAAAAGCTTTGTCAATGACATAAAAGGTAAGTTTTCATAGATATTCAAATATTTTTACACTTGCAGGAACCTACTCTAAGAAATATTCCCTGCCTAACTACTGCTTGTCGGAGATTCGACCTCCATCTCCTCTACAACTATATCTCCGAGTGGCCTGAGTTCTTCCATGAACTTGGTCGCCTCCTCAGGTGGGCAGTTGAAGTCATCTTTAACAGCTTGGAGATCAATGGAGGGTCGGAAGCTTTCGGTTTGCCAAAGCAAAACTAACTCCACTTGCAACACTGCTTTTAGGGCCCGGCATAATTCGTCCGAGTAGTTTTGAGCAGAACTTTAAGGTCCTCTAGAAGTTGACCCAAATAGTTCATTTTCTCTATTGGATCTCCTAAGGAAGGCAGGCTTGATCCTGATCCCATATCAAAGATCATCTTGTTCAAAGCATGAATCTTTTCATCAATATTTTGAGCAAGAGCCGCCTCCTTATCCTCGCTTCAAATTTCGTTTTTTTTACTCGTTTCAAGATTTGCGCTTGCTCTGCAAAAACAAATCGCTTAATGAACACAAGCATAAGTGAAGGAAAAATCAAGTTTACGACATATTACCTTCATTTGTTTTGCTAAGTGTTTCATATTTGGTCGTTGTTTCACGATCAACGGTCTTTAGTCAACTTGCTTCAAAGAAATGATCGGTCTTTAGCTTTTATTTCTTCTTCAAGAAGAGCCGCCTTGGCTTTCACCACAACCTCCTCTTTTATTTTCTCCAGATCTATCGAATACGATAAGGAGAATAATTGTAGAGGAGCAAAGTATTGAAGAAGAAACAAAAGTTCAAAAGGAAAAGTTCTTACTTTCCAACTCGAGTGCTTTTGCTCCAAGTCCTTAACTCATTTGATGGGTCACCCTCCGATCACAAAGAAAGTTCTCGACCAAATGCTACACAAATAGTGTTCTTTTCTTAAGTTTCTTATAAACTTTTAAAGAAGAGCTATGAAGTGGTCGAGAATACTTACTCCGAATTGTTCGGTCATTATAACCAAAGAAAAATCAAATCGAGGTGCATCTTGAGTTGAGTATCCGATACTTTCGCCACGCCTCATCAAGCTCCTTATCCTCGATAAATCGGGACTAAAAGGAACTTGTTAGGTTGGGAAGGGTTATCAACAAAGGATCGGAACTGTTGAGACCTCTCGAGAGGCATCTACCTCCACGTAAGGGGTTTCAATCACCAAAGGATCCAACTCAATCGTTGTTCTTGTCACCGCCGGGGCTTCTTCGACCACTATTTCCTCGGAACTTTGTCCCGAGAAGTGCTCTGTCTGAACTTCCACAAAGCGTGTCCTCAGAAGAACCCGGTGGGAAACGACCGAACACCGTAAGACCTATGCAAACCGAAGATGGGAAGTTCAAAGTATCAAATCATCAAGGAATTATTAGAGGTACATACTTATACGACCACTTTCATTTGTACATACCTTGTTAATCTCTCGATTTGACTCAAACGCCAAGAGAGAAATCTGTGCCGCTAGCCTTCCTTTTCTTCTCCTCCAATTTTGCCGGTTCGGACCAAAGAAGGTTTGTTGAACCCTCACATCCTCCAACAAGATGTCTGGAAGCTATGTCCTCGACCGCCTCATCAAGGTCCACATTCCCGACTATCCGGTGAGGGAGTGGTTTCTTCAATCTCCAGATCGCTTGTTTCAAGAATAACCGTAAGGTCGTGCACGACCACTCGAGTTCACACCTCCGCAGCTACATTCTCGGGCCTTCAGCTTATCCACCCAAATCAAAGAACAAATTTGATTAGGTGAAGAAATCCTTTATCTAAATTTTTTTTTTCGTACATATATGACTCCAAAATGTTCTATTACCTCGAGGATTCATCTCCTTCAAGTGCCTCGAGGCACGACTTCGGTCGGAACCAAGGTGGGGCGTTGATCCTCACCAGATTGTATGATTCGCAATCCGACCGATCGCAAATATAGAGCACGATTGGAGATCTGGTGGAATATATGTATATACATGGTAAAAGGAATTTAATAAATTACCTTAAGCCTTGCCGTCTCCTTCAATAGGAGTTACGGCTAAGATCTTAGGGCATTCACCTTTTCTCCAGTTCTCCCCACACAGATCATCCTGACTGTTCTCTAATTTCCCGGGGAAAGAGCTTTAATGTAGGAAGAATAGACAGATTTTAAGGTAATACATTAATCAAATCAAAATACCGATCGAATTTATCTCAAAGACTTACCACCTTCCGAGGTAGCTTCATCACGATCAAGGCACCAGAGCAGGAATGAGTCCTGAGCTTCAATGGGCTAATCGGACGAAAGGTGAAATCCTTCACCACATGCCACGGTCGCCCTCGACTAAGAAGTCATAGATGGCATCCGCCCATCTCTTGACTATCTCTGCCTTCTTTACTGTTTCCTTCCACTTGGAGTTTTCACTTGCTCTAGTTCCGTGAAGTAGAGGCCATCGTCTTCAGAACCGCTATGTAAAATCAAGATTTTTCCATGACGACCACGAAGATTTCAGCAGACATGAAGATGTACTCATCGGCCTTCCCGTCATGAAGACGCAATGTGCATTCCCCAGAGCTGCCTCGATTTTGCCGCAGATTTTCCCATCACCATGCGGTAGAAATAACTAAAGAGCTTCAAGTTCTTGGTTGTATTCCTGGTATGCCTCGCACAAATATCTGAAAATACTAATATTTGCGATCGAATTTGGGGCCAATTCACCAATTCCACCCGTAATGTTCAAGAACGCGAGGAGGAATTTGTGTACCGGTAGTCTCAAATTTCACATTCGATGTAGGCAAGAAAAACAGGATTTCGCCATCTTCACGGCTAGGAAAATGCTCTCCACGCGGTCTCCAATTAATCGATTCCTATCTGGAGCATTCCCATCTTCTTCAAGGCCTCGAGTTTTTTCTTGCCCAATTCCGAAGGCAACCACTTTGTAATCTGCTCCGACATGGCGAAAATCCTCAAGAATGAGTAGCAAAAGTTGGAGACTTTGTGGTCGGAAGAACAGAAAAGACTCGGAGGATTTCTTGGCGAGAAGCTAAAGGGGATCGAAGGGGATTACGGAAGCATAAAAATTCTAAGAGCCCAAATGAGAGGAGATCTTATAACCTTCCGATACTTTCAAGGATTTCTACAAAAGTCCAACCGACAAAAAGCTTCTTTTTGTTCAAACGACAGAGGAACTCTTCGCTTCCCAAGGCAAGTTCTCAACTTTAAAGTGAACACAGACCACTTCAGATACCATGACATTAAATGGGTTCGCCGCGATACGATTTCATCGGAAAAGGTATATACACGACCGGTTCATTTAAAGTTCGGGGCTAGTGACGAGGATTAAAACATCTATGTATTATTTTAAATGCATAATAAAAGACCATACGTTTTCATGGTCGAATTCCTAAGACTAACGACCTCCACAGTCGTTAGTATTCAGAGGTTACTTATGGGTACCTTGGCCTGATGAGGCTTTGTGCCTAATCCCGACCGTATAACCGCCGTAAAATTATTGAATCGGTATTTCTTATCGTATGATGAATTGAACACGTGTTATACGCTCCAAACCATGCGATGGTACAACCCCGAGACATCGACTATTAACCACCCTACGGTTAAGCTTTTCACAAGCAACCGCAAGGAAGTTAGCACATTGCTAACTTCTCTACCGTCCAAACCAACAGAACGCTTCACCAGGACATCTTCTCCAGAGTAATGCGCCACCTCTTCGAAGTTATTTAAAGGTGAAGCACAAGAGACAAAGACAGAGACAAGAAGGAGACGATAGGCGACACACAAAACAAGGCCAAGGCAAAGATATGCACGTAAGCCTAAGCGGTGGAATTAGAAGCTAGATAATTAGCCTTAGACTCATATTCTAAGTCCGATTGCTTGTTACATTCCTCCATTCATGGTAATTCAGGTAGTACTTAGCCACATCTTGTAAATCCAGTTCATATCAATAAAGAGCGACCCCATTCCATTCCGTGATATTCCACGCCATTTTCCTCGCTTATTTTCGTAAGATCGGTGATTCGATCGTCGACAGACCCTCTCAAAAATATCACAAGTTGTAAAACTAGTTTGATAAATTTTGGAGGTAAAACAATCCTTTGAACAACCTTCATAAATTTCGAGAAAAATGCATTGCATAATAACCTCTGGAAATTTTATGCAAGGTTAATCTCATTGTCAAGAAGCTCTCGTAAAAAATTTCATGAATTTTGGAGCTGAATTGCTATCCCAAACAATTTTGCAAAGTCTCAAATTGTTAGAAATTAAACTTAAAACATGGCTCGTTCCTTGGGCTGGCATAGTGCAAAGTCGGTCCACCCAACCCCATCTCGACCTCCTTTCCCACCTCATCGTCATAGCCGTTGGATCAAAGATCCACGGTCGTGACCTCCCCAGGTGTTAAATCCCAAAGACCTCCTCACTGGTCCAGTCATAGCCCTGGATTAAGATCCAACCGCCCCGACCTCCCTTGTTATCAAACCCCAAAACCACCTTCCACCTTGGCGAGGTCATAGTGTTGGATTTACATCCAACCGCCTCCCGACCTCCCTCACCGTTAAACTAAGCAAACCTCCCACCTTGTTGAGGTCGAGCCGCTGGATCGGATCCAATGACCCACGACCTCCTGCGTTATCAAGCGCCACAACCTCCCTATCTCGTGTTGTGCACCGCTGATTAAAAATCCACTGGTCACGACCTCCTCCTTGTCTTATGCGCATCGATCTCTCACAAGACGTGAGGTCGCTGTTCTTAGATCTAAATCTAAAGGCCATGACCTCCTTGTGTGTTGTGCAAGCTCAAGACCTCCTTTGCGCCACGCATGAGGCTCAGACCTCCCTGCCTTGATCACCACCGTTGGATCAAAATCCAAAGGTCTTGACCTCCTCGCACTTCACGCAAAGCCTCGACCTCCTTCTTGCCAGCGCCTTGGATTTAAATCCTAAGGCCATGACCTCGCCCTCATGTTTTTAAGTTCATGTGCGGTTAAGACCTCACAGGAGGTCCCACCGTTGGATGGAGATCCAACGCTTTGGACCTCCTGTCCCATTTTCCCACGTGCGCTTACACATTAAGGAAATCGGAGGGCCACGACCTCCCATCCTTGATCGTGTGGCTGGGACCTCCTCCCAGTCCTTTGAGCGTAACGGTTCAAAATTGTCATCCGATGGTTAGGACCTCCCCATGGTCCTATCCAACGGTCATAAAGACCTCCCCTGTTCTTCTCCTTCCTTGGTCATGCCTGCGAGCTTCGAAAGCAAGGAATTAATGCATGTCCGTCCATGGGGTACGTTATAATGACTCTTGCCGACCAAGATTTAATGCGGTCGACTTTTACGCCTCTCTAGTCACTCGGACACGCCATCGTGGTCAACTTTACATCTTGTCCAATGCCCTAGACTGTGCCATGGGCCAAGCTCACCATGAGCTTAGCCAATGGTCCATGACCTCCTTGCCCTTAGGATAAAACCACCCCCACGGCTTTCACGGCTTCCTTTACACGCCATTGTTCCTTGCTCGCTCTCCACGTGCTTGTGAGCTCTAGACCACCAAAGTTTCCTTGGCCGCCATTGTTGGAGCTTGAAGCCCCTCGGTGGGCAAGGGTCACCGGAGATTTCTTCTCCTCTCCTTGCTTCCATTTGTGCCTTCCTCTGGGACCAAGACCTAACTTGTTTTGGTTTGGGCATTTACAGAGGTGGACAAAGTGGAATCTGAGTCGGAGCTTTGGCCGTGGAGCAACCCCATCTTCTCCAACTCCGGTCTTCACCTTCCTCCAATTCCCGGCAAAGACCTTAGGACCTCCGTGTACTCCTCTTGTTAGTCCCTTAGTCTGCCGGCACCCGCTGAATGATGTCGCGGAGCTTTTCTTGGCACACGCTGAATGTCGCATGAGCTTGATTATGCATTTCGGTTTTGGCGTCTTGGCCTTCATTTTGCCCTCTCAGCTCGCCGACGCTCAAGGCCGCCGCCGTTGAGAGGAGGTCCGTCGGTGCGCATGGTTATTGCGGACCCAACGGTATTATTGGATGTCGCCGGCGAGGTCTACATCGCCGGCGAGAACCAAATCCTTGAGCTCGGTCTTTGCCTGACACGGCAGCGGACCGTTGTCGCTTTTAGGACGAGATCCGCGCGCTTAATCGCGATCATCAATTGCTCAATCTCGCAATCATTGGTTGTGTCTTGATGTCCTTAAATCCGCCCTTTATCGCGCGCAATTAAGGCCTCGCAGCGGACCTCCCGGTGTCCCGCAAGATTAAACTCTTGTCCGAAAGACGTGTGTGCGGCGCAAGCACGGGTCGCGAGATCTGGGGCGCCCATGACCTCCTCCGAGGAGATCTCGAGCGCCCAAGACCTCCCTTGCGCGATCGTGGCCGTCCTGCACCTCCCCGGAGGTCTGTGGACGCTTATATCTCTGCGTGGGACCTCCTCGAGGTCATCTCACCGCTGAGGACCTCCCCTTTAGATCTGGTCCGTCCCCGACCTCCCTCATCGCTAGGTCCGCTGATTCTCCATCTACGGCCACGACCTCCCTCACCTCAAGCATGTGCGTTGCTAGGAGGTCCAGACCTCTGGACCTCGTGGCGCAGCGTGCAGGCAAGTTGTTCTCTGGGAGGTCCTGAGCCGTTAGATCTATGATCTGTGGCTCACGTCCTCCCATGCCTTTGTGATTTTTAGAAATTCCAGTGAACTCTTAAGTATAAACTGAAATAAGGTATAAACTTTAGAATTTCATATCTTTGTCGTTTTAAATCCAAATAAGGTCATTCAAATTGTGTTAGCTCTGTCTTGAACTTGACTTTAATCCAAAAATGATTGTAAGTTGAGTTCAGCCCTAGAGCACAGTTTTGCCTTTAGGTTCTAAAACTAACTTTAAAAGTACACTCAAAATAATGCTTAACTTGTAAAATACATAACTAATGCTCTGTAGATTATTTTTGAGTGAGACCAACTTTGTTGGTTTCCTCCATTAATGATCTTACTGTGAACATTAGTTTTGAGCATGTTGCTGTTATGAGAATGAGGACTTGTGCATTATAATTTTGTTCAACTTCTTGTTTTTGAAAATTTGTAGAGAGTGCATAATAGCTCCAAATGAGGTGAACTCAATTGTGTTATTCATCTCATGAGGTGCTGGTTTTACAGTAAAAATTTCAGCTTCACTTCTGTTCTAGAAAATGTTGCCTCATAATTAAATTAGTGAATAGTGCAGTTTGGTATTTTAGGGGCTGAGCAGAATTGTTTTGCTCATAACTTTTGCATTGAGAATCCAAATCAATTGGTTCTTGTTGCAAAATTCCTAAAAATCACCCTCTTGTTGCTGTAGAAAATTCAGAGAATTTGGAGTTCGTTTGTTGTGCTGTCTTTGTTGTTTTTC
Organism: Phyllostachys edulis; assembly: GCA_036346405.1. Lineage (NCBI taxonomy): Eukaryota > Viridiplantae > Streptophyta > Magnoliopsida > Poales > Poaceae > Phyllostachys > Phyllostachys edulis. Next base: position 11,574,164 of record CM070564.1, read on the forward strand.
GTCGTTTTATCGGTTCTTTATCGCTTCCGTTAAGTTTCGACATTTGTGGTGATCCCGAGAGTGACCCTCTGCCACAACTTGGCCAGCAACATCAAGGCAAGCAGTTTGATCATTTCCATCATTGTCCCATTACTTTAAAGCTTAATATATTGTTTTACTTGTATGTATGCATGCTACTTTGTGTTAAATGTCGCTAGCAATCCTATAGTTGCATAATCTGTAGGAATTGTTTATCCTCTACTACCATGAGCCTAGGTTATTTGTTGTGGTTTGAGCTCGTTGGATGAGCTCTTATCACTTAGTAGTTTCGACTTAAACCGCTTAGACATGCTTAGTAACGGTAGTTATGGGCGATCATCGACTTAGTCGATGGTCTTGATCACTCAAAACTGATTATTACTCCTATATGTCCAGCACTTGTGCTTTGATTAATTTGTAAAATCAAAAACTGAAAATAAAAGATTGATTTAGACTTGGGCATATTGGATGGATGGTGTGGTTTTTGGATGTGGTGGTATGCCCGAGTCAACAAGGACCTAATTCTTGCGCCATTGATCCAAGCAATTTTATGTGCTAACCACACGAGGGGCATATGGAACCCTCTTGACTAAGTACTTTGGGCGGTGTTAATTGGGGTCGCCGGTTGGTGTGTTTTAAAGATAAAATGTGTGTGTGATGTGGAGGGAGCATTAGCTTCGGGTAGGTTGTGTGATGTCTCCTTCTCCCGTGGGTTGTGCGACTCGAATTAGAATTGTCCATTGGAAATGTCTCAGAGGACTTAGCCGTGCTTAAGATACCAAAGGTAGTGTGCCTAAAGGAAAGGCGGTCTCATGTGTGGGTACATTGGTACACCCTGCAGGATAAAACTATTCGAATAGCCTCGTCCTAGGTTATGGACACGCTTGGTTATTTCCCGTGAGAATTAGACTACAACCTTTAATTAAAACTTGACATGGTTGGTATGAACGGGGAGTTCATGCTATTGTTGTGGTGACTTGGGTTAGTCACTTCCAGGTTGTTCTTGTTGTTGTTACTATGTTATTTATCTCGTTGTTATTTCAACAATTAAAAGGCTTTGCCAAATTGCCTTCAATCTATTATGTTATTGCAAATGAAACTTGCTTTATGCTAAAATGAGTCCAAAGCCTCATCCACTTAAATAAAGCTTGCATGTAGCTATTTATAGTTCTGTTATCTCACACGTAAGTCTTATGGAGTACTTTATGTACTCATCTCGCGCGTGGTTGTGGCATTTTGTGGCTTTTGTTGCAGAGGAAGAAGGGAGCTCCTTGAGCCTCTCTTTTGTGCTACGTGTTGCGCTTTTTCGATTTACTAGCTTGGCGGTCCCACCGATGCCTAGGGTTAAGGCACACCGATTGGCTTTGTGTTATAGCCATCTTTATGGCACTTTTGCTTCATTGTTGTCTCTTTAGAATTGTTGCTATTTGGCCTAAGGGCCCTCTTTGTAATAACCTATCCTTATTAATATTAACTTCGGTTTGTTGCTTCAGTACTATGTGTTGTATGGAATTGATGCATTCTTTTGTTGTGAGGTATGTATACCGCATTCGGGAGTATACATCTCTCGAGACTGGTTTATTTGGTTGATAATACTAGGTCAATTGGATGACTAAGTATTATGAGCTTAATAAATCCGGTGCTCACAAAAGTTGGTATCGAGCTATATCGACCGTAGTAACGCAAGCTTGGTCGTCTTTAGGTATTTTGAAAACCTAATTTCAAAGTATCAAATGAGTTTTGAAAGCTTAAGGAAATTCTCAGATTTTACTCCTCATCTATCTTAGCTTTCTTCTCATCTCCTCTAATTTAAGTTTTAAAAGTTGTTTTCTCTCTTCCTTCTACAAAATAGTTGTTATCGATTAATGGGGTTTTGGGGAATCAATGAGTTTGGCAAATTGAAGTGTTAGCTGCCCATCTACAAGGTTTTGAAGCTTCGAATGGCCAAATTCGACCGAAGCTTGATGCAAAATCTGGACAGCAAGCGCCAATTTCCGGACAGCAAGCTCAAAGGTTCTAATTAGGGTAGAAAATGAGAGGTTAAATCAACTAAAATTTGTGGGAATAAAAGGGTAAGATGTGATACTAGTTAGCTAAGTATCTAACACTTATTTCGCTGCATTAACCTTGCTCTCTAATAGTTTTAGATCTCATCTCACAATCTGATTTTTAATCTTCTCGATCAATTACTCGTTCATTCAATACGGGTTAGTTGAGTTGAGAAGTTGAGCCTTGCTTTTGGTGTTTCTTGGCTGTTTTTAGAGTCTTTTAGAAGCTTCTAAAGTTGGTTTACTCGCTGTTTTGGCTTTCAATTAGGGTGAGATTCCATTCCCCTAGTCGATTGCTTTTTGCTTCTTTTAAAGGCTTTGTTTTTCGGGTTTAGTTGCTAACCAAAATTTCTTGTAACAGGATGGCTGGACGATCAGAGCGGCCAAGGCGGCCACCGTCCCGGACGAGGAGCTTCCTCCTCCTCCGACCATGGCCGAGGTTCTTCTTCAGATCGAGCGCAACCGCGCGGATGACAGGAGAGTTCTACTGGACGTCATCGCGCGCAACACCACTGCACTTACCGGAGCTTCAGGATCCGGGCAAGGGAATGCCCATCAGCCGCGTGGAGGACTCATGGAGTTTCTTCGTACTCACCTCCTACCTTTTCCCTGGCCCGAGGACCCGTTGGATGCGGACGATTGGCTTTGGCTCGTGGAGCGGAAGCTCCGATCGCGCAGTGCCAGGAGCACGAGAAGGCGCTGTTCGCATCGCACCAGCTGGAGGGTGCCGCTTTGTCATGGTGGGAGAGCTTTCTTGCCATGCAACCCGCAGACCATACCATTTCTTGGGAGGAGTTTCGTACTGCCTTCCGTCGGGCTCACATCCCTGCCGGCTTGATGGAGATCAAGAAGGTGAGTTTCTTGCGCTCAAGCAAGGGCGAGCTCACCATGGAGTATGTCTACGAAGTTCAACCATCTAGCTCGTTATACTCCCGAGGATGTGGCCACCGATATGGCTAAGGTGCCAAGTTCAGCGTGGCTTGTCCGAGGAGCCAAGGACAAGCTATCCATTGTCGACTTTCTCGATTTCCGCACCTTGGTCGACAAGGCCATCGTCCGAAAGCATGCGGCTCGAGAGCTTATGGACTCCATAGCGCAAGTGGGAGGCCCATAAGTCATCCAGGCTAGTTCCTCCGTCCCTCGCCGGGCGCCTCGGGTACCGGTCCCAATCTTCGCACCCCGAGGTTACTCGCTCGTCCTCGTTCATCGCAGCCGTGTCTCACCACGCACCGCGAAGTCAGCAGAGCGCCCCGCAACCCGCCGCCGGGTCACATGCTTCTCTTGCAACTGTAAGGGCCATTATGCAAATAATTGCCCTAAGAAGACAGAGAGCCCTCGCCCTAATGGAGGACGCGCCGAGGTGGTGCATCGCAGACCGTAAGATCGCCCCGCTACCCAAGGCGTGGGTAGTGGTCGCGTCAACGCCGCCACCGCAGGAGGCTCAGAGGCACCCGACGCCGTGCTAGGTACACTTTCGTTAACTCTCACCTCGCTATCGTCTTGTTTGATTCAGAGCATCTCATTCATTTGTTTCGAGTCTTTTGTCAGCTTTGTTGGAGAGCTTTTTTCTCTCCATTGTCGGTCCCGCTTACTCATTCGCTCTCTCCGTTCGGAGTTGAGAGCCGAATCTGAGTGTAGGATGTTCCTATCGAGATCGAAGGGTAGGTTTCTTAGCAAACCTTATCCTTCTCCATTCAGCGAGTCTTGATGTGATTCTCGGCATGGATTGGTTGTCCCAAAGACATGGGGCAAATCGATTGCGCCAGAAGCTCATCTCTCTGTCTAGCTCCTCCGACGAAAGGTTAAGTTCGCCACCAAGTCGCTAGGCCCCCATCTTTTCGCGACTTGAAGCGAAGCCCGCCTAGATATTAGCGAAGTCCCAACAGTTTGTGACTTTGTTGATGTCTTTCCCGCAGATCTTCCGAATGCCACCCGCTCGAGACCTCGAGTTTGTCATTGAGTTGGCTCCTGCATCGCCCCTATCTCAAAGAGGCCTTATCGGATGCCACCGAACGAGTTGGTGGAATTGAAGAAGCGCTAAGTGAGCTGCAAGAGAAGGGTTTCATCCGCCTAGCTCATCTCCTTGGGGTTGTCCAAAATCTTCGTAAAGAAGAAGGATTCGCATTTTACGCATGTCGCTTGATTACCGCCCGCTTAATGAAGTGACGATAAAGAACAAGTATCCATTGCCCGCATTGACGATCTCTTCGATCAATTAACTGGAGCTCGAGTTTTCTCAAGATTGATTTGAGAGTGGGATATCATCGAGTTCGGATCCGACCGAGGATATTCCCAAGACCGCGTTCTCTACTCGCTACGGCTTGTATGAGTACCTCGTCATGTCATTCGCTTAACCAATGCTCCCGCTTTGTTCATGAATCTCATGAATTCGGTATTCATGGAGTATTTGGATAAGTTTGTCGTGGTCTTCATCGATGATATCCTTATCTACTCCAAGAACGATGAAGAGCATGCCGAGCATCCGCTTGTGTTAGGCAAGTCACGGAGCACCACCAGACGCCAAGTTCAGCAAGTGTGCATTCCGTTGAAGGAAGTGTCTTTCTTAGGCCACGCTCTTTCTGCAGAGGCGAGCCGCTGACCCTAGCAAGGTCACGATGTTCTTTCATGGAGTCACCGCTTCGGTCACCGATGTACGGAGTTTTCTGGTTAGCGGGATATTATCGCCGCTTATCGAGAACTTCTCCAAAATCGCTGGCCGATGACGGAGTTGCTCAAGAAGGACAAGAAGTTCGTGTGGTCCGCTGAGTGTGAGGAAAGTTTCCAAATACTCAAAAGCGCTTGACCACCGCCTCCCGTTCTTGTTCTTCCCGATATCCATCGGCTTCGATATCTTTTGCGATGCTTCTCGTCGAGGCCTTGGTTGTGTCCTTATGCAAGAAGGCAAGGTAGTGGCCTATGCATCAAGGCAATTGAGACCTCATGAACTCAACTATCCTACCCATGATTTGGAGTTGGTCACTGTGATTCATGCACTTAAGATTTGGCGACATTACCTAATTGGTAATCGCTAGAAGTGTATTCGGATCACAAAAGCTTAAAGTACTTGTTCACACAACCGACCTGAACCTCGTGCAAAGGAGATGGTTGGAGTTGATCAAGGACTATGATATGGGTATTCACTACCATCCCGCAAGGCTAATGTCGCTTCGATACGCTTAGTCGCAGCGCATTGTAATGCCTTGTTGTCCAAGGAGCTTCACCCGCTCTTCCGAATAATTTCAGCGCCTCAACTTAAGTTTAGTTGAGCATGGTTCCTCACGCCTTGGTTGTGCAACCAACCTTGGTGGATCGGATCAAGTCCGCCGCCAGCGGATATGGGAGTGAGCCACATTAAGGCAAATGTCAAGAACGGAACAACCAAGTGCTTTTCCGAGGATGAGCATGGTGTTGTGAGGTTCGCAACGCCTAGGTTCCAAAGGACATGGAATTGCGGAATTTAATCCTCCGCTGGCCCATGATTCGCTTTTATCCATTCATCCCGGCCACAAAGATGTATCAAGATCTCCGCCAGAGATTTTGGTGGACCCGAATGAAGAGGGAGATTATGGGTTCGTTGTCGAAAAGCGACGTGTGTCGTCGTGTCAAGGCCGAGCATCGGCCCAAGCAGATCGCTTCACCTTTGCCTATTCCGGAGTGGAAGTGGGATTCGATCGAATGGATTTCATCACCGGTCTACCCATCGCCCTCAAGGAAATGATGCCATTTGGGTCGCCATCGATCGATTGACTAAAGTGCCTCATTTTCTTCCGCCAAGACCAAGATTCGCACCGATCGCCTAGCTGAGCTCTATGTCTCTAGGATTGTGAGCTTACATGGCGCACCTAAGACGATCGCTTCGATCGTGGCTCTATCTTCACTTCCTGCTTTCTAGCATAGCTCGCAAAAGGCTATGGGAACCCGTTTACCTTTTAGCACGGCATTTCACCCCAAACCGATGGTCGACCGAGAGGGTCAACCAGGTTTTGGAAGACATGCTTCGTGCTTGTGTCCTTTCATATGGGAAGCATTGGGAGAAATGCTTGCCATTCGCCGAGTTTTCTTATAACAACAGCTTTCAGCTAGTCTCGGCATGGCACCTTTTGAGGCCTTGTACGGAGAAAGTGTAGAACCCCGTTGAACTGGTCGAGATCGGTGAGAGACCTCTCTTTGGCCCGACTCAATCAATGAGGCCGAGCGCCAAGTCCAAATTTTATTCGTGAGCTGCTTGCGCACGCCTCAATCCAGCAAAAGAGCTATGCGGATCGCCGTCGACGTGAGTTGCGTTTTGAGCCTAATGACTTTGTTTATCTCAAAGTCTCTCCTTTGAAGGGCCATCAACGCTTTCAAGGCAAGGGCAGTTGGCTCCTCGATATGTCGGTCCCTACCGCGTTATCGAGAAGAAGGGAGCTGTTGCCTATAAGTTGGAGTTGCCACTGCACTTGAGGGGTACATGATGTTTTCCATGTGTCCCAGCTTAAGAAGTGCCTCCGTGTTCCAACCGAGGAAGTTCCGTTGGAAACTCTCGATGTCCAGAAGATTTGACCTATCGCGAGCACCTGCTCACAGACTCGATGAGTCCGAACGAAGGACAAGGAATAAGACCATCAAGTTCCTTAAAGTTCAAAGGGTCGAACCATTACGAGGATGAGGCTACTTGGGAAAGAGAAGATCGTCTGCGTGCGGACTATCCATCTTTCTTTACCGAGTGAGCCAAATCTCGGGACGAGATTTTTGTAAGGGGGGAGATTTTGTAACATCCCAACTGTATAATTAGGGTTTATTCAAGTATAATTATATGTGTAGAAATTAAAACTTTTTCTCACATCTTGAAAACCCCTAATCTCTTATGTAATTCTGGTCCAAGAGTTGTGTAATCCAAAAACACAAAGCTCTTGTTGACCAAAAGTCAAATTCATTTTTCCAATTGTCTAAATCTGTGCCAAACATTTGAAAATATTTTCCTTGGTCCTAAAGCTGATGTGGGACCCTCTGAAAAATATCACAAGTTGTAAAACTAGTTTGATAAATTTTGGAGGTAAAACAATCCTTTGAACAACCTTCATAAATTTCCGAGAAAATGCATTGCATAATAACCTCTGGAAATTTTATGCAAGGTTAATCTCATTGTCAACAAGCTCTGTAAAAAATTTCATGAATTTTGGAGCTGAATTGCTATCCCAAACAATTTTGCAAAGTCTCATTTGTTAGAAATTAAACTTAAAACATGGCTCGCTCCTTGGGCTAGCAGGCAAAGTCGTCCAAATTTCAACCCCATCGACCTCCTTTCCCACCTCATCAGTCATAGCCGTTGGATCAAAGATCCACGGCCATGACCTCCCCGTGTGTTAAATCCCAAAGACCTCCTCACTGGTCCAGTCATAGCCCTTGGATTAAGATCCAACCGCCCCGACCTCCCTTGTTATCAAACCCCAAAACCACCTTCCACCTTGGCGAGGTCATAGTCATGGATTTACATCCAACCGCCTCCCGACCTCCCTCACTGTTAAACTAAGCAAACCTCCCACCTTGTTGAGGTCGAGCCGTTGGATCGATCCAACAGCCCACGACCTCCTGCGCTATCAAGCGCCACAACCTCCCCTATCTCGTGTTGTGCACCGTTGATTAAAATCCACTGGTCACGACCTCCTCCTTGTCTTATGCGCATCGATCTCCTCACAAGACGTGAGGTCGTTGTTCCTTAGATCTAAATCTAAAGGCCATGACCTCCCTTGTGTGTTGTGCAAGCTCAAGACCTCCTTTGCGCCACGTCATGAGGCTCAGACCTCCCTGCCTTGATCACCACCGTTGGATCAAAATCCAAAGGTCTTGACCTCCCTCGCACTTCACGCAAAGCCTCGACCTCCTTCTTGTGCGCCTTGGATTTAAATCCTAAGGCCATGACCTCCCCTCATGTTTTTAAGTTCATGTGCGGTTAAGACCTCACAGAGGTCCAAGACTGCTGGATGGAGATCCAACGCTTTGGACCTCCTATCCCATTTTCCCACGTGCACTTACACATTAAGGAAATCGGAGGGCCACGACCTCCCCATCCTTGATCGTGTGGCTGGGACCTCCTCCCATCCTTTGAGCGTAACGGTTCAAAATTGTCATCCGATGGTTAGGACCTCCCATGGTCCTATCCAACGGTCATAAAGACCTCCCTGTTCTTCTCCTTCCTTGGTCATGCTTGCGAGCTTCGAGCAAAGGAATTAATGCATGTCCGTCCATGGGTACGTTATAATGACTCTTGTCGACCAAGATTTAATGCAGTCACTTTTCGCCTCTCTAGTCACTCAGACCGCCATCGTGTCAACTTTACATCTTGTCCAATGCCCTAGATCGTGCCATGGGCCAAGCTCACCATGAGCTTAGCCGGGTCCATGACCTCCTTGCCCTTAGGATAAAACCACCCCCACGGTTTCCCGGCTTCCTTTACACGCCATTGTTCCTTGCTCGCTCTCCTGTGCTTGTGAGCTCTAGACCACCAAAGTTTCCTTGGCCGCCATTGCTGGAGCTTGAAGCCCCTCGGTGGGCAAGGGTCGCTGGAGATTTCTTCTCCCTCTCCTTGCTTCCATTTGTGCCTTCCCTCTGGGACCAAGACCTAACTTGTTTTGGTTTGGGCATTTACAGAGGTGGACAAAGTGGAATCTGGAGCTGGAGCTTTGGCCGTGGAGCAACCCCATCTTCTCCAACTCCGGTCTTCACCTTCCTTCAATTCCCCAGCACCTTAGGACCTCCAGGTACTCCTCTTGTTAGTCCCTTAGTCGCGGAGCTTTTCTTGGCACACGCTTGAATGTCGCGCGGAGCTTGATTATGCATTTCGGTTTTGGCCGTCTTGGCCTTCATTTTGCCCTCTCGGCTCGGGCGCTCAAGGTCCGCCGCCGTTGAGAGGAGGTCCGTCGGTGCGCATGGTTATTGCGACCCAACGGTACCATTGGATGTCGCCATGAGGTCTACATCGCCGCGAGAACCAAATCCTTGAGCTCGGTCTTTGTCGACACGGCAAAGACCGTTGTCGCTTTTAGGACGAGATCCGCCGCGTTTAATGCGATCATCAATTGCTCAATCTCGCAATCATTGGTTGTGTCTTGATGTCCTTAAATCCGCCCTTTATCGCGCAATTAAGGCCTCCAGCGCGGACCTCCCGTGTCCCGCGCGCATTAAACTCTTGTCCGAAAGACGTGTGTGCGCGCAAGCACGTGGTCGCGAGATCTGGGACGCCCATGACCTCCTCCGAGGAGATCTGGGCGCCCAAGACCTCCCTTGCGCGATCGTGGCCGTGCACCTCCCCGGAGGTCTGCAGACGCTATATCTCTCACAGGGACCTCCTCGAGGTCATCTCACCGCTGAGGACCTCCCTTTAGATCTGGTCCGTCCCGACCTCCCCTCATCGCTGTGGTCCGTTGGATTCTCCATCTACGGCCACGACCTCCCTCACCTCGGCGCATGTGCGTTGCTAGGAGGTCCAGACCTCTGGACCTCGTGGCGCTGTGCGTTGTTCTCTGGGAGGTCCTGAGCCGTTAGATCTATGATCTGTGGCTCACGTCCACCCATGCCTTTGTGATTTTTAGAAATTCCAGTGAACTCTTAAGTATAAACTGAAATAAGGTATAAACTTTAGAATTTCATATCTTTGTCGTTTTAAATCCAAATAAGGTCATTCAAATTGTGTTAGCTCTGTCTTGAACTTGACTTTAATCCAAAAATGATTGTAAGTTGAGTTCAGCCCCAGAGCACAGTTTTGCCTTTAGGTTCTAAAACTAACTTTAAAAGTACACTCAAAATAATGCTTAACTTGTAAAATACATAACTAATGCTCTGAGATTATTTTTGAGTGAGACCAACTTTGTTGGTTTCCTCCATTAATGATCTTACTGTGAACATTAGTTTTGAGCATGTTGCTGTTATGAGAATGAGGACTTGTGCATTATAATTTTGTTCAACTTCTTGTTTTTGAAAATTTGTAGAGAGTGCATAATAGCTCCAAATGAGGTGAACTCAATTGTGTTATTCATCTCATGAGGTGCTGGTTTTACAGTAAAAATTTCAGCTTCACTTCTGTTCTAGAAAATGTTGCCTCATAATTAAATTAGTGAATAGTGCAGTTTGGTATTTTAGGGGCTGAGCAGAATTGTTTTGCTCATAACTTTTGCATTGAGAATCCAAATCAATTGGTTCTTGTTGCAAAATTCCCTAAAAATCACCCTCTTGCTGCTGTAAAAAATTCAGAGAATTTGGAGTTCGTTTGTTGTGCTGTCTTTGTTGTTTTTCGTCGTTCTTATCGGTTCTTTATCGCTTTTCCGTTAGGTTTCGACATTTGTGGTGATCCCGAGAGTGACCCTCTGCCACAACTTGGCCAGCAACATCAAGGCAAGCAGTTTGATCATTTCCATCATTGTCCCATTACTTTAAAGCTTAATATATTGTTTTACTTGTATGTATGCATGCTACTTTGTGTTAAATGTCGCTAGCAATCCTATAGTTGCATAATCTGTAGGAATTGTTTATCCTCTACTACCATGAGCCTAGGTTATTTGCTGTGGTTTGAGCTCGTTGGATGAGCTCTTATCACTTAGTAGTTTCGACTTAAACTGCTTAGACATGCTTAGTAACGGTAGTTATGGGCGATCATCGACTTAGTCGATGGTCTTGATCACTCAAAACTGATTATTACTCCTATATGTCCAGCACTTGTGCTTTGATTAATTTGTAAAATCAAAAACTGAAAATAAAAGATTGATTTAGACTTGGGCATATTGGATGGATGGTGTGGTTTTTGGATGTGGTGGTATGCCCGAGTCAACAAGGACCTAATTCTTGCGCCATTGATCCAAGCAATTTTATGCGTATAACCACACGAGGGGCATATGGAACCCTCTTGACTAAGTACTTTGGCGGTGTTAATTGGGGTCGCTTTCGGTTGGTGTGTTTTTAAAGATAAAATGTGTGTGTGATGTGGGAGGAGCATTAGCTTCCGGGTAGGTGATGTCTCCTTCTCCCGTGGGTTGTGCGACTCGAATTAGCATTGTCCATTGGAAATGTCTCAGAGGACTTAGCCGTGCCAAGATACCAAAGGTAGTGTGCCTAAAGGAAAGGCGGTCTGCAGGCGTGTGGGTACATTGGTACACCCTGCGCAGGATAAAACTATTCAATAGCCTCGCCCTAGGTTATGGACACGCTTGGTTATTTCCGTGAGAATTAGACTACAACCTTTAATTAAAACTTGACATGGTTGGTATGAACGGGGAGTTCATGCTATTGTTGTGGTGACTTGGGTTAGTCACTTCCAGGTTGTTCTTGTTGTTGTTACTATGTTATTTATCTCGTTGTTATTTCAACAATTAAAAGGCTTTGCCAAATTGCCTTCAATCTATTATGTTATTGCAAATGAAACTTGCTTTATGCTAAAATGAGTCCAAAGCCTCATCCACTTAAATAAAGCTTGCATGTAGCTATTTATAGTTCTGTTATCTCACACGTAAGTCTTGCGGAGTACTTTATGTACTCATCTGCCCGTGGTTGTGGCATTTTGTGGCTTTTGTTGCAGAGGAAGAAGGGAGCTCCTTGAGCCTCTCTTTTGTGCTACGTGTTGCGCCTTCTTCGACGACTAGCTTGGCGGTCGGTCGATGCCTAGGGGTTAAGGCACACCGATTGGCTTTGTGTTATAGCCATCTTTATGGCACTTTTGCTTCATTGTTGTCTCTTTAGAATTGTTGCTATTTGGCCTAAGGGCCCTCTTTGTAATAACCTATCCTTATTAATATTAACTTCGGTTTGTTGCTTCATACTATGTGTTGTATGGAATTGATGCATTCTTTTGTTGTGAGGTATGTATATTGCGATTCAGGGAGTATACATCTCTCGAGACTGGGTTTATTTGGTTGATAATACTAGGGTCAATTGGATGACTAAGTATTATGAGCTTAATAAATCCGGGTGCTCACAGGGCCCAAGACGGTCAAAGTGATACGCTCATTTCCTAATCCCCGCAACAGTCGAAAACAAGTCAATGTACCTTGGGCCAACTTCCCTTTTGTAACTAAAGCACATAACATGCACAACCCACATGGAATTCCTGTCCCACTTCTCAATCGGTTTCTTCATCTAACAAGGAGCACCTCCTTTAACTAGGAACATATAGCAAAATTCGCTTTAAACAACTATTTTATAACCAGAACCCCACTAAAAATAACGGATTCTCGTTGCAACCATGAAATGGCAACTTCACACAAAAGGGGTCAAATTCGGAAGCAAAGATTCATCATGAAATCCCTTCCGCTTTCCAAGGAGACAGTTTACAAATAAACACCACATAAACTGAAAGAGCAACCGCTCAAATGCCCAAACCAAATACTTCCTTTATTCTTTCTGAACTAATAAGGACTACACATGCCATCACATACCACACGAGCTCAAATCTCTTAAATTGGCATACTCAAAACTATGCTCAAGCCGAAATACATCATCCGCACCTTTGTATGGAGGCTCTATTGAACCCCACCGAAACACTCTAGACAACTCCTTCTACTGACAAAATTAATTTTTTGACAGAGGGCATCCAATGCGCCTCATAATAGATCTCACGCAATCACTTCACCTCAAACTTTAAGAATAAATAACTTAGAATTCTCAGTACACCACTAATGTACTACATCAAAAGTGTTCTATCAATGATCATCTCATTGTTCAAAATCTGCCCTTTATTCTATTTCCTCTACAAAATCATTGGGCGACTAAAGACCTCGCATAGAAAAAATGCAAAGTCCAAATTTAACTTCTAAACTCTTACAACGAACTTCTGATATAAAAGATAGGGAAATCCTCATATTGATTCCCTAAAGTTCCCACAATTCCAACATACTCGCTCATTAACATCATCATGGAAATATTTTCTGATTTAAATTACCTTTACAAGGATTTTAACTCTCAGAGGGTTACTCAATCAGACCGAGTCATTCTTGACATTAACTCAACATTTCACACTATCCCATTAATTGCAACAACGATTAAATTACTTTATAATCCCAGTCTCATTAAATCACATCATCATGAATCACCTACACAACCTGGCAATACAACCCAATCGCGACACTCTATAACTTGATCAAGATTTCCATACCTTCAATAATCCCAATATTTCAACATGAACCAAAGTTCTGGGATTACACTTTACCATAGGTTCGACTTGGTCGTAACACCAATCAGTTTTACTTCAGCGACAAACATTCCATTTGAATCAAATTCTCTCCAAGAGTTATAGATCAAAACCGATTCACCTTCTACTACTCCTCCAATAGCTTGGTACCAAAATATCACCACTACAATTACTTGACCACCACCGAACAATTGCGGATTATGCTTTAATTCTTTGTAATACAAATATATTGATCCTTCCTCAAAAGGAAGAGACAAACAAGGACAAGTTTCGGCATATAGGAAAACGTTACTCCTCGCAGTGAGCATGGGACCAAAAGAAATATTCCAATAGCGTACCCCTCAAAAAGAGAATAGCACATATCAACCAATGAATAAGACATTTCTGTTGAAACTCAACAACTCTTCAGCGGAAAAATAGAAAGTTTAAGCACGTTTTCAATTAAACCGCAAGTTACAAAACTTGACTCCAATCCTCAAATACTCCTACTACACTCTGTCCTTAACACTGAAAATAATCCTTTGAATATAATAACACTTTGCCATTTCGAACAAGATAGGTTCTTAAGACCAAACAACAAGAATCACTTAAGAACCAATAAAATCTTTCAACACGTCATTTGCTCGGAATAGTTTCAACTACAACATAAATCATGAGACCCAAATGATCACAACCACAAAACTCGAAACATTTTCATTTACGGGATATCAAGAAAGGCAATCAAAATATTCTCCTCTTAAAGGAGTCAACCTCACTCTCACAACCATATACTGTTAATCTTTCTAACATCATAATGCACTCCTAGCATGAACCAACACACCTTACTATCCCATCATCAACCTTTCCAAAAGAAACACAATAACCTATTTCATGTATATGTATATACTTTTCTAATAGGTTGCAATACTCAACTTAGTCGAGAGAGTATCTAAAGCACAATCCACGCTATCGACATAAACCATCTTTTAGCAAGGGCATGCTGCCCAGGTTATCCTTGTAAAACACACATAAATAGGTTGCTATTAAATTCCAATCATTAACCTATTAACAATGCTCAACATCAATTTAGTGCACACCAATCTAATCTAGCAGTCACCATAGGCATTTAACGGTTATTTAGTTATGGAAGAATTTGTGGCCCTCTCTCTCTTTGCATTCCCACTATCAAATGTAGGATCATCAAGTAGCCCTACAAAGAAACCTCCAGATTGTTATCCACTAAGACAACAGTCAAATACATCCTTATATCTCCCTTCCTACATAGTTAAATTAATCTACTAAGATCAAGTAATCCAACAGATTTAGCAAATTAAACAATTGCAATAATCAACCCTCTCATCAAAACATACTATTATCCTACCACTCCACCATCACGTAAACATAGATCCCAATTACATCCCATCAGTTCACTTCTTAGGGATGCTCAACACCATACTTCGATACATAATAATTGCACCTAGCAATTACATATGATCAGTACATATTCATAAAAGATAACTCCAAGATTAACAGCCATTATGACAATAATCTAACACCTTCGGACTTAACCATCTCAAAGGGTTAGACTAACACGTTGAGACCATAAATCCATTTTACCCAAAAAACTTACCAAATTTATCACCCATAGTGATCAAACTAGTTCATCAATGTTCCATACTTTTAATAACCCTTCTGACTCTATTTAAGTATGGACATACTCTTAGTTACTACCCATCAGGTAATTACTCTATGACAACATCAAATTAATAAACTCCAATTCCAATGTTCTGGGTTAAGACCAATCATGCACACGCCACAGATCCGACTTGATAACTCATACCTTAACAACGAACTTCTATGTTTACCATCTCTCGCTTAAACATAACAAGACAACACAGAAGGTTTTTAATTCTTTTTAGAACAAAGGGCACTAAATTTCAACACTTGAAATAATCCCAAAAGAAACACAAAAGTCAAAGTTTTCATATGTTAAAGAACTTGCAACAGGAAACTTTCAATATCTAGAATACCAGGCGAATAAATTATTCATATTTTCCAATAAGAAGGGCAGACCTCCCATGAAAAGATCAATCATGCTGTTAACCGACGCTCATGCAAGCAACAATAGATCAGCATTCAGGAGATCAAGTAATCACTTTACGGACCAAGGAAGACCAATGAAAACTTCACTAGCTGAATTGTAAGCTCTAACTCAAGAAAAATCATCAACAACAACTGTAACTAGAAGTGGCCTAATTCAAGCTCAAGAAGAGAACAACTTTTCTAAAGGAATTCACCCTCAACACCTATAGCTAGGGTAGTCGGGGGTATCTACTCCTGTATTTCCATACCACGAATGGTGGTGTAACCTGGTAAAACCCAGGGCCACAACCACCACCTCAACCTATCAACAACAACTAGCAACACACATAACCAATATAATCAATTATAAGTATGCAAGATCATCTCATAACAATCATATAATCAGTTAATAAGCAATCATACTCAATTCATACCAGCGATCATCAAAATGATGTAACGGAAACGTAAATGTAATGATTAGCCCATCCCCATCCTACTGTGCACTAGTGTGTCAAACTTTTAAGTTGATTAGCCATTAGAAAATTTTAATTAATCTAGTCACCACGGACCTATAGCCCGCTCTGATACCAACTGTAACACCCCAGTCCGACAAGGGTCTGGAATGCTACTAAACTAACATGTTAACAAAATTAAAAGCAGAAGACAAAATTCTAAATTTTGGCGGAAACCTCCTCAGATAGTTAACTATAGGAGGTTCCAACATTCATAAATGTCAAGACAAAATAAGAATCATCAATTATCGTAACCATCACGGAGTATATCTTGAACTCAAGCAATTATATCGGAAGGATGAACTAAGTTCATCGCAGACTTAATCAATCTTAACGGAGAAGGGTTATCAACCACGACCAACATTATTTATTACGACTCATCATTAATGAATGATTAAATCGAACTAAAATGTAATCCTGGACTTGATTAAGGTGAAGTGAATGAGTAGTGTGTGTCTACTCCCTCCCAATGGAACCAACCTCAAAGATCACCTAAAAGAAACAAACAACGCAAGAGTGAGTCCGAGACTCAGCAGGTACAGTAAATAATTAATACATAACAACCATGATCATGATAACACCACTGAAGAATATGAAATAAGCATAGAATGAACATTTGAATGAATGGAATGAATGATTTGGATGAAATGAAGGGACTACACACATGCATATACCGGTATTGCTAGTGACAAACCCGTCGTTGTTCACCTAAGCCCGCATTTAACAAAATACGGGGATCCAAGCCCCATATGAAGAACGTTTCATACGGGTGTCCCAAACTGCCCACATTGGAATGGTGGGTCTTGCGTGCCCATACTGGAATTGATGGGTCTTATATATTGATCCACTCTCGTGGACGAAACATGAATTGTGGATGCATGGTATGACATATGAATATTGAAAAGACATGCTCTCTACTCATGGAGGTAACACATATGGATTGAATACGAACATTTAAATGTTAACATTTATCTTAGAAACACAATACCAACAACAGGCATTCAACATTTTATAATCATAGGAACATTAAAGTACTTGCCTCAACCGTGAGATGTAAGACAACGACGAAACCTCTAGCCGGGGTCACCACCACCGCAACCGTGAATTATACTAAAATCAACCAAACTTGCACAACATTGCATTGGAACAAAACGAGAGCAATCGTTCCTAAACGAAACCCGAACATTAACCGATATACTCCCAAAATCCAAATCTGTCCAAACAGACAGCTATTAAATAAAAATCCATAACTTTTGAGTAAAAACTCCAAAAGTCATGAATCCAATTTTCATGGAATCTACATAATCTTAGCTACAACTTCTTAGTGACTGAAAGGTCAAAATACCACATCTAATGCTTTGTTTTTAATCCCGAAGACCGTTCTGTCATCCTCGGTATCTCTGACTTGGGAAAATCATAACTTTTGCTTGGCACAGCCAAACTCATTGTTCTAAGACTCCTTGGAAACTACAGAAAACTAGCTATCTCAATAAAATTATAAAAAAAATATTCCCACTGTGCAACAATGGTTTCAAACAGCCAAGCCTTTCACCTCTGTCCACAATAGAAGGACAGATTACAGTAATAACTTTAAAAATTCATAACTTTTGATCTATCCGTCCAAAATTTATGAACTTTACCTTCCTGGAATCAGCATAAAGTTATCTAAATATCTCATGGAGATCATCGGACCAAATTCGGCCATATCCAAACTCTAATATACAGAACTACGACCGCTGCACAAATCCTGAGACTGAATTAGCACCCAGTCTTGCAAAATTCGTAACGAATTCATCCTTTATCCAATAATTATGATTTAATACTTTCTAGAAAGCTAACGAAATTCCCCATCTATCTCCAGTACTTAATCTACCTAGAACTAACCCAATATCGCGAATCAACAGAACTGCAGTACTACCGATCTACGATAGCAGGATACTACAATGATTAATCGGTAGCAAAACACATCTATAGAACCGAACTAGCTATTGAGAATCACGATCTTACCCATGAAATCCCCGCTGGACCACGTTGTAGTCCTCATGAAGATCACCCCCACCTTCTTCTTCTTCCTCTCCCTCCTCCTCTCTTCTTCCCTCTCCTTCCTCTTCCTTATGGTCGGCCAATCTGCAGGGGAAGCACCGGAGGAGAGGGGAGCGCTATAGTAGCACTGTGCTACAGTGATAGTAGTGCTACAGTACTGTGCTACAGTAATTAGGGCGCTAGGGTTTAGTTCCCCCCACATGGGCCCAAAGAGCTATGGGCCAAAGGCCCGAGTTCTAAAACTCCTCCAAAATTCTGAATTTTCCTTTTCTAATTACTTTTAATTTTAGAACTAGTCACTTATATGTTTTATATTTGAACAAGATATTACACTGATACCACTTGTGACGACCCGGCCAAGGGCTTACCCGAGAGGTCCTCCAAGTCCTCCCGGAAAGTCCATCAGGACCTCCCAAGAGGTCCAGCAGGACCTCTCGGAAGACCTCCAGGACTGCCCAGGAGGTCCAGTAGGACCGCCTGGAGGTCCTGGGAGAGTCCTTGAGGAGGTCGTGTAGCCAAGGAGCAAGCCTGAAGACCTCCCACGGCCAGACCAGGGGGAGGTCGTGGAGGACTGAGGTCTCCTCAAGACCTCCCAAGACCAGACCCGAGGGTGGTCGTGGAGGGTCGAGGCTACCCCAGGACCTCCCACGACCAGACCCGAGAGTGGTCGTGGAGGACTGGGATCACCCATGCTCCTCTGTGTGAAACGAGCTAGTCCCAAAGATCAACCGCTAGCTCTTCACAGCATACAACAGTGGTAACATAACTTCAACAAAAGCTTTATTAATAACAACAAAGTTGATTACAAGGGGAGGCTTACAAGCCGACCAACCAAAACACAGCGGAAGATAAACAAGAGGCCACCCGATACACCACAGGCAATCGGCTGGAGGGCGCAATCCTAATCGGTCCAGGACCTCTTGGTCCACAGCAAGGTCTTCACAAGATGCTTCCCTGCTCAAAAGATAATTTCAAGCAAGAGTGAGCACAACTACCGTGCTTGCAAGTTACACCCGTGGAATAACAAAATGACATGCACAATGGATGTAACACCCCGATTTTCAGAATCGGGTTGTTAATATTTAATTTGGTGATATATTAAATATTTGACTATGTTTTAAAAAATTTCCAGTGTTTAATCAAAATGTTGCTTTTAAAATAAAATTGAATTAATTAAAAGGTTGCATTTTCTTAATGTTTGAAAGACTATGTTAAAAAAATATATATACATTATTAAAATTAAAATTAATTGTATTGATCTCTTATTTTCACATGCATTTCGAAAAAAATCATACCATGATGCATGCATTAGTATCGTCGTTTTATTTTCCGACTCGACCGACCGCAGGCTAAACACCTGCGTGTTCCATCTTTTCCGGTCATCTCCCTTTTTCCTTCCCTGCTAACTCCTTTCGCTTCTTTCCTTCAAATCTCATGCAAAAACTCAAAACAAGCCATGTATGTCATACCACCACGATCATCATCGCACAACCAACCTATTTCTGTAATTCATTTTCGCATGCATGGCAGTTTGAGCGAATTCGCAAATAGACGAAAAGAAGTAGCAGATGAAACGCCTGCATGCCGATTCTTTTCCCAAACTTCTCTCTTCACAATCACAACCAAAAACCAAAAATCGTGCAACGCATATTATACCGTTGCGATCGTTGTCTCGAGAGCATTCCATTTTAGCGTTTAGTTTGCACATACAAGGTCATTGGAGTGAGTCGGAGAAAAGAGGAAGAACTGTACTGCTATTCATCTTCCAAGCAAACAGGAACTTCAAAGATTTTTTAGAGAGCATCACACTCTGGAAAAATTCCTAAAATTTTTACCTAAGCATCAACATTATGTCAGGAACCTTCCATAAAAACTTCATGATTTTTGGAGCTAGGAAACTATGTCTAAAAATTATCGAACTCCCTGTTGCTATTTGTTTTCCCCCAAAACCGAACACTGTTCATTCGAATTTTGTTTTCTCCCAACCGAATCATATCACACCCACTGCCTTTCCTTTCTCATGAGGGCACTACACTGCCTAGTCTTGTCTCCCCCAATGCCCAAACACACACACAACCACACAATTATTTATCAAGGCAGCACCACTCACCATTTCTTTATTCTCCAACCATTTCCTATGCCACAACCGAACATCACCTTTCCCCCCACGCCATTCTCCTTGCTGCCCACCAACAGAGCCATCCATCACCTTCTTCCTCCTCTAGCATGAACTCAAGTCCATTTCTCTAACTTCTCTCCTCTCAATGCCTAGCAAAATCCAGAAAACTCTCACCGCATGCTATGCCATTGTGTTCATCTCCTCATGAGCATTCCACCCATGCTATTAAATTTCACATGCATAGACTTTTGAGCAGTTTTGAACAAGAGGGCTTCCCTTGTCTGCATTTACTCGTGCATGTAAACTTTGAGCATGCATGAATGCTTGGATTGAATAAACCGAGAGGAAGAGCTAGCTAGTGGTGAGGAAGGAAGTGGCGATGGGAGCTTTTGAGCAGCTCGAGGAGCGACCTAGGGAGACACTGACCAAGGCCGAGCTGAGGGTACCGGCGGCACATGGTGGCAAGCGGCTTGGGCAAAGATGCGATTGGGCGCCAAGGCGGCGGCAGCGAGCAAGGAAGTGTAGCAAGTAGCCAGCGGCTTGGTGGCTCGGTGAGGTGGTCCGGACGCTGTGGTCGATAGCAGCTCGGGTGGCGGCGGCGGCCTAGCGACTGGGCTTGACTTTGCACTGCAACAAAGAATGTCGAGGCTGATCTTGCAAGGCGGCACGACACCAGCAGCAACAATGGCCAAGCGGAGGTGGCCGAGTGGCGGCTTCGGCGTGGAGGCGACCGGCGGCAAGAAGTCCGCGATTGTAGTGGCGAGCACATGCAATGGCTTGATGATGTGCGGCCAACAGCAGCCGACAAGGAGAAGATGGAGCCATGGTGAGCATGCAGAGCGCGGCCGAGGCGAGGAGGCAAGGCCGACGGAGCGGCGGCGTCGGCAAAAGCGGCTCCGTTGGCGTGGCGAGAGCGACAGCGGCGATGCGGACGGGACACGGATCACGAACAGCGAGGCTTGCTCATGATACAATGATGCGAGATGACAAACATGGACGAGGAGCCGGACGCGGACGAGCTTGACGACGACTACGGCAGATGCGGAGCCGAGAAGACGACGTCTGGTGACGATACGAATGCCTAGTGCTGTGGTAAAATCTTTAATGCTATTTTTGTTACCGCTCTACGATATTAGTCGTACATGTTGCATATTAGTCATGTGCATGTCATCTATATATGCATGTTTAATTGTAAAAATGATTTGGTAAATTAAGACCGGTATAATTCCCCGGTTAGGCCGTCTTTGCGCGTAGGCATGATTATGTTTTGTTATATTGGTGAATGCAAATAATTAGATTTTTTGGTGGAATGTGAGTATTATTGATCGGTGGATGCTAGATTAAATTTATGATTGGATTTTTGGACCGGATGATATTATTTTGAAGTTGCATGGAAATTAGTGGCGATCTTTGGATGATAAATTAATTGGAGGTTTTCCCTCACATTGGATTAGTAATTTTTGAAGTTAGGACGCATAAGGATTTTATGAATTATTAATTGGTGGATAGCTCTTGTGATGATATTTAATGAGATATGGATGTTGAATCGAATGATTTATTTAATCGTGAGCAAATTGGTCGGATGTCTTAAGTAATAGTTGTGCGAATTTTATATGCTAGAATTTGGAGATGGTAGAATGGATTACTTGATTGCGGATAAATATTCGGATGTGCCACGTAATTAATAGATAAGTCCTATGTGCCGAGTCAATGAAATTTTACCTCTATTGGATTAGTGGATAAATGATTATTAGTCGATCGTAGAAGCAAATATGTGATTGGATTGGTAGATGTTGTACGCGACTAGTCCGGTGAAATGGATGTAAGTTGATTTATTAGTGAGCTATTAAATGTTGGATGTGCTATTAAATTATAAAGATTATTAGTTATCAGTAAGTCAAATAAATCTCGATTGGTGGAAATTTTGGTGTATACGAATGTGATTTGCCGAGGCAAGACTAGTAGAGCTAGATAATTAGTATTAGCTTAAATAGCATATTGGAGAATGATTGATGGATTTAGTCATGGTCATATGCCCATAAGTCGGTGGATTTCGTATAATTATTGGATAGGTTGTATAGTTGGAGTATCGTGAGTTCGGGCATCACTCGATGGATTCACTACCTTGATAATGCTTTAGTGAAGGTTAGTACGGGATTTAGATCAAGGTATGCGAATATGATCGGAGAGTGTTATGCATGTGAGTGGATTCAACACCGGAGAATCGGTTAAGTCAGTGATCATGAGAATATTAGATTTGCCGATAGATGTTTTCCTTAGGAATTAAATGGGATAGAAAAGAATATTTGTAGGCCTCATTTGTCATGACAGAGGCTAGGTTAGTATGTGTGCAAAAAGTATTAAATGACTTGGAAAAATTCGGAATACAACTAATTGTGCACTGCATATTCTTTTAACTTCAAAAATTCATAACTAATTCATAAAAACTCCAAATGAGATGAACCAAGTTATTTTGGTCTTATATTAATATTCTCTATCCATCCGTATAATCCTTTGCCTCCCCACTGCTATACAAATTTTGAACAAATAATTAAATTCGGTGAACAGTAACAGATTACAATTAAATTGGATTTTTCTGAAAACTGATATTCAAACTGCTATAACTCTCACATACTAAATCCAAATAGAATAATTCTTTCACCTAAATTCATCTAAAATCATCATCTAGCTACTGTAGAAAATTCATGCATTTTTGAGCAATTTGAATTTTTCGGCTTTTCTCGATGTTTATTCGATATCGTCTTTCTATAGATTCCGAGTTGCCGGAAGTAAGTGAGTACGTAACCGAGAGTGAGAAAGTGAACTCCCAGCAAGATTAGTTATCTCCTATTCATTGAGGTTATCCTTGAATTACTCCAGACCACATGCTTAAGTTAGAATGGTTGAAATATATTGTTCGGGTTTGTAGCCATGCAAGTCTAGAACCAGTAGGTGATTGTCGGAATAACCCGATAATTATGGGATAAACACAACTATCATTATATACTTTTGTTTCAGATCTTTGTATCTGTTTTATGAGTCAAATTTTATCATTTTAAATGAGCTTTTGGTCTGGACAAGTGATGGTGACTTTGTGCACGAGCTTGGGTAAGTGTTTGACTTGTCTGGACAATTAAGGACCAAACTTTGGTAACAACTTTGATTCAAGTAAAACTCGTGCTACCACATGCGGTGTATGGGCGCTGCTTGGTTAAGTAAGGGGTTGGTGTTGTGTGACACCCTGATTTTCAGAGCCTTTTTGAAAAAATTTCAAAATAAAAAGAACTATTTTATTTTGATGAGAATTCAAAGCTTAACCTGAAATTTCATAATGGATTTAAGTTGACTAACCCAAACTTCAACTAAAGTTCCTTGTTGGTTTGCTGAGTTGTTGGAGTTTTGAGGGTCATCCCTTCTCTGTCCATCTTTTGCTTATCTCTGGTCCAGACCTCTCTTCGTCTGGGATCTAATGGCCCAGACATCTCCTTCGTTTGGATCCAAAGGTCCAGACCTCCTTTGTGTTGTCCTCCCCTGGTCCAGACCTCCTTGGGTCTAGACCTCCCAAATGCTTGGACCTCCCTGGGTCCAATTCCCCCTCTCGGGTCTTCTCTGGCTTACAACCTCCCCAAGCCTTCGCCACCCTCATGTGCATCTGAGCTCCTTTGGAATCCTGTTGAAGCTTTTCGTGTTACTTGGACTTTCCTTCGTTGCTGGTATCCTTGAAACCTTCTCTAGAGGTTCCCTCCGGCACCAACTCGGTAGTACTGCCTGCACTTTGCAGTACTACCGCTTCTTAGGACCTCCTTTTTGTTCACTTGGACCTCCCTGTGTCCTACCGGACCTCCCCATGTCCTCTAGGACCTCCCCTTACCTTTATTGGACCTCCCTGTGTCCTACCGGACCTCCCCATGTCCCCTAGGACCTCCCCTTACCTTTATTGGACCTCCCTGTGTCCTACCGGATCTCCCCATGTCCTCTAGGACCTCCCCTTACCTTTATTAGACCTCCCCGTGTCCTTCAGGACCTCCCCAGGTCCTCCTCCTTGTCTATTTGTATTTCTATTGATCGTGCGTCGTCTTATTTGCATTGGGAGGTTTGATCCTGGTAAGACGTTCGGATGGTCCGAACGTCCCACCCTCCCTGAGCCTTAGATGATTCTGGGCGGTCCGATCGAAATCCAGCGGTCCCGACCTCCCTCCTTGAAGATCTGGACCGTTAAGACCTCCCCCTTGGAGATCTTAACCGTCCAGACATCCTCTTTGTACATCTGGACCGTTAAGACCTCCCCCTTGGAGATCTTAACCGTCCAGACCTCCCTCCTTGAAGATCTGGACCGTTAAGACCTCCCCCTTGGAGATCTTAACCGTCCAGACCTCCCTCCTTGAAGATCTGGACCATTAAGACCTCCCCCTTGAAGATCTTGACCGTCCAGACCTCCTTCCTTGAAGATCTAGACCGTTAAGACCTCCCCCTTGGAGATCTTAACCGTCCAGACCTCCTTCCTTGAAGATCTGGACCGTTAAGACCTCCCCCTTGGAGATCTTAAGCGTCCAGACCTCCCTCCTTGAAGATCTGGACCGTTAAGACCTCTCCCTTGGAGATTTTAACCGTCCAGACCTCCCTCCTTGAAGATCTGGACCGTTAAGACCCCCCCTTGGAGATCTCAACCATCCGGACCTCCCTTCTTGAAGATCTGGACCGTTAAGACCTCCCCCTTGGAGATCTTGACCGTCCAGACCCCCTCCTTGTAAATCTGGATCGTGAAGACCTCCCCCTTGGAGATCTTAACCGTCCGGTCCTTCTCCCTTGAAGAACTAGACGTTAAGACCTCCGTCTTGGAGATCTTAACCGTCCAGACCTCTCCCTTGTAAATCTGGCCGTCAAGACCTCCTCCTTTGGAGATCTTGGCCATCCAGACCTCTGAAGGGCCACGGGTAGGCTACACTAGCGCAAATTAATAAAAATTCTACCCGTAAACCAAGATCACTGTAGTTATAGATCACGGTCTTACCACTAGGCGCCAAGAAAGCGGAATTGATGCAAGACGTCGTCAGGCGAGTAGTCGTACTAAGTTGATGCAACACGTCGGGTAGAGTAGTCGTACTACTTCCTCGTCCTCGTCGCGGCGTCCCCACGTCTGACTCCTCTCTTGCGGTTCGTCCAAGCGCTTCTGATCAAATACCTCAAAGGTATCCACACGTGCGGGAGGAAGCGTCGCCTGCGACGGACTACTAGATCGCGTGGCGACTAGGGCGTGGGAGGGTGGCGGCGGGTTTGATGGTGTCACGAAAAACTCATCATCAAACACATAAGCCCCTTGCCCTCCTTTTATAGGCGTCCTTACAATGGGCTTCTACTAATAGAGGCCCATTAGGACTCAATGCCCGATCTAATTCGGATCCAATCCGAATTAGGCTTCACCCATAAGTGTGTGACCCTATAGGTTCACGTATGTTTAGACATGGCGCGAGTATACATACTTGGTCAATAGTTGGTAGCGGTCTCTAGCAAGGCGTGCCAACTCCTAAACGCACACAAAGATCATATCGGACGAACCATCACAACGTTATGTACATGCCAATCCCTTTGCCTCACGATATTCGATTGAGCTCCAAGTGACCACTCTTTCTCGATCCTGTGATTGGAATCCCTTACTAGGTTAACTCTTAACCTTAAGTAGCATGGCCATGCATTTACGGATCCGATCACTCGAGGGCCCAGATATATCTCTCGGGTAGAGAGGGCAAATCCCATCTCGTGACCATGCCTCGCACATGCTTCATGACAAACCCGAAAGCTACCTTTATAACTACCTCATTGCGGAGTAGCGTTTGATAGCCCCTAAGTAGGTCGATTCACATCTCAAGTACATCGACAATCTCGTGTCTAAGGACAAGGCGTACACATTGTGTAGAGAGAACCATAAGTATAATTGTTATGTCTCATGTTGGGTCGGTCCAACCCCATGTTCTAAACATGTGTCCACATTATTGGTTTGACATCTCCATGTCTATGACTGTGAAACATGGTCATCAACCGATACATGTGCTAATCCATCATTCACATGTGTCCTCACATGAACTCGACTAGGGACAATCTTTAGAATAACCATACAAGTGAAGAGTTTCACAAACAAGTCACATACTTGTTAATCAACACAAAGGCAATATTCAAGGAACATTTATTAAATCATGGATACAACGAAATATCATCATCTCTATGATTGCCTCTAGGGCATATTTCCAACAACCTCCCCTTTTTGGTAGATCCGATCGTTAGGACCTCCCCTTGGAAATCCTAACCGTTCAGACCTCCCCTGGATTTGATCCTACGGCTCTAGACCTCCCTTGCGGGTGAGGATCTCCTCTTACCTTTGCAGACCTCCCCGTTTGTAATTGATCTTGACCGTTGGACCTCCCTTCCGGAGATCCAACCGTTTAGACCTCCCTTGCGGGTGAGGATCTCCTTTTACCTTTGTAGACCTCCCCGTTTGTACTTAATCTTGGCCGTTTGGACCTCCCCCTTGGAGATCCAACCGTCAGGACCTCCTCTGTGGGTGAGGATCTCCCCTTGTTCACTGCAAGACCTCCTCAATGTCTTCGCAGGACCTCCTCTCATGACTCTTGGCTGCCCAGTTGGCGCCACACCCAGCTTTTTACCTTTGATGTGTCCTTGGGCAAGGAAGTCTTCACCGCATTTAATGCATGTTGTATCACATTAAATGCTCTCACCTTTGCAGTACTCATGTCATACCATTGTCACATTCTTTGCCTACTCCCATTGTCCTCTTTACCAACTCCTGAGGACCCCTATTCTGGGTCATGTGCATTGGCTCCAGCTATATATAGCTTGGGCAGCCCTTCCTTTCTCATTTTTCCTCAATTCCAATCCCTGGCTCAACCGAGCACTCTCTGGACCTCTCCAACAAGCTCATTGGACCTCCTCCCGACCTCTCAATTTCTCTGTTGGTTTACATTGGAGTTTTATTAAGATTTCCTTTGGATTTTGTTGGAGCTCTATTTGAGTCATTTGGTTTTCACCGTGTAGATTGCCAAGACCGTGTGGAACCAGAGTTCTGTGAGGGAGGGGAAGAAGCTCAAGACTTTGAGCAAGGCAAGTTACACTCTTGATCATGTTGCACCCAATACTTCAAATTACTTATGTCGATTTCAAGAATGTATGCATACTTACTTTACTAAGTTATTTCAATGCCTATCTTTCAATTCATAGTTATGCCTACTGCTTGGTATGACCACTGTCCATGTTGAATCAACCTCATTGTCATCCTAGATAAAACCTGGTTCTTGCAATAGTGAGGACCTGTGGCTTTTGAAAAATGGAATGCTTAGTATTGCTTAGACCAAAATCTTGATTTGGGAGTTCTGACAAAAAATATCACTTATTCAAATGGTTTCGGCCATGGCACTGGTGTGTCATGGAGGTTTTGCAAATAGCCATGGCATTGGTGTGCCATGGTGGTTTGAAAAGCAAAGTAAATGGAAAATGGATTTGGACTTGGGCGAAGCTGGTTGTTTGGTTGGTGCATGTCTATGCACTGGTGATCGTGGTGATCCGATGCCCTGGGGTTAAGGTTTGTCGCCCAAGTCGATTAAGGACCGGTCTTTGAGACACCACTTGCTAAGCCTATAATGGGCTATGCCAAAATTGTGCAACCACATGTCTCGGTGTGGGCGTGAGATCAGCTAATTAATTTGCAAAGCTCTATCGTGGTTTATCCTGTTGATGCGGTGGGTTGTCATATTACGATGTTGTAGTCCCACGGCATAAGAGGGGGCACCCCATTAACCCGGCGGGTTTCTATCCAAAGGGGGGATCTGCGAAACCTTAATATGGGTGGACTGCGGTGGAGCGATGCATTGTAAAAGCCTTGTCATGTACTCTAGACCTCTCACCAAAGGAAGTGTGAGGTGGTATCGACGGATACCAAGCAAACTAGAGAATTCATGTCATGTGGGTAAAGTGTACAACCTCTGCAGAGTGTAAATCTATTCGAATAGCCGTGTCCGCGGTCATGGACATGCTGGCAATGTCACTCAAAGTTAGCTCTTGGTTTTGGTTTTCAAAAGACATATGAAATTGGTTTTGGTGGTTTAACCAAATTGGGTTTGGGCGGGAAGCCATGTGACAGGAGGGTATCCTTCACCATCTTTATGGTGAATGTTATCCAACTGAAAATGGATTTGCAAAAATAAATTTTAACTATTGTAACCTGCCTTCAAACTTAATACTTGTATTTGAAATAAAATTGGCTTTATTAAAATCAACCCTAATATGCTTTCCCTTGATGTATCCCTATGCATGTCATTTTGTTATTCCACGGGTGTAACTTGCGAGCACGGTTGTGGTGCTCACTCTTGCTTGATTCATGAATTGAGCAGGTGAAGATTCCTATGATGATGAAAATGACCAAATCAATTAGGCCGCGCCCTCCAGCCAATCACCTGTGGTGTAATGGGTGGACACTGTCTTTTGGTTTTTCCGCTGCGTTTATGTGCTCTCGGTTGCTGGAACTTGTAAGCAACCCCTTGTAATCAAACCTCCTTTTGTTGCTAATAAAGCTGTTGTGGATGTCTATGTTATCACTTGCTTGCTGTGAGAACTAGTCATTGATCTCTGGGGGCTGGTTTAGATTGCAGTGGACTTTAGGCTCATCCTCAAGCCTCACGACCTCCTCGGGTTGGCTCCTCTCGGACCTCCCTCGAGTAGCGCGTGGAGCTTGGGGAGGTCTGAGGTCCAACAACCTCCTCAGGGTCGGGACCCCAGACCTCCGAGTGGTTCTATCGGACCTCCCGGGAGGTCTGGAGGTCCTACCGGGATGTCCTCTCGGGACGTCGTGGGAAGTCCTTTACGGACCTCCCAGGAGGTCCTGAGGGACCTCTCAGGACGTCCTGGGGGTCCCTTTTCGGACCTCCCAGGAGGTCCTAAGGGACCTCCCGGGTGTGCCCTAGGCCGGGTCGCCACATGTTGTTGAGTTGATGACTGGTGGTGTGAGGACGTATATGTGTTCCATCGCATATACATGGTCATCATGGACCGTCTAAGCTAGCAAAGTTCATGAGGACTCACCTGCCGACTTTTTCTGGGAATGTTTCACCAGTGGAAGCTAATGATTGGCTTCACGTGATTGAAAGGAAGTTGTTGATCACTCAGTGCAACAACCATGAGAAGGCTTTTTTATGCTACCCATCAAATGGAAGGAATTGACGTTGAATGGTGGGAGAATGTTTTGTGCTGCGCATGAGACACCGCAGAATATTACTTGGGAAGAGTTCTCTATAGCTTTTCGCCAATACCATGTGCCGGAAGGAATTATAGACCTAAAGAAAGATGAGTTTTGTGCACTCAAGCAAGGAGGTAAGACAGTGACTGATTACCTTAACAAGTTCTCCCAGCTTGCCCGCTATGCTGCAGAATATGTCGCCATCGACAAGGCTCGTCAGAGTCGTTTTCTGAAGGGACTGAATACCGGACTACAAGTCAGTCTGATTGCTCATACTTTTCCAAACTTTCAAGAGTTGATCAATAAAGCTTTGATCCTTGAAGACAAACGCAAAGAGTTGGATGATAACTACAAGCGCGGAATGGCTCAGCAAGGAAGTCACAAGTTTCAGTAGAGAGCGAGGATAGTTTCCCAGCAGTTCACCCGCTTTCCATCCCAAAACTCGTTTAGGACGCCTGCACCTGCTTCAGCACCTCATCTAGTTGCTCAGAATTTTTGTAATGCTGCTTCAGTCAACCCTAATCTAGGAGGCAACCAATAGAGTGGAGCTAGAGTTTGCTATACCTACCGAGAGCCGGGACATCTCACTAACAATTGCCCTCAGATGGGAACAGTGACTCCATTTCATTTCAACCTTGGAGCTACACTAGCCAAGACACCAGCACCAAGCAACAATCGAGAAACACCTCAAGTTGCCGGGCAAGCAAGAGGAGCACCGTAGTCCGTGGTCAGAGGCCGTGTTAACCATGTTACTCTGGAAGGAGCCCAGCAAACACCTGGCATCGTACTGGATAAGTTCCTGGTAAACTCAGTACCTGTATCAGTTTTGTTTGATTCTAGAGCATCACATTCATTTGTTTCTCGAGTTTTTGCAACCAAGAATAATTTGGAAGTTATGCGTCTTAAGCATACTCTGTTAGTCCAATCGCTTGGAGCAGAGTTAAGCTCTAAAGCGAGATGTTTAGGAGCTAAGTTACCCATAACTGGAGTTGAGTTTCTAGCCAACCTCATTGTCCTAGACACTCAAACTTTAGATGTCATACTTGGTATGGATTGGTTATCAAAGCACAAAGCTGTGTTAGACTGTGGCCGAAGAGCCGTAACAATCGAAGGTACCAATGGAAAGAAAGTGGAGTTTCTATGTAATATCCTGCTTAAACATCAATAATTTGGAATTAAGAAATTTGAGTATAGTAGCTAAAAAATTCAGAATTTGAGAGAGTTTTGGGCCGCCAACCCTTAGTCGAGGGGGGAAAGAGCCGGTCTTATGGCCCGTGGCCCATGAAGGGCCGGTAGCCCACTTGAAGGCAAGGGAGGGAGGATCAAGTCACCAAAACACCAGCCCTATTACTGTAGCTCCACCTCGGTACTGTAGCACCACCACTGTAGCATCTCACCTCCCAGGTGCTGCTGCTGCCTCCTTGCTCGGCTAGCAGAAGAAAGAAGAGGAAGGGGAAGAAGAAGAAGGGAAGAAGGGAGGAAAAAAGGGGATTCTTGTGGGTATTTCATCATGTTCTTCGCTGCATCAATGTGGTCTTCAAGGGTGACGAACAAATCTCATTTGTTTTGTTTAATACTTTTGCTAGGCGGGATAAATCGTGTAGCAAATTAGTTTTCTACAGCTTCTATTGCTCTGTAGTTTCGGGCATTGTAGATACATAATTTGAGAATGTCACCTCCTAGAGAATTGTATATCTCTGCTTGGTATTTCCATAGAGTGTTCGATAACAAATTTTGGTTGAACGGTAAGAAAGTTATGGTTATTTCAATCCTGCTACCCGTGGAGTCTGTCATATTCCGACAGTAGTAGTAATTAGTAGATTAAAAATAGTTAATTATTTAATTAAGGAATTTGATCCGCATGATTATTGTAGGTAATTCCCTAAGGTTTCCATAGAGACCAATAATGCAATTTTTGGATAAATAGGATGAAGTTATGCAATTTTGAAGTATGCATTCCAGATCTGAGTTTCTATGGGAACAGTCGTGGGAAAATGTTAAATTTGCAAAGCTAGTGGCAGAATAGAAAAATTGGAATAAATTTATTGTGGTAGATAATTATTTGTGGGTTCTGGAATGTCTTAGATTATTATTTTTGGATGAGCAAGTTAAAAGTTATGAAATTTCTAAGTCGGTATTACCGAAGGTGACATATTTGTCTTTGGGGGTTAAAACGGGGGTTTAGACAAATTAATCTGAACTTTTGATTAGCTAAGGAATTATGGGTATTTGTGTATAGATTCCAGATTGATAGGATTTATTATTTTGTGATGTGGGAGCTGAAAGTTATGGTAGTTTTAGTGCCAGGGCAGAATTATGGAATTTGAGTGCGAGTAGGAGCGTTGTATAGTGAACGTTGATTTATTTTGCCAAGGCTTGTATTGAGTGAGATATTTGATGTAGGCGGAGTGACCTTGGGATTGGTATCACCCTCACTCTATTATGATTTGTCGCAACATGAAAGGCAAGTATAATTTTATAGCGATATTGAATGATTGGCAATATCTTTGAACCGTTGCATGTTAATTATGATTTATCATGGGAAGAATGTTCATTTCATATTGCTTATATGCTGCTCGATAATTGATATTGCTCATGAGTGATAATGTAGATTATCCATTGCATTTTATATCAAGCATACATGTTGACATGGAATACCCACGGAAGTGGGTATTGAGATCCCCATATTTAAAATATGGGCTATGGGACCCCATCTAAAAAGGACGGGCAATGGGTCCCCGCATTTGATAATGCGGACATGAGTGAACACCGACTGCTGTTACACTCAGCTATACTGGTATAAGCAGAAGAGAGTTTGTGGCATGTGCATGATCTGCAATGCATTGCACTCATGAATGGGAATTGTATGATTTTATATTGAGAGCAAGCTGTTGATGATATGATGTTTGTTTACGATTGATCTTACTTGTACTTGCTGAGTCTTGGACCCACTCTTGTTTTTTTTTCATTTTAGGTGATCGTTGAAGACGTCATGCATCTGGTGGAAGTATATCACGGAATAATAGCGATATTGTGCACTTCACACTACTAGACATTCATTTCCCTAGATTAAAAGTTCAGTTAGCAAATTTTAATGTAATAATGGATAACTTGTGGTTTTTCCTATGTTCTTGTGGATCTGCCTATCGTAGATGTTGCCTTATCTATTTGTCATTTGGATAGGTTGCTTTGTTAAATATTTGGTCCTATTATTTCCAGTTTTGTGGTTGATAGGCTTACTAAAATTTAGAAACTCTATATTGAGGAACCATTATTTTGGATGTTTGGATGCTAGGCTTAACGGTTTACTAGATAATTTTTGCTAGTGCGTATTGTGGATTGATTTATCTTTGAGTCTAGCTAATAATGATGCATGTTTAATGTTTAAAATTAGTAGTGATAGTAGTTGTAGGTGACATCTTGGCGTGTTGATAGGCCGGGGTGTTACATTCTAGCTGCCACAGTGCGTGATGGACATCTAGTAATCAATAGTCTGAAGATCGTTCCTTTGGAGGTTGTACTCAAGTCTCTAGACAGAATACGATCTAGCAGAAATTGATAATCGATCTACTAAACGAATTCATAAACGCGTCTAATACAAAACATACAACGAGGGAGGATCTTCGTTACCCTTGAAGAACGTAGGAAGACGATGAACTACCCCTATGAGAAGATCATCTCCCTCTTCTCTTTCACCCTTAATCCCTTCCTCTTCGTATTCCTCTTGGCCGGCCTGACTCCTGGGAGCTCCTCCTTTGTCTTCCTCCAAGCCGGCAGCAGGGAGCACACCTCAAGGGCCGACGGCAATGGGGAACCAGCAGGGAGGCGGCCAAGGATGTGGAGGAGGGGGAAAGTGGCGGCCAACAAGGGGGAGAGGGGAAACAAGAGGGGCGGCTAGGGTTTTTGGGAGGGGAGGGGGGTGTGGCGCCTCCCCCTTGGTCGGCCACCCCTTAAGGCCTCATGGGCCAAGGCCCGGGCCCAAGTTGAGGTAAAAATATTGTATTCCCCCTCTCTAACTGCTGAATTAAGTAATTTCTATTTGGTCCTTCTTTTAATTCAATTTAATTCTCTCCCAATAAATCTTTCTAAATTCAATTTAATTCTCTCCCGATAAATCTTTCTAATGATTCTGGGGTATTACAGTTAATTGATTAGTGAGGGTTATTGATGTTAATGAATGAGGATATTGTTTGGATTGTGAGAATTTTAGTAATCAAATATGAGGATTTCCCTAACTTTTATACCAGAAGGTCATTATAGGAGTCTTAGATGTTAAAATTGGGCTTGTGTTTTATGCTAGATCCTTAGTTGCACAATGATTATGTGTAGAATTAGAATAATAGTGGGTTCCAAATAGTTTGACGATCATTGATAGGACCCTTTTTATAACACCCCAGCCCAACATGAGCATAGAATGCTACTAAAATAGCAAAGTAAAATTTTAAAACCTAAGACATTATACTAAATTTCGGCAGAATCTCCTTTGTATAGTTAACCATACCAGAGGTTCCAACAGATATAAATAACATGATCAATTAATTCAAACATCCAATTTAAATCATAATCATAAAAACTTCCATAAGATACTATCAACTCTATTACAAAGCAACAGATGCATAAGACATAACCATTAGAAATCATCTTGGCAGTTTGCTCAATTATTAATTCATCACCCAAATTAATCATTCATGAGTGGTTCGTGGAAGTGTGCAACAGATTTTATTTCTATCCCTTCCCATGCATGATGTCCGCACAAGAGGTACCTAAAAATATAAACAAACAACAAGTGTGTGTCCTTGACTCAGCAAAGTACAACAAGTACATTAATTCAATATACAACTCTGACATTATCATCCATTCACAATTCTTTATAACAAACCAGATCATATGCGCATGCAATGCAGAATGCCACAGATGCACCTTTTCTTTTCTCTTTGCATTTACCGGTAATGCGGAGTATGTATCTGTCGATGCATTACCCATGCCTGTGTTGGACCTCAAGCACGTCCAATACATGACGGGGACCTCAAAATCAATACTTGGTCACCACGTGACCAAGTCTCAAAGATGATAACATGATGCATATGAGTCAATCCTTTTATCCAACATAAACATATAATAGCCAGCAGCAACATACATGAGTAAAGAACATACACATACTACTAGCATTCATGAACAAAGAACATGCACATCATACTAGCATTCATGAACAATCACTCTTAATTATTCTACCACTAATTGTACTTGCCTCAACCGTGCGAAGATTGATGACGCGAAGAGGGCGCTGCCCCTAGAATCAAACCCCCACCTGAATAATTTTAATAACCACTCTAAGATAACATTTCTAGACAATACATTGCTAGAAACAAATATATGACTAACTATGCTCCCTAGCGCAACCCAAAACTCCAACTCCCATGAACATCGATTTGTCCCCAAAATAGAATAGTCATCTTCTAAAAATCATAACTTTTCGTCTATATATCCAAAAGTGGTGTTCTTTGATTCAATGGAAATCTTATTAAACTACCCACATAAAACTAGTTGGTGAGATTTCCAGATTCTGACAGCCTCTATCCTACCAAACAGATTACTAAGACTACTAAATCCCGCTAGAGGTTTTGGATAGCGAGACTAAAACTCACGTATCTTTTAGTACAAACATCCAAAATTTACATTCTTTAGCTTTCTAGAAACCTTATTAAAATACCTACAACTTTCGTTTTGATGAGATCCTCTAAATAATTCATTAACTAATTGCTAACGACCATTTAATACTAACTGCCAGAATTCTGATAGAGACTCTGAACAGCAATGCTACAAAAGTCATAACTTATGATCCGTTCATCCAATTTACCTGATCCAAGATCCTAAGCATTACTAGTGATGCTACCCACAACTCTTTAGGAGACGGCCAGATCAGAATTCGCAATTATGAACCCCAAAACAGTCGGGCACTACAGATTGCCCTAAACCGATCTAATACCGACATTGCCAAAATACATGACTACACGTCTAATCGAACGGGATTGGGGAGGTTACCCTTGGAGAAATCACTAAAGAACGTAGGAACCACCACGTGATCCCTGTCCCTTCCCTTCTCCCTTCTCCCTTTTCGCCCTTCCTCCTTCTTGGTCAGCCACCACAAGGGAGATCCTTCTTCTTCTCCAATGTAACATCCCAAACATTGGGTTGTGTTTAAAATGTAAGAAAATGAGGATAAATTAAAACTTTTGATGCATCATTGTTGTTATTTGAAATTTCTAGAAATTCTTTCAAAAGAATTGTTGATTTCAAAACTAAATGCTTTAATTGACTAGAAGTAAAACAATTTAAAAATTCCAAAACAAATCTTGTGATAATCCTCTAAAAATATTTTTCCTAGCTTCTAGATCATCCTAGTAACCTCTCTAAGAAATTTAATAATTTTTAGAATTTATTTACTATTTCTAAAGGGCTAGTCAAACCTATTAGTTCCCTCGTCAAACCCCTAGACCAGCAGCTTGTGAATTTTCTAGAAAGAAATGCATTGCATGAAAATTTCTAGAAAAATTATAAAAGGTTGTCCTCAGATCCAACAAGCTTCCATAAAAATTGTAGAATTTTCGGAGCTTCTGAGCTACCTCTAAAAAAATTCCCCAAACCATCTCAGCCTTATTTTCCTAAAATCAGTTTTCACTGTTGGACTGACTCGAACCGGACTCAAGTCCGACCCGAGCCGACTTGGCTCGACCAAGTCACCTAACCCACACCGCACCGCATCTCTTTGAGCCATCTGATTTAGGATCAACGGTTCGGATCCATCCCTCACCGCACCGTCTCGCTCTCGCTGACATCACGGGACCCGTTGGTCAGGCCCTTCTTCCTCCTCTGGCGCCCGCGCAGAAGCCTCATGCCACGCGGCCACACCGCTCTACTGCGCTCCGTCCATGGCATTAATCCACCGCCCCCCGCGGCCCAACTAGAGGACTCGCCCGTTAACGCCGTTGCTTGTCTGACCGTTGCCCCGCTATAACCCACCCTTGTTCTCTCTTGGTTCCTCACTTTCCCTCTCGCTGGCCGAGGGAGAGGAGGCAAGCTCTTCACCTCCTCTCAGGTAAACTCCGCGCCACTATGTCTCGTGACTTCTCCCTGCCTCGCCGCATCCATCTTCACTGATGTGATATCCTTCCTTGGTCTGTAGAGCCCGTAGCAAGGTGGTCGTTTCCGAAGCCAGTGGCCGTGCACAGAGCATCGCCGCCTTGCCATCTTCGCTCCCGGTGAGCCTTTCTCCCTTCTAAGTGCATCACGACGTGTGCCTGAGCATGATTAAGTTTTCCCCTCACGTGATTTTGACTTTCTTTCGCAGAAGCTCGGGAATTTTGAGTTTTCCCCTTTTTCGGCCGCAAGTGCCCCTTTCGTCTCCATCTCCGGCACGGTGAGTTCCGGTTCAATTTCCCGCTTGTACACCATCTGTGGACCCCACTTATACTCTCCCTACCTTCCTTTCCCTTCCTCTGTCCTCAGGTTGAGCTCTCCTCGGTGAAGTGCCGCCGCCGCCTCGGTTTCTCGTTGCCGGCTCAACTCCGACCACCCCTGTCCTTCCGCGTCACTCAGGTAGCAACCCTGAGCCTCCCTTTTGCTCATGCGCACGTTGAATCACCTCGGGTGCCATCGCTCTGCGCATTGGCTTGTAGCCCGAGCACCACCGCCGCCTTAGCTCGCCGCGCCGCCGCGTCGGACCACCGCAGGCCTCGCCGCTGATGCCGTCGGGTGCTCGAGGGTGTGGGCTATCCATTTTGAGCACTCACCTGCGTCGCCCTAGCCTTCCTCGTCGGCGATTCACTAGGAAACTCCCACGGCCGAGCGCGCCCTGCGTGGCAGCTTCGGACCGCTATTGTAGCTCAATCATTAGCCGTTAATTGTTGTCCTAAGCATGTTTTTCTGAGTTAATCCGGGCTCTTATACGCTAATGTCTGGCCGACAAGTGGGCCCGAGCACAGTAAACTGCTAGATGGTCTGTGGACCTGTGAACCAAGCCATGGACCAAGGGTCTACGCACTGTGCGTGTGGATCGTGTTAGTGACATGCGGGTCCCACTTGTAAGAATAGTTTTCCTTTAGGATTTTAATTGAAATAGAAAAGAAACCGTGGGACCCTACTGTCAACTTCTTTGGCTAGAGTAGGCTGGGTATAAAAAGTATTTTATGTTTATATAAAATCCGAAATGCTTTATTTGTGTACTGTTAATTGCTTTAAACTTCAAAATTGCATAAGTAATTCATTTTAGCTCAAAAATTGATGATTCAAATTTTGTTAGTTTCCTTTTTGCATGTACTTTAATATAAAAATGGGTTGAACCTTGTTACTATTCCAGAAAACACTTTTGGCAAAATTGCTTTAGGATTAGTATTATTGTTACACTAAAAGTTGTTTTAACTTCAAAAATGCATAAGTATTTCTCTGTAACTCCAAATTGAGCTAAATCAATTTTGTTGGATTCCTCTGTCACTGTACTTTAATGTAGAATAGGTTTTGAGCTTGTTACTATCTCAAAAAAAAATTCTGATTCTACATATGACTTATGCACTACTTTCATAACTTTGAAAAATCATAGAAAATTCATCTTAGCTCCAAATGAGGTGAATCAAATTCCATTGTTCATCTCATGTCGTGCTATATCTACCATAAACATTTCAAGTACACCACCTCTCTGGAAATTTTTGCCAAAACAATTAATACGGATGAACAGTAACAGATAGCAATATAATTGGATTTTCTTGAAACCTGATGATCAAACTGCCATAACTTTTGCATAAAAATTCCAAATCGATTGATTCTTATTGCTAAATTCATCTAAAATCATTCTCTACTTTTTATAAATTTTTTATGATTTTTGGATGACTTTGAATTTTTGAGTATTCTTGGTGTTATTCGTTCGTATTGTGCTTTCGATTCTTTCGATAGGTTCCGACGATTCTATTGTATACGAGAGTGGTCCTCTACAGCAAGAAAGTTATCTCCAGCAAGGCAAGCAGTTGTTTCCATTTGATCATGTTGATCCTATTACTTTCAAAGTCTATTATCTTGTTTGCAAAGTGTATGTATGCATGCTCTATTTTGATGTTAAATTATCGATCGAGTAGTTGATCCTATAGTTGCATAAAC
This sequence comes from Phyllostachys edulis, assembly GCA_036346405.1. Classification (NCBI taxonomy): domain Eukaryota; kingdom Viridiplantae; phylum Streptophyta; class Magnoliopsida; order Poales; family Poaceae; genus Phyllostachys; species Phyllostachys edulis. The sequence goes on from CM070564.1 coordinate 11,612,508, forward strand.
TGTAGGTAAATGTTCATCCTCTACCACTGAGCCTAGGATATATCCGCTGTAATTTAGAGCTCGATGGATGGGCTCTATTCACTTTACTTGTAGTTGCGAGTTGATGTCGCTTAGAAATGCTTAGAACGGTAGAATGGGGATCATCGCCTTGGCGATGGTCATTATATCATCACTATAATTATTTGAGTTAGGATACTCATGTATGTAATTGTATTTGAGAAACTAAAACTGAAAGTAAAATGTTTTAGACTTGGGCACATTGGTTTGTTGGTGTGGATATTGGGTGTGAGAATGGTGCCCGAGTCAACAAGGACCGAACATCTTGGACACTAACCCAAGCACTCTTGCGTGCTAACCGCATGAGGGTATTGGGAACCCCTCTTGACTTAGTAGTTTGGCGTGTGTTAGCTCCGGGTCGCAGGAAGTTGTGTTGTGTTAAAAAAGAATTTATCCCATGTGTGTATTGGGCGTGACGAGATGGGTTTTGGTATTAAGTCCAAGTTCCCTACCCTAAGGAGCATCGGTAAGTTCTCTCTCTGCCGTTGAATCCATCACAACGTATGGGGGTTTCCATTCCCATACGGGTGACTCGTAGTTAATACACAATATTGGAAATGTCTCGTAGGACTTAGCCATGCCGGCATACCTAAGGAAGTGTGCTTAATCATGTGGCAAAAAGGCGGTCTGACATGTGGGTACATTGGTACACCCCTACAGGGTATAATCTATTCGAATAGCCTCATCCTAGGTTATAGACATGCTTGGTTAGGTCTCTACAAGAGTTAGACTCAACAGTTTTCGATAAAACTTGAATTCGGGTGGTACGAATGGGTAATTCGTGCTATGTTGTGGTGGCTGTTGGGAAGTCACCTCTAGGATGTTAATTATGTTTATAAATATTGTCTCGCTGTTATTTAATCAATTAGAAACAGATTTGTCAAATTGCTTTCAATCTATTATATATTGCAAATGAAATATTGCTTTGTGCGTCAAATGAACCATATAACCTCCTCCTTTGATTTAGCTTGCATGTAGCTATGTATAGGCTTATTACTCGTAAGACTTGCGAGTACGTTTTTGTACTCAGTTGCATTGCTTAATTGTTGCAGAGGAGGTTGACCCCCAAGGGGTTAACTATTGTGAGACCGACTTCGACTTTGACCTCGACGACTAGCTTGGACGTTTCCAGTCGGTTGCCTTGTGGGTAATGGCAAACCATTTGGCTTTTGTTTATCGCCATCTTATGGCTTATGTTTCCGCTGCTACTTTGGTTATTTACTTATCATTTGGCCAGTCGGCCCTACTTTTGTAATATGAACTTGTATGTCCTTTATGTTGTAAGCTTCTAGACTTGGTATTGTAATGACTTATGTATGGAATGGATGCTTAATTTTTGTATGGGGTATGTGTACTGCAATTCTAGGAAGTACATATGCGCCGAGAATCGAGATATTTGATTTGTAATGCTAGGACCAATTTGATGGTTAAGTATTACAAGTTAAATACCCCGGGTTCTCACATCCAACTTGGCTGGCAGTGGTAGGGGAGTTCTTGGTCGGCAGAAGGAGGTGTCACCAGGGAAGGAGGCGCTGCTGGAGGGGAGGGGGCGCAGGGACCAGAGGAGGAGGCGGCCAAGGGAGTGGGAAGGGGATGGTGGCCAATGGGGGGAGGGGCACCCTAGGGTTTGCCCCCTCCTTATGGCCGGCTGCCTCCCTCCACCTTGGGCTGAAATGCTGTGGGCCGGAAGCCCACAGCCTAGGTTGTCTGATCCTTGCAAACCCCCCGCTCTAACTGCTGTTAATTCTATTTTCTAGTTGGTCCTTCTCCCTCATTTATTTCTTCTCACTTAAATAATTTTGGGGTATTACACTTTTGTTGTAGTAATTGAGAGTGTGTGATGTGAATTTCAAGTTAATTATCCTTAACGGATTGAGGTGATGTAATTGTGGGTGAAATCTATATTGAGGTGCATTGGGAATTATTTACCAAAGTAATTTCGTTGGTAGAGGAGTTGGCTAGAATATGTTACCGTGGGGTCAATACAGTCTCTCTATAAAGGTGTGGATGGTATTCGATTTGAGCATAGCATTGATGTTACCAATTTAAGAGAAATGAGTTATGGTGTTATGCGATGATTTGGAATCCCATGGTTTAAGGGAAGTTAAATTCTTAAAAGAAAGATTGAGGAAAAGGGGGTATTCTTGGATTGTGACATATTCTCTTGGTTCTTATTTGAGCTATGTGTTTATGACGGATGCCATTTGAAAATTGAATTGGTTCTTGTTGGTATACGTGGTACTTCCCGGTTAAGAAAAAAATAGGTAATGTGGCAGTCAAGTGATTTCACCTTTGGCTTTATGTAGTGTTTAATTGCAAACTGGTTACTTGGGAAGAGGAAAAGATTTCTTGAGGAGTCTTTGATTTTGGATTGGAGTCTTTTGGAGGGAAGATGGTAATGAGTTAGTTAAATTGTGAATCCTTTGTTTCAATTGGGTTCTTTTTGGTAAGGAAGTTGGTTTAAGGTGGGTTCTTTTGTGCATCCCTCGTTGAAGGAGATGCTCATTGTTAAGGTGAAGTAATCGATTGAGAGAGGGAACCAGGGTTCCATGTGGATTGTGCGGGTTTTGTGGTTTGGTACCAAAGGGAGGGTTAACCAAGGTGTGTTGGATCATTTCTAATAGTTGCGGGGATTTTGGAAGATGCCGTATCGCTAGGACCGTCTCGGGTCCATGCGCGGGGTTTACAACGTCTTGTATCACCCGGTGTTGAGGGAATACCTGAGAGATTCGGAGTCTGAGGTTTTGTTAGAGTCGTCGACCAACGAGTAAAATCTTATCTTTGAGTCCCGCCCATTGAGTGTACCTGGAAAGGTCGGGACGAGTGATGAGACGTAAGACGTCAGTTACGTCAAGGTGTTGTGGTCGCATCAGTCCGAGAGAGAGGCGACTTGAGAGTTGGAGTCTCGCATGTGCGATCTAGAGTTGTTCACGTCGGGTACGTGTTAACTGTTGTTTATTTTAGCTGTGGTTGTTCTTTCGAGTAGAACGACGAGTAGAATTCAAGGTTGAATTCTGTTTAAGGGTGTAAAATGTAATATCCCGTTTAACCTTGGAGAACTACATGAATTAGAGGGGAAATAATATAGAATTAATACTGAAATTTCAGAAATTAAGAGAGGGAAAGAGAACCTAGGCCGAAGGCCCATGACTCCCATGGCCCAATGGGGTGGGGGGGGGCAACCACCACTTAAAAGGGTGAGGGGGCTGCCCAAACCCTAGCTTCCCCTTATGCAACCACCACCAGCAGCTAGCCTCCTTGCGCCTTGTCGGTGTTTTAGGACCGAACTTACGTAAAGATTGTTTGATTCGGGGGTTCCTCTAGGCTCAAAATCACACAGAGATGGAGACACAGAAATTTTATACAGGTTCGGGCCTTCTCTTGGGAAATAACAACCCTACTCCTGTGTGTATGTATTGAGTATACTGGATTACAATATCAAGCCAGAAAACTATAGTATTGTGCTTCTCAGAATTGGGGCTCTCCCATTGCTCTAATGATCCTTGCCTTTTATACCGTTCCTAGAATGTACACCGTTGGACCTCTAATAAAAGGTCACTTAATCATCTAGATCATGGTGCTGTTACTGGAGGTTACTGTAGGAGTTAAAACGTTCCCACGTCGCCAGGCAATTATCATCATAAAAGGGAGTTAAAATCGTGCCATTATCTTAGGAAATAATAGCGTAGTTTACTGCCCGTATTTTGAATACGGTGCGGAAGATTCCTTTATCGACTAGGCCCACATGTCTGTGAGCCTTGTCGACTAGGGCCTGGTCATGGAAGGTCTTATGACCAGGGGATGGTCGTAGGAAAGCTTACGACTGCATACTGATCGTAGTAGAGCTTACGATCATGGGATAGTCGTATAAGGACTTACGACTATAGGGTAGTCGTAGGAAGACCCACGACTACAGGGTGGTCGTAGAAGAACTTACGACCTCCAGCTTCTCCCTTATTAATATTTAAGGGGTATACTCAGGAGTTATGTGACGTCATTATTACCTCATAATATGAATTATGGATAAATGATTAAATGAGGATTGTTATATCCTCGTCATCTAGCCCCCTAGCTTAAGCGAAAAATAGCTTGCTTGAGAAAGGAGTAGTAGATGATCTTACGACCATTAGATGGTCGTGGAAAAGGTGGTCGAAGAAAAAACTCTTCGACTAATGTTTCATTTGACTAGAAATTTACTTAGTCAAGAAAGTTGTAGGATAACCTTGCGGCTCACAAGGTGATTGTAGAAGATCTAACGGTCCCCGAGTGGTCGCAGTACTGTGGTTGGAAGTAGAAACTTTCCAACCGTTGTTACTTTTGACCAGAAAAGACTTGGTCAAGAAGGTAATTTTGCTTGAGGTGTAAAATCAGACCTGACTTCCTCGAGCAGACAAATTTTAAGAATCCCAATTGACTCCCTTGCCGTTGTCTGCTGGAGCAGTTCCCGAAGCGTTGGCAACCGTTGGGTAGCCACGTCTTTTCATCTTCGGGCGTGCAGTTATAAAGTTTCACCACGGGTGAGGGTAAGGTCTTTTACCATCCCCCAATTTGTTCTTGCTGTTCAAAACTTTCGAGTTCTCCGCCGCCGACCAAATCGAGCTTTCTTCTCCAATCCTTCCACATCCAATCTCTTAGCTTTCGGGAGAAATGGCCAGAGCCGCTTCCTAGTGGGCTGAATCGGAGATGGACGCGGCCAAGATTCAAGCTTTGGTCGACTCCGAGAAGATCCCGAAGGCTGAATTCGTGAGATGGATCAAAGCCGCCGGGCAGTATTGGCCGTCGGGGGAGATGGGGCAAATCCCTGTCTTCCAAGCATTCTGTGAGTGCGGCCTCCGATTACCTGCTCATCCTTTTGTTACATTAGTACTTGAATACTTCCAAGTAGAGTTGGTGAACCTCGTTCCCAATTCTATCACTGCGTTTGGAGTATTCGTGTACCTTTGCGAAGCCTACTTGGGGATCCCGGCTGACCTGGAGTTGTTCCGGTATTACTACGGAATGACTCCGGTTAGAAGGAATTGCCGATGGTCAGAGTTCAAGCTCCACGACGGAAGTCGAGGGAGTATATTTAGATGTTTACCTGGTCGTCGTGGCCGGGGTGGAAGAAGAGGTGGTTCTATTGAGAGATCACCAATGAGGACAGCCTCTCCTTCATTGGAAAGCCGGCAAAGAAGGTTCCTTCATGGGATGCGATTCCTAAGGTCCTTCGCCGGATTGCTCCCTTCATCCAAGCCATCGCAGACTTGAAGGAAGAGGGGCTTACTGGATGGCACGTGGTGAAGGATTTCATCACGCGCCGCATCAACCCTCTAAAGAAGAGGGCTCACCAGATGTGGAGGTACTCGGGTTCATCAGACCCGACAAGGGACTATGCGGAGGGTAAGTAAACCTTAAGTTTTAGCCTTCTTTCTGTTGATTTCAGAATTGGTTTTATTTAAGGTTCTCTTGTTTCTGCAGACCTCTCGCAAGAGGAGATTGACGCCCGAGTCAAGCTTATCTGCGAGAAGCCCCTGCCCATGTCATGGCGCCTCCAATCCTGGTTGACCTGCTTCTAGAGGACAAGCTTGAGCGCCTAAAGGTAATCGATAGTCGATTTCGTCTTTAGGACTTTATAGTCATAGGAGAACTTATGACTGAGTGCTGATCGTAAAAAAGCTTACGATCAGGTTATGGTCGTAGAAGAACTTACGACCAGAGATTTGTCGTAGAAAAAGCTTACGACATGGTAATTGGTCGTAGAAGAACTTACGATCACTTTATAATGTCTCTCTTTCCGACTTCTGCAGAAAGTAGGCAAGGAAAACCGTTGGGACGACGAGGAGGTAGAACTGATGGTCATTGGAGTGGCCACCGTAGAGCAGCTTGTTTCTCCCCCTTCCAAGAGGCGTCGGCTCGTTAAAGTCGCAGACAAGGGATGCTCGAGCTCGAGTCCTGCTGTTGAGCAAGTAGATGCTCCTTAGACCAGGAAGAGAAAGCCCACGCAAGTTGCTGACAAGGGCGGTGCGAGCTCGAGTTCCGCTACTCCGTCTTCACCTTCGGCTAATCTTCCCGCGGAAATAATCACTGCAGAGGAAATAATTGCGGTAGGAATAGCTGAAGTGTTCAAACCTAAAGCCCCCAAGGCCAAGGTACTCTTCTATTATGACAGTAAAACCTTCGTAGTTTCTGCCTCACCTGGTTTTATCAAGCGACTTGAGAAGGAGAACTGGAAGAGTTTCATGTCTTTTGTGAAGGAGACTGCTGCACCAGCAGTGCCCGTGGTTGAGGGTGATGCTGCTCTTGAGGTGGTCGAGGCTGATCTCGACTGCCCAAAGAGCCAAGGGGCCCAAGAAGTGATGGTGCTCGATCAAGACCCATGACTAGATGTGGTCGTGGCTGATCCTCAACTTAAGTCTCAACCAGACGTGGTTGAGAAAAAGTCGAAGAAACCTCTCATAGGGAGGGTTGTTTCCAAACTTAAGATCTCGTCTGGCACTAGGAGGTATGTAAAAGAGACAAAATTGTAAGGACAGCATTTACCTTTTGCTTTTTATCACTTGATCGTGTTTTCCTTTTCATGGTCTTAGTGCGGCTCCCCTCATCATCAAGGACGTTCTTTTTAAGGAACCTACTGTAGTTTCTTCGACATGCGAAGGAACAACAGCGGCGGTGATCGAAGGGTCGACTATTGTCCAAATGGTGGAGGATGCCATTGTAGCTGATGTGGCTACGACCAATGAGCGGATCGAGGGTCAAAAAGTGGCTACGACCATAGGAGTGGTCGAGAACCGGGTGGAGATGGTAGCAATGAGACACTTTCGGCCATGGGGTGAAACATCCATCCAAATCCCGGAAGGAAGTTGTTGTGGATGATCCTCCCACCTCTAAGGTCAAGCTACCGATGCCGCACCTCCGAAGGAGGAGAAGGGTTCGAGCTCTTCGATCACTCCTTAGGGTTCTTCGCCCTCGCCATCGCTAGGGCTCCCACGCGCTCAGATCTCGTGATCGCGTTCCTCACCCTAATGACATTCCCAACAGAGGGGATGTTTTCGATGACGAGCGTCTCGAAAGGGTATGGTGGAAACGAGTCGATGAGATCGATGAACTGAGGGACCCCACGAAGGTGGTATCTTCGTTTGCTCGGTCCGCCATGAATGTAAGTATCCTAAGCTTGGCATTTTACATATAAATGTCTTTTCGCACTCCTTACTGCCTTTCTCTATGCAGAATACGTTGAAACAAATTATCACTGTTGCCGAATATCACAGGCAACTTGTCCAACTGCGACAAGACAAAGCGCTACTCTGCGAACAAGCAGAGAGGTTGTAAGTAATCGCTCGTAGTCTTTATATGTTCCACCACTTTCACAAGATTTGTAAAGTTTGTCGTAGAAGATCTTACGACTAAGTACTGATCGTAGAAGAACTTACGACCAGGGTTTTTTTCATAGAAGAACTTACGACTAGGAACTGATTGTAGAAGAAACTTACGACCAGGTTCTATACTTACAACTACCCTTTTCCTTTGTAGGCTTAAGAGTAATGAGAAGTCCCTAGCCGATTCTCTCGACTATGAGAAAGCTGAGACGAAAAAGCTAAGGGAGGAGAAAGAAGACCTCCGAAAAAAGCTTCAGGCGGCGATCAGAAACCGAAAGTTGCAGGGACAACTAAGCAGTAAGTGCTGAACTTAAGACCGCTTTCGACCGCTTCTTCTTTTTCTGAATTTTATTTCCTTTCAAAGAAAGACCAAGATATTGAGAAGTGGGAGCAGCGTTACCTTAAGGACACTGCAGCCCATGCTGAAGAAGTTAAGAAGTTAGATTCTCAACTTGTTGGTAAGCAAATCTTTACCTGTAATAGGTTGTGTTTTCTTCTCGAGATTGTTTTATTTGACTGGCCTTATTCTTTTCAGAGCAAGTAGTGCAAGTAAAACGACTCTGCGAGGCTTCGACTCACAATCAGGAGGAAATGAAGGCTTTGAAGATCAATCTTCAAGACAACGTTTCTCTTCTGAACAAAGTACTTGGTGGGCTTCATGCTGAGGAGATTACTCCTCGCGACGACACCTTGCCTGCCCACTCGAGTACTATTGGTGAACAAGTCGGGACTTTGTAAGAGCCGTTGACTACTCTAAGGACTAACCAATTCGACTCGATAAAGGATGCGACTCAGGAGGGAATAAGATTTGCTTTAGCAAAACTTAAATCTCATGATCCTAATCTGAGTCTACAACCTGTCATAAACGACTTTACCTATCCTGAAGCAGAAGCAGAGTAGTTGATAGCGTCAATGCATCCGATCGCCGAGTTAGTCACGCGGGGTATGGAAATAAAACCCACGTAGCCAGAGTAGTTTGTACCGGAGTCCTGTAAAGACAAGTTTTTTGTTGATGTTGATATATAATCCTTTCTTTTTCCTGAAAAATCATCTTGTCGAGTAGTTAGCAACTCTTAAGATAATGGATGGGAAAAAAGAGCAAGACTAAGAATTGAAGTCAAGTTAATAACTTTATCCTAGCCCCTAACTATTTGCTTGGTTTATTTAGATAAATCGAGTAAATAGTACTAAATGGGTTTTCTGAAAAAGAGAGCGGTTTAGCTAACTTGTAGTTTTCGATCACGATTATCTCGCACTGGTCGAAAGAGTAGGAACAGGTCGACACTAGGAAGTTCCTTCTAATGGGCAGGACCACATACAAAGAGGAAAGGCTTCGACTAGGTGATGTTACCATCTCCGATCAGATTAATCAAATCAAGAATGATCAACTTGAGTTAGATAAACTTCTAGAGTTCCTTTATAAAATTTGTTCAACTTATTTCAATGCACTCAATATGTTCACTATGGTAGGAAGAGTTAGAAACAGAATGACGCTAGGAAGTTCCTTCTAGTGGGCAAGACCACATGCAGAGAGGAAAGTCTTCGACTAGGTGTTGCAACTTCCTCCGACCAGTTAAAACAAACCGAGTTTATTGAGAGTAGTTGAGCAAATTTGAAAGTGTACTCTGCTTAGTTTATTTTCCAAAAAAGATGAATGAAGAAATAAACTAAGGTGCTAAGAGTTGGCTTGTTATTATTTCGACCATGTTTTGAACCCAAGCTCTTTGTGTTGGTAAAAAAGGGAGGAACGAGTTAACTCTAGGAAGTTCCTTCTAGTGAGTGGGACCATGTGCAGAGAGGAAAGGCTTCAACTAGGTGGCGTTACCATCCTTTCGACCAGTGTAAAGATGAACTGGTATCGGGTCGAGGATGTCTTATGACTAAGGTGTTGTCGTGAGAAAGCTCACGATTAGGAACCGGTCGAGGGCGGACCTTCACCAAAGTTATGGTTGAAAGAATTATCAAAGCGCTACTCAAAGTAAAACAATAAAGATAGAAAGAACCTGATGCTTTATTGAATGGTTGGTCGCTTACACGAGAATTTGCGTGAATCGGTCGATATTCCAAGAATTAGAGAGAACTCGCCATCTTCCAATGCCGCTTGTACCAACCTAGACACGTAACTTCGACCATCGTAAGGACCTTCCCACTTAGGAGAAAGTTTGTTCCGATTAGATCGATTGAATCTTCCTCAATACTAAGTCACCTACAAAGAAGGTCATGAGGTTGGACCTACGATCGTAGTATTTTGCGCAGGCTTGTTGGTATACCTTTGAATGCATTAAGGCCTCGATTTCTCTTCTCTTGAGCGGTGTTAATGTCATCCGCCGAAGTTGTTCTTGGGCCGAGTCATTGAAACTCTCGAACCTTGTAGACCTGATCTTTAGTTCTGCGGAAGTATGGCTTCGCACCAAAGACTAGGAAAAAAAGGTGTTTACTTTGGTTCGACTAGCGGTCGTCTGAATCAGGAGACCTCGCTTTATTAAGCTCATAATACTTAGTCATCCACTTGACCCTAGTATTATCAACTAAATAAACCGTGCCTCGAGATATATGTACTTCCCAAGAATGCAAGACACACAACTCATTACAAAAGGTTGCATCAATTCCATTCAAACACATAGAATGTAACAAGCAACAAACCGAAGTTAAAATAAAAAGGGATAGTTATTACCAAAGAGAGGCCGACCGCCAAATAACAACAAGTCTACAAGAATACACAATGAAGAAAAAGTGCCATAAAGATGGCCCAAAATAAGAGCCAACCAAGTGTGCCTTAGCCCACAAGGCAATCGACCGACCGCCAAGCTAGTCGCTTCCCAACCACAAGACAACACAAAAGTAAAGCCCTTTGGGCTCTACCTCCGCAACAAAGTTGTTAAGCAAAGCAAATGAGTACAAAATGTACTCGCAAGACCGACGTGAGATAACAGAACTATAATTTAGCTACATGCAAGCTTTATTTAAGTGGATGAGGCTTTGGACTCATTTTAGCATAAAGCAAGTTTCATTTGCAATAACATAATAGATTGAAGGCAATTTGGCAAAGCATTTTTAATTGTTGAAATAACAACGAGATAATAACATAGTAACAACAACAAAATCAACCTGGAAGTGACTAACCCAAGTCACCACAACAATAGCATGAACATCCATTCATGCCAGCCCATCAAGTTTTAATTAAATGGTTGAGACTAGTTCTTGAACGACCTTACCAAGCATATCCATAACCTAGGATGAGGCTATTCGAATAGTTTTAACCCTGCAGGGGTGTACCAATGTACCCACACGTCAGACCGCCTTTCCTTTAAGCACACTACCAAAGGTATGCTTGCACAAATTAAGTCCTACGAGACATTTCCAATGGACAAGCTAATTTTGACCAAGACAACCCACGGGATAAGGACCCAATGGACAGCCTAACCGGTCCGCCAACGCTCCATTCCCACACCACACACACACACATTTTATCTTTAAAACACACCAACCGAGCGACCCCAATTAGCACCACCCAAAGTACTTAGTCAAGAGAGGTCCCATATCCCCTCGTGTGGTTAGCACGCAAAGCGCTTGGCTTAGTGACCCAAGTAACTCGGTCCTTAGGGACCCTGCATACCACCACATTCCAAAAACCTCACCATCCATCCAATATGCCCAAGTCTAAATCAATCTTTTATTTTCAGATTTTTATTTTACAATTAATCAAAGCACAAGTGCTGGACATATAGGAGTAATAATTAGACTTGTGTGATCAAGACCATCGACTAAGTCGATGATCGCCCATTACTACCAAGCACTAAGCATGTCTAAGCAGAGAAAACGCAACTACTAAGTGATAAGAGCTCATCCAACGAGCTCAAACCACAGCAAATAACCTAGGCTCATTGGTAGTAGAGGATAAACAACTCCTACAGATTATGCAACTATAGGATTACTAGCTTACATTTAACACAAAGTAGCATGCATACATAGAAGTAAAACAATATATTAACCTTTAAAGTAATGGGACGTTAGAGGATATGATCAAACTGCTTGCCTTGTTGCTGTTGCTCAAGTTGTGGCAGAGGGTCACTCTCGGGATTACCACAAATGTCTAAACCTAACGGAAAAGCGATAAAGAATCGATAAGAACGATTTAAAGACCAAAAAGACTCAACAGCTAACTTCTCCGAATGCTATGAAAATTTTACAGCAGCAAGACAATGATTTATCATGAATTTAGCAACAAGAACCAATTGATTTGGATTCTTAATGCAAAAGATATGATGAAATCAATTCTGCTCAGCCTATTTAATTAGAAATATGTTACTATTCATCGCAAAATTTTCTAGAATAGTAGTGAAGCTGAAATTTTTAAGGTAGCATAAGCACCTCATAAGATGAACAGCCTAAATGGATTCATCCCAATTGGAGCTATAATGCACCTTCTATTAATTTTTGAAACAGGAATTTGAACAAAATTATAATGCATGATTATTCTTTCTGAAAACAGTAACATGTTCAAAACTATTTTTCACAGTGAGTTCATTAATAGAGGAAACCGACAAAGTTGGATTCACTCAAAAATAATCTACAGAGCATTAGTTATGTATTTTACAAGTTAAGCATCAATTTGAGTGTACATTTAAAGCTAGTTTTGAAACCTATTTGCAAACCCATGTTCTGGAGCTGAACTGAGCTCATAACCATTTTTTTGATTGGAGCCCAGGTCAAGCCAGAACCAACAAAATTTGAATGACCTCATTTGGATTTAAAACGAAAAAGATATGAAATTCTAAAGTTATACCTTATTTCAGCTTATAATTAAGACTTCACAGGAATTTCTAAAACCCACAAAGACATGGGAGGACATAAGCGGCTCAGATCAACGCGGGGGAGGTCCTTAACGGTTGATATCTTCCAAAGGAAGATCTAAACTATCAAGATCTCCCCGAGGAAGATCTACATCGTCAGGACCTCACAGGGGAGGTCCTGGACGGTCCAGATGTTCCAAGGAGGTCCTTGATGGTCCAGATCGTCTGAGGGAGGACCTTGACGGTCAAGATCTACCCGGGGAGGTCATGAACGGCTGAGATGACCTCGGGGAGGTCCTAAGTGGAGGTCCAAACGTCCACAGACCTCCGTGGAGGTCTCGGACGACCACGACACTCAAGGGAGGTCTTGGATGCTCAAGATCTCTCGGGAGGAGGTCTCGACGTCCCACTCCAGCCACAAGACGCCGCCGGACATGGAATAAATGCCGCGAGACACAAAGAGGTCCGCGGAGGTCTTAAATGCGCAACATGGGAGGATTAAATGCGCTAAGACACGCCAATGATTTCAATGATTTGAGCACTTGATTAGTGCATTAACTCGGCGGATCTCGCCCTAAAACGACAATAGCGTCGCCGCTTTGTCCGACAAAGACCCGGTTCAAAGAGATGGTTCTCGCCGGCGATGTAGGCCTCGCCGGCGACATCCATCGGTACCATTGGGTCCGCAATAACCATGCGCACTAATGGACCTCCTCTCAACGGCGACGACTTTGAACGCCATGAGCCGAGAGGACAAAATGACCAAAGACGGCCAAAATCCAAAATGCAAAAGAAAGCTTCATGACATTCAAGCGCAGTGCTCAATAAAGCTCCGCAACCTCATACACGCAGTGCCCAGCGCTAAAGGACTATCAGAAGTACCGGAGGTCCCAAGGTGCCGGGAGGTCGAGGATGGTGATGGCCTGAGTTGGAGAAGATGGGAAGCTTCGCTGCTCAAGACCAAGCTCCAAGCTCCAAGCTCCAAGCTCCACTAGTCCTCTCCTGAAAATGTTAACCTAACAATGGGTTAGGTTCAACTCCAGGAGATTTGGGGGAGCTGAAAATGAGCAAGAGGTTGCGAGGGAGCCACTGGAGCAAGCCTTCACCACCGAGGGCTTCAAGCTTCTCAACAATGGCGCCAAGAGTGGAGATCGAGAGGAGAAAAAGCTCAAATGACACGGTGCAAGCTAAAGCTTAGAAGTGTGCCAAAGAAGCTAAGGGAGGAACCCAATGGGGGTTTTATACTTGGGAGAAGCAGGCACACGAGCTGGGGTTAAGCTCATGGTGAGCTTAGCCCATGGCTCGGTCCATGGGGTTGGACAAGACACGAGGTTGACATGGTGACAGTGTCGTGTGGGACAGAGAGGAGGAAGGTGACCAAAGATTAAATGCGGTCAAGAAAGAGTTGTTATAAGGTACACAAATGATGTACACGCATTAATTCATCGCTCGAGCACGCATGCGTGACCAAGGAAGGAGAAGAACAGGAGGTCATTTTGACCGCTGGATAAGACCACGGGAGGTCCTAGCCATCGGATCCTATTTTTGAACCGTTACGCTTAAAGGATCGGGAGGAGGTCCCACCACACGATTTGGAAAGGGAGGTCGAGAACTTCGATTTCCAAACGCAGATCATAAAGGATAAAGGGTTAGGAGGTCCTAGCCTTTGGATTTACATCCAAGGGCTCGCACCGAGGGGAGGACATAATCTGCGGTGACTTAGAGAAAACGGGGAAGGTCATGGCCTTTGGAATTAAATCCAAGGGCGCACAACCAAAGGGGAGGTCTTAGCGCTGCAACAACATTACAAGAGGTTATGGCCATCGATCAAGATCTAGTGGCGATGAGAGGCGAGGAGGTCATGGTCAGGAGATTTATATCTAACGGCCACGACCTCACGATGGGGAGGTTTGGTGCGCTAGATTTTGAGGGGAGGTCGTGGGCTGTTGGATCTGATCCAACGGCGACGACCTCAACAAAGTGGGAGGACCTCGCAGAGAAGGTTTGCAGAGGAGGTCGTGGCCTTAGGATTGAATCCAACACCACGACCTCAAGTGAGTACAAAATGGAGGTCAAGGTGGTTTGAGCTCATGGGAGGTCAAGGCCATGGATTTTGATCCAGCCGCCAAGACCTCGATGAGGTGGGAGGTCTGGCAGATTGATCATGAGGAGGTCGTGGCGGTCGGATGTAAATCCAACTACCATGACCTGATCTAGGTGGAGAGGGAGGTCTGGGGTGCAGACAAGGTTAATGACCACTTTGCACAAATGCTAGCCCAAGGAACAAGTAGGATTTTAAATTTAGTTTTTTAACATGTAAACTTAGCAGAATTATTTAAGATAGCAAATGAACTCCAAAATTCATGAAATTTTAACTGGAGCTTGCTGACAATGAGATTAACCTTGCATAAAATTTGCAGAGGTTATTATGCAATGCATTTTTCTCAGGAAATTCATGAAGGTTGTTCAAGGATTTGGTTTTGCCTCCAAAATTTATCAACAAGTTTTACAACTTGTGATATTTTTCAGAGGGGTCCCACATCAGATTTAGGACCAAGGAAAATATTTTCCAAATGTTTGGCACACGATTTAAGATAAACGGAGAATGAGTTTGACTTTTGGTCAACAAGAGCTTGTGTTTTGGATTACACAACTCTTGGACTAGAATCACAGAGAGATTAGGGTTTTCAAGATGTGAGAAAAGTTTTAATTTCTACACATATAATTATACTTGAACAAACCCTGTTTATACAGCTTGGGATGTTACAAAATCTCCCCTTACAAAAATCTCGCCCCGAGATTTGGCTCACTCGAGAAAGAAAGATGGATAGTCCGCACGCAAACGATCTTCTCTTTCCCAAGTAGCCTCATCCTCGTAATGGTTCGACCAATCGAACTTTAAGGAACTTGATGGTCTTATTCCTTGTCCTTCGCTTAGACTCATCGAGTATGCGAACAGGTGCTCGCGATAGGTCAAATCTTCCCGACATCGAGAGTTTCCAACGAGCTTCCTCGCTTGGAACACGGAGGCACTTCTAAGCCGGGACACATGGAAAACATCATGTACTCCCTCAAGTGCACCGCAATTCCAACTTATAGGCAATAGTTCCTTCTTCTCGATAACGCCGGTAGGGACCGACATATCGAGGAGCCAACTTGCTCTTGACGCCAAACGTTGATGGCCCTTCAAAGGAGAGACTTTGAGATAAACAAAGTCATTAGGCTCAAAACGCAACTCACGTCGACGGCGATCCGCATAGCTCTTTTGTTCGGATTGAGTCAGGTAACACCCAAAATTTCAATTTTGGTTAAAGTTTAAAATTTATTTGAGTTTGTGAATTTTCTGAAATTTTAAAAGCTTTTTCCTAAATGTTTTAAACCTAAAATAATCTAATTACAAAATTTATTATCAAGTTTAAGTTGGGAATAATTTTATTAAGTCTAAAATGTCTCTAAGGATTTATGAGAATTTTTGTAGAATTTTTGGACTCTTTTTGCTATTTTCTAAGTCTAAAAGGAATTAACCAGATTATTTAAAATAGAAAACTAAAAGAAAACTCTTAATAGTGCTTGGGCCGAAACCCTAGCTCGGCCCACTTCCTCTCTCCACGCTGCACCGAGCCGCCCACCCGCCGCCCATCTCCTCACCTTCCACTCTCTCCTCCACCGTCGGATGCACATCCGACGCCCACATCGCTTCCACGCCGCCTTTTCTTGGCCACTGCTTTCAAATCCAACGCCGCCACCCATCTTCCTCCCCACCTCCTTCCACCTCTAACCGCCGCACAGAACCGCCATTGCCGCCGCTAGGAGCTTGTACACCTCCCCAACCACCTCGATCTTGGCAAGGCGTCTACAACCGCACGCACGAGCCGCCCCCACCCTCTCTCCTCTCTCTCTCACAAGACGACTTTGGCCAAGACGCCGCAACCGCCACCGCCACGCCCTTGCGCGCGATCTCCCTCCTCCGCCTGCCCCTATAAAGGGAGCACCGTGCGGCTTTCCTCCTCAACTCATTTCCATTCACTCCTTCTCCCGAGCTCTCGTCACGGAATCGGAGCTTCACGCCGCCACCGCTTCAACTGCCGATTCCGCCGCCAGAGACGACGCGTCTCGCCGCCACCACCATTCGCCGCCGACGCCGCTGGTTGCCATACCGCTTCGCCGGAGGACCCCGAGCGCCGAAGTCGCTTTCAACCGCATTCCGCCGCCGATCTTCCTCGCCGCCGCCACCTCAGTCCCCTCTCGCCGCAGGGTGAGCGCCCTAGACTCACCGTCTCCTCCTCCTAACGCACGCCACCGCCGCTGCAATCAGAAGCGCCGGCGATCCTAGGTCCTCGCGCCGGCCGCCGCCATCGCGGCCTTGCCACGCGTGCGCCACGCGAAGCGCCACGAGCGCGCCACGCCGCCTCAGAGCCCACGTGGTTGCCTACGTGGCAGCCACATCGCACACACGCGCCACCTCCCCATGCGCCAAGCCCCGTGGACTTGGTCCACATGGACCGTGTCTATGACACGTAGGCCCCACTGTCAGAAATCATTTTAAATTAAATTAAATTCGAAATTCCACCTTTGGCGCCAAGATTATGCATTAATAGATTTTCCTTTAGAAAAATAATTCGGGAAATTGTTTAAAAAGGCGATTTAGGATTTAAATTGTAAAATTCATAACTTATTCATCCTAGCTCCAAATTAGATGATTCAAATTGCTAAATTCTTAGAAAATTATTATCTAACTAAATAAAATATAATTATTCAATTTGGAGTTCATTTTAGATCTGTTTTAGAATTTAGAAATTCTTTTAAAATCCAAATTTAGATTTAAATTTGTAAAATTCATATCATCTCGATTTCCACTCCAAATTTATTGAGTTAAATTTCTAAAATTTTGTAAAAAGATTATCTAGCTTAATAAATTAAAATTTGTTTATTTGGAATTAGTTTAAATTGTCTCTTTTAAGTTAAAACTATTTAAATTGCAAATTTAGAATTTAAACTTGTAAAATTCATATCTTTTATTTCCTAATTCCAAATTTAGTGTTTCAGACTTATAAAGTCTTCTAAAATTATTATTCAGCCAAATAAAATATAATTATTTTATTTGGAGTTAGTTTAAACTATTGTCTTGTTTTTATTGGAATTTCAATTGATTGTCGATTTTCACGCTTAGATTACTTATTTATTCCGGGAATTTGATTCTTCCAAGCTTTAGAATTTCAAGACTTCAGCGAAGGCAAGTTACACTTTGACCATGTTGCACCTACTATGTTAAAGTTAATTAATTCAGTTTTTAAAATTATTATTGCATGCATATTTTTAGTCAATTATTTTAATACCGTGTTTAAATGCTTAGTTATTCCATTTGTTGTTGTATGGCCAACTTTGAATATTGAAATGTCATCCCTTGTCACCATAGATAAATTGTTTGGAAATGCTTAGCAAATGCTCACACCATGATTTTGATTTTGGGAGGATTTAGCCAAGCCAAATCATTACAAATTTGTTTAAACTTGAACCTATGGTATTGTTTTACCATAGTGTTATTGTAAAGGTGGTTTTACTAAATAAAATAAAGATGGTTTGGACTTGGGCGTAACGGATGAAAGGTGGGTGCAGTTTATGCACGGTTTAATCTGTTAGGATTAAAGCCTGTGGTTTAATTGGAAAGACGCCCAAGTCAATTAAGGACCGGCCTTTGAGCATTCCTTTGCTATGCCAAAACGTACCACCACATGTCCTGTATGGGAAGGACCTGGCTTAATAATTTGGGATACCTCATAGATATTCGTGCCATGTTGTATGAGTGGGTGTTGGTTAGATAGTAGTCCCACATGGCGTAAGAGGGGCCTCCCGGAGGATGGTTAGTCCAATGGAAGCGAAACCTTAGCGGGCATGAGTATTGTGAGGTAGATCATTGTAACGGCCTTGTGATATTTGTTCACACACGCCTTAGGAAGCGTGGATTGGCCGACACAAAGGGTATAATATCTCGTGGGTAAAGCTGCATAAACTCTGCAGAGTAGAAAACTATTCAAATAGCGCGTCATGATCATGGACATGCTAGCAAAGCCACTTTGAGTTAGACTTGTTTTTGGTTTTAAAAGGAATTCAACGGATGTTTTCAGGATGGTTAGTCCTGTGGGAAAATTGGGCGGTTAGCCATTGTGATTGGAGGATATCCATCACCTTTCTTGGAGGTTATCCACATTATTCAATTGTCATTTAAAATATGATTTTAATTAATGTTTGAAAATGGCCTTGCAATCTATTATGATTATTTAAATTAAACTGCTGCTTTACATAAAATAACCCCGCCAATGTCCTTTGTTTACCTTATGCATGCATTACAATTCCATATTGGTGTAACTTGCGAGCACCGGTAGTTGTGCTCATGCTTGCTTTATGCAACAAAATTTCAGGAGAAGACTATTATCGATGGTGAGGACACCGACGCCTAGGTTACGCCCCGCATTTATTGCCTCGTGGCGGATCGCTCGCCTACTACTATCTTTTTACTTCATTGTGTTATTTACTTCTTTATTTGGCTTCATGCCCAATTGTATCGAACTCGATTTACTATTAATGAAATGCGAGATTTGGTTATGTTATCATTTTTGTAACTCGTGTACACCGGAAATCTGGGACCGGTGTATGAACACGAGGGTTCGGGATCTTTCGCTCCGGTCCGACAAGTCGGGCGCAAACGCCACAAATAAGCCGGACTTGGCGCCGCCTCATTGATTGAGTCCGCCAAAGAGAGGTCTTTCACCGGTCTCTCACCAGTTCAACGGGTCCTACACTTTCTCCCGTGATAAGGCCTCGAAGGTGCCATGCCGAGACCGGCCTCGAAAGTCGTTGTTATAAGAAAACTCTCGGCGAATGGCAAGCATTTCTCCCAATGCTTCCCATAGGAAAGGACACAAGCACAAGCATGTCTTCCAAAACTTGGTTGACCCTCTCGGTCGCACCATCGCTTGGGGGTGAAATGCCATGCTAAAGGTAAGACGGGTTCCCATAGCCTTTGCGTGCTATGCGTAAATGGGAAGTGAAGATGGAGCCACGATCAGAAACGATCGTCTTAGGTACGCCATGTAAGCTCACAATCCTAGAGACATAGAGCTCAGCTAGGCGATCGGTACGAATCTTGGTCTTGACTGGAAGAAAATGAGCCACTTTAGTCAACCGATCAATGACCACCCAAATGGCATCATTTTCCTTCGACACTGGTAGACCGGTGATAAAGTCCATCCCGATCGAATCCCACTTCCACTCCTAATAGGCAAAGGTCAAGCAGCCTCGCTGACGCCGATGTTCGGCCTTGACACGACGACATACGCCGCTTTTCGACAACGAACTCGCGATCTCCTCTTCATTCGGGTCCACCAAAATCTCTGGCGGAGATCTTGATACATCTTTGTGGCCCCGGATGAATAGACAAAGGCGAATCATGGGCTTCATGGAGGATTAAATTCGCAATTCCATGTCCTTTGGAACCACAAGGCGTTGTTCAACCTCACAACACCATGCTCATCCTCGAAAAAGCACTTGGTTGTTCCGTTTTTGACATTTGCCTTAATGTGGCTCACTCCAACATCCGATCGCCGAGCGGACTGATCCGATCCACCAAGGTTGGTTGCACAACCAAGGCAATGAGAGAACTATGCTCAACTAAACTCAAGTTGAGACGCTGAAATTCTTCCGAAGAGCGGCCAAGCTCCTCGACAACAAGGCATTGCAATGCGCTTATGACTAAGCGCATCGGAACGACATTAGCCTTGCCCGATGGTAGTGAATACCCATATCATAGTCCTTAATCAACTCCAACCATCTCCTTTGCCTCGAGTTTCGTGTCGGTCGTGTGAACAAGTACTTTAAGCTTTTGTGATCCGAATACACTTCACAACGACACGATTAGGTAATGTCGCCAGATCTTAAGTGCATGAATCACAGCAGCTAACTCCAAGTCATGAGTAGGGTAGTTGAGTTCATGAGGTCTCAATTGCCTTGATGCATAGGCCACTACCTTGCCTTCTTGCATAAGGACACAACCGAGGCCTCGACGAGAAGCATCGCAAAAGATATCGAAGCTTCGATGGATATCGGAAGAACAAGAACGGAGCGGTGGTCAAACGCTTTTTGAGTATTTGGAAACTTTCCTCACACTCAGCGGACCACACGAACTTCTTGTCCTTCTTGAGCAACTCCGTCATCGGCTTCGCGATCTTGGAGAAGTTCTCGATAAAGCGACGATAATATCCCGCCAAACCGAGAAAACTCCGTACCTCGGTGACCGAAGTAGGCGGACTCCATGAAAGAACATCGCTGACCTTGCTAGGGTCAACGGCTACGCCTCCTGCTGAAAGAACGTGGCCTAAGAAAGACACTTCCTTCAACCAGAATGCACACTTGCTGAACTTCGCGTACAGCTGGTGCTCACGCCGCTTGCTCAACACAAGCTTCAGATGCTCGGCATGTTCCTCATCGTTCTTGGAGTAGATAAGAATATCATCGATGAAGACCACGACAAACTTATCCAAATACTCCATGAATACCAAATTCATGAGGTTCATGAACAAGGCAGGAGCATTGGTTAAGCCGAAAGACATGACGGTGTACTCGTACAAACCGTAGCGAGTAGAGAACGCCGTCTTTGGAATATCCTCAAGTCGAATCCGAACCTGATGATATCCCACTCTCAAATCAATCTTGGAGAAAACTCGAGCTCCGGTTAATTGATCAAGAGATCGCCGATGCGGGCAATGGATACTTGTTCTTCATCATCACTTCATTAAGTGGGCGGTAATCAACGACATGCGCAAAGTACCGCCCTTCTTCTTTACGAAGATTACCGGACAACCCCAAGGAGATGAGCTAGGCGGATGAAACCCTTCTCTTGCAGCTCACTTAATCGCTTCTTCAACTCCACCAACTCGTCGGTGGCATCCGAGCAAGGCCTCTTTGAGATAGGGGCGCACCGAGCCAACTCAATGACAAACTCGAGGTCTCGAACGGGTGGCATTCCCGAAGATTCGGAAAAGACATCAACAAAGTCACAAACCGCTGGGACTTCGCTAATATCTAAAGCGGCTTCGCCAAGTGCGAAGAGATGAGGGCCTAGCAGCGGGCGAAAAGCTTAACCTCGCCACGGAGGGGTTAGACAGAGAGATGAGCTTCTGGCGCAATTGATTTGCCCCATGTGCCGACAACCAATCCATGCCAAGAATCACATCAAGACTCGCTGAATGGAGAAGGATAAGGTTTGCTAAGAAACCTACCCTTCGATCTCGATAGGAACATCCCTACACTCAGATTCAGGCTCTCAACTCCGAACCAGAGAGCGAATGAGTAAGCGGACCGACAATGGAGAGAAAAGAAGCTCACCAACAACAAAGAAAGGACTCGAAAACAAAGGAATGTGATGCACCTGAATCAAACAAGACAAGAGTAGGTGAGAGTTAACGAAAGTGTACCTAGCACGACGCCGGTGCCTCCCCGAGCTTCCTCTGCGGTGACGGCGCTGACGCGACCACTACCCACGCCTCGGGTAGCCGGACGATCTTCGGTCCCGAGATGCACCACCTCTGCTCGCGTCCTCCATTAGGACGAGGGGCTGCTCCTATCTTCTTAGGGCATTGGTTCGCATAATGCCCCTTCGGTTGCAAGAGAAGCATGTGACCCCGGCACTGGGTTATGGGGCCGCTCATTGACTTCGCAGTGCACGTGGATCGAGACACGGCTGCGATGAACGAGGAACAGGCGGTAACCTCGGGTGCCAAGATCGACCGTACTTCGAGACGCTCAAGCGGGGGCGGAGGAATCGCCTCGATGACTTATGGGCCTCCCACTTGCGCTTGCGGAGTCCATAAGCTCGAGCCGCATGCTCAGCGATGATGGCCTTGTCGACCAAGGTCCGGAAATCGTGAAAGTCGACAATGGATAGCTTGTCCTTAGCTCCTGACAAGCCACGCCTGAACTTGGCCTCGCTTAGCCATATCGGTGGCCACATCCTCGAGCATAATGAGCTAGATGGTTGAACTCAGATACATACTCCATCATCGAAGCTACGCCTTGCTTGAGCGCAAGAAACTCCTCGCTTCTTGATCTCCATCAAGCCGCAGGATGTGAGCCCGACGGAAGGTCGCATTTAAACTCCTCCCAAGAGACGGTGTGGTCTCACGGCTGCATGGCGAGATAGCTCTCCCACCATGACAAGGCTGCACCTCCACCGGTGCGATGCGAATAGCGCCTTCTCGTGCTCCTCGCATCAGCATGCGCGATCTGAGCTTCGCTCCACCGACGGCCAATCGTCTCAGATCCAACGGGTCCTCGGGCCGAAAAGGTAGGGGCTGAGTACAAAGAAACTCCACGAGTCCTCCACGCGCCTAATGGGCATTCCTTGCCCGCATCCTCAAGCTCCGGTAAGGGCAAGGTGGTGTTGCGCGATGACGCCCAAGAGAACTCTCCTCGCATCATCCGCGGTTGCGCCGATCCAAGAAGAACCTCGGCCATGGTCGGAGGAGGAGGAAGCTCTCGTCCGGACCAAATGCTGCCTTGGCCGCTACGAGTACGTCCGCCATCTGTTACAATGAAATTTGGTTAGCAACTAAACCCAAAAACCAAGCCTTAAAGAAAGCAAAGCTAACGACTAGGGAATGGGGCATCACCCTAACCGAAAGCCAAAATCAGCGGTTACTTAAACTTCAAAAAGCTTCTAATGGACTCTAAAAACAGCAAAGGATCACCAAAAGAAGCTCAACTTCTCAACACAACTAACCCGTATTGAACGAACGAGTAATTGATCGAGAAGATAAAAATCAGATTGTAAGGTGAGAGCTAATGCTACTAAAGAGCAATGCTAAACCAGCGAGATAAGTGTTAGATACTTAGCTAACTAGTATCGCATCTTACCCGTTTATTCCCACAAGTTTTAGTTGAATTAACCTCTCATTTTCTACCTTAACCACTAGCTTAAGCTTGCTGCCCTAAAATGCTTGCTTGCTGTCCTAATTTCCAGATTTGAATTTCCAGCTTCAGATCCTTCCATCCTTCACCAAAAGACAGCCAAGACTTCCAATTTAGACTCTCATAAGTTCCCCAAAACCCAATTTAATCGATAACAACTAATTTTGAGGGGAGAAGAGGAAATCATCATTGTAAAACTCAACTAGAGCAAGGTGAGATAGAAAGCTAAGATAGGTAAGGAGTAAAATCTGAGAATTACTTAAGCTTTCAAAACTCTTTTATACTTTGAAAATAAGTTTTCCAAAATATCCTAAAGGCGACTAAGCTTGGTTATTACGGTCGTAATGGCTCGATACCAAACTTTTTAGAGACCTCGCTTATTAAGCTCATAATACTTAGTCATCCACTTGACCCTAGTATTATCAACTAAATAAACTGCGTTCCTCGAGATATATGTACTTCCCAAGAATGCAAGACACACAACTCATTACAAAAGGTTGCATCAATTCCATTCAAACACATAGAATGTAACAAGCAACAAACCGTGGTTAAAATAAATAAGGGATAGTTATTACAAAAGAGAGGCCGACAGCCAAATAACAACAAGTCTACAAGAATACACAATGAAGCAAAAGTGCCATAAAGATGGCCCAAAATAAGAGCCAACCAAAGGTGCCTTAGCCCACAAGGCAATCGACCGACCGCCAAGCTAGTCGCTTCCCAACCATCAAGACAAATTATTAAAAGTAAAGCCCTTTGGGCTCTACCTCCTCTGCAACAAAGTTGTTAAGAAAGCAAATGAGTACAAAATGTACTCGCAAGACCGACGTGAGATAACAGAACTATAATTTAGCTACATGCAAGCTTTATTTAAGTGGATGAGGCTTTGGACTCATTTTAGCATAAAGCAAGTTTCATTTGCAATAACATAATAGATTGAAGGCAATTTGGCAAAGCATTTTAATTGTTGAAATAACAACGAGATAATAACATAGTAACAACAACAAAATCAACCTGGAAGTGACTAACCCAAGTCACCACAACAATAGCATGAACATCCATTCATGCCAGCCCATCAAGTTTTAATTAAATGGTTGAGACTAGTTCTTGAACGACCTTACCAAGCATGTCCATAACCTAGGACGAGGCTATTCGAATAGTTTTAACCCTGCAGGGGTGTACCAATGTACCCACACGTCAGACCGCCTTTCCTTTAAGCACACTACCAAAGGTATGCCGGCACGGCTAAGTCCTACGAGACATTTCCAATGGACAGTGCTAATTTTGACCCGCACAACCCACGGGGATAAGGACCCAATGGACAGCCTAACCGGTCTGCCACTGCTCCATTCCCACACCACACACACACACATTTTATCTTTAAAACACACCAACCGAGCGACCCCAATTAGCACCGCCCAAAGTACTTAGTCAAGAGAGGTCCCATATCCCCCTCGTG
The DNA here is from genome assembly GCA_036346405.1 of Phyllostachys edulis. Classification (NCBI taxonomy): domain Eukaryota; kingdom Viridiplantae; phylum Streptophyta; class Magnoliopsida; order Poales; family Poaceae; genus Phyllostachys; species Phyllostachys edulis. Next base: position 11,637,134 of record CM070564.1, read on the forward strand.
TGGTTAGCACGCAAAAGCGCTTGGCTTAGTGACCCAAGTAACTCGGTCCTTAGGGACCCAGGCATACCACCACATTCCAAAAACCTCACCATCCATCCAATATGCCCAAGTCTAAATCAATCTTTTATTTTCAGATTTTTATTTTACAATTAATCAAAGCACAAGTGCTGGACATATAGGAGTAATAATTAGACTTGGTGATCAAGACCATCGACTAAGTCGATGATCGCCCATTACTACCGCACTAAGCATGTCTAAGCAAAGAGAAAACGCAACTACTAAGTGATAAGAGCTCATCCAACGAGCTCAAACCACAGCAAATAACCTAGGCTCATTGGTAGTAGAGGATAAACAACTCCTACAGATTATGCAACTATAGGATTACTAGCGACATTTAACACAAAGTAGCATGCATACATAGAAGTAAAACAATATATTAACCTTTAAAGTAATGGAACGTTAGAGGGGATATGATCAAACTGCTTGCCTTGTTGCTGTTGCTCAAGTTGTGGCAGAGGGTCACTCTCGGGATTACCACAAATGTCGAAACCTAACGGAAAAGCGATAAAGAACCGATAAGAACGACGAAAGACCAAAAAGACTCAACAGCGAACTTCTCCGAATGCTATGAAAATTTTACAGAAGCAAGACAATGATTTATCATGAATTTAGCAACAAGAACCAATTGATTTGGATTCTTAATGCAAAAGATATGATGAAATCAATTCTGCTCAGCCTATTTAATTAGAAATATGTTACTATTCATCGCAAAATTTTCTAGAATAGTAGTGAAGCTGAAATTTTTAAGGTAGCATAAGCACCTCATAAGATGAACAGCCTAAATGGATTCATCCCAATTGGAGCTATAATGCACCTTCTATTAATTTTTGAAATAGGAATTTGAACAAAATTATAATGCATGATTATTCTTTCTGAAAATAGTAACATGTTCAAAACTATTTTTCATAGTGAGTTCATTAATAGAGGAAACCGACAAAGTTGGATTCACTCAAAAATAATCTACAGAGCATTAGTTATGTATTTTACAAGTTAAGCATCAATTTGAGTGTACATTTAAAGCTAGTTTTGAAACCTATTTGCAAACCCATGTTCTGGAGCTGAACTGGGCTCATAACCATTTTTTTGATTGGAGCCCAGGTCAAGCCAGAACCAACAAAATTTGAATGACCTCATTTGGATTTAAAACGAAAAAGATATGAAATTCTAAAGTTATACCTTATTTCAGCTTATAATTAAGACTTCACAGGAATTTCTAAAACCCACAAAGACATGGGAGGACATAAGCGGCTCAGATCAACGCGGGGGAGGTCCTCAACGGTTGAGATCTTCCAAAGGAAGATCTAAACTATTAAGATCTCCCCGAGGAAGATCTACATCGTCAGGACCTCACAGGGGAGGTCCTAGACGGTCCAGATGTTCCAAGGGAGGACTTTGATGGTCCAGATCGTCCGAGGGAGGACCTTGACGGTCAAGATCTACCCGGGGAGGTCATGAACGGCTGAGATGACCTCGGGAGGTCCTAAGTGGAGGTCCAACGTCACTGCACCTCCAGGAGGTCCGGACGGCCACGATCACTCAAGGGGAGGTCTTGGACGCTCAAGATCTCCTGGGAGGAGGTCTGGACGTCCCAGACCCAGCGCGCACGCGCTCGGACATGGAATAAATGCGCGCGAGACACAAAGAGGTCCGCGCGGGAGGTCTTAAATGCGCAACATGGGAGGATTAAATGCGCTAAGACACGCCAATGATTTCAATGATTTGAGCACTTGATTAGTGCATTAACTCGGCGGATCTTCGCCCTAAAACGACAATAGCGCCGCCGCTTTGTCCGACAAAGACCCGGTTCAAAGAGATGGTTCTCGCCATGATGTAGGCCTCGCCATGCGACATCCAATCGGTACCATTGGGTCCGCAATAACCATGCGCTCAATGGACCTCCTCTCAACGGCGGCGACGGCTTGAACGCCAACAGCCGGAGAGGACAAAATGACCAAAGACGGCCAAAATCCAAAATGCAAAAGAAAGCTCATGCGACATTCAAGCGCAGTGCTCAATAAAAGCTCCGCAACCTCATACACGCAGTGCCCAGCTAAAGGACTATCAGAAGTACTGGAGGTCCCAAGGTGCCGGGAGGTCGAGGATGGTGATGGCCCGAGTTGGAGAAGATGGAAGCCACGCCAAGACCAAGCTCCAAGCTCCAAGCTCCACTAGTCCTCTCCTCAAAATGTTAACCTAACAATGGGTTAAGTTCAACTCCGTGAGATTTGGGGAGCTGAAAATGAGCAAGAGGTTGCGAGGAGCCATCGGAGCAAGCCTTCACCACCGAGGGCTTCAAGCTTCTCAACAATGGCGCCAAGAGTGGAGATCGAGGAGAGAAAAGCTCAAATGACACGCGTGCAAGCTAAAGCTTAGAAGTGTGCCAAAGAAGCTAAGGGAGGAACCCAATGGGGTTTTATACTTGGGAGAAGCAGCACACGAGTCGGGTTAAGCTCATGGTGAGCTTAGCCCATGGCTCGGTCCATGGGGTTGGACAAGACACGAGGTTGACATGGTGACAGTCCGTGTGGACAGAGAGGCGTCGACCAAAGATAAATGCGGGTCAAGAAAGAGTTGCTATAAGGTACACAAAAAGATGGACACGCATTAATTCATCGCCAGAGCACGCATGCGTGACCAAGGAAGGAGAAGAACAGGAGGTCATTTTGACCGCTGGATAAGACCACGGGAGGTCCTTGCCATCGGATCCTATTTTTGAACCGTTACGCTTAAAGGACTGGAGGAGGTCCCACCACACGATTTGGAAAGGAGGTCGAGCCTCCGATTCAAAATGCAGATGCATAAAAGATAAGGTTAGAGGTCCTAGCCTTTGGATTTACATCCAAGGGCTCTGCACTGAGGGGAGGACATAATCAAGGTGACTTAGAGAAAAACGGGGAAGGTCATGGCCTTTGGATTTAAATCCAAGGGCGCACAACCAAAGGGAGGTCTTAGCCGGCCAAGCAACAAGACAAGAGGTTATGGCCATCGATCAAGATCTAGTGGCGATGAGAGGGCGGGAGGTCATGGTCAGGAGATTTATATCTAACGGCCACGACCTCACGATGGGGAGGTTTGGTGCGCTTAGATTTTGAGGGAGGTCGTGGGTCATTGGATCTCGATCCAACCGGCCACGACCTCAACAAAGTGGGAGGACCTCGCAAAGAAGATTTGCAGAGGAGGTCGTGGCCTTAGGATTGAATCCAACGGCTACGACCTCAAGTGAGTACAAAATGGAGGTCAAGGTGGTTTGAGCTCGCGGGAAGGTCAGGGCCATGGATTTTTGATCTAGCGGCCAAGACCGATGAGGTGGGAGGTCCCAAGCAGATTGATCATGAGGAGGTCGTGGCGGTCGGATGTAAATCCAACAACAATGCGACCTGATCAAGGTGGAGAGGGAGGTCTCATTGGTGCAGACAAGGTTACTGGACCACTTTTGCACAAATGACTAGCCCAAGGAACAAAGTAGGCTTTTAAATTTAGTTTTTTAACAAATTAAACTTAGCAGAATTATTTAAGATAGCAAATGAACTCCAAAATTCATGAAATTTTAACTGGAGCTTGCTGACAATGAGACTAACCTTGCATAAAATTTCCAGAGGTTATTATACAATGCATTTTTCTCAGGAAATTCATGAAGGTTGTTCAAGGATTTGGTTTTGCCTCCAAAATTTATCAACAAGTTTTACAACTTGTGATATTTTTCAGAGGGGTCCCACATCAGATTTAGGACCAAGGAAAATATTTTCCAAATGTTTGGCACACGATTTAAGATAAACGGAGAATGAGTTTGACTTTTGGTCAACAAGAGCTTGTGTTTTTGGATTACACAACTCTTGGACTAGAATCACAGGAGAGATTAGGGGTTTTCAAGATGTGAGAAAAAGTTTTAATTTCTACACATATAATTATACTTGAACAAACCCTGTTTATATAGCTTGGGATGTTACACTTAACCGCCCATAATATCGAGGGTAATTTTGTACCCTAAGCTCCCCGAGCGCTAATGTCGGGTCAAGACTCGAGTTTTAATTCCTTGCAGTATTTGGCCATTCGCTCGTTCGATTGCCCTATTGCTTTGGGGATGGGCGACAAAGGCATAACAGAGCTTGGTACCCAACTCGTCGTAAAATTCCTGAAATTTTGCGCTCAAAAATTGTTTACCATTGTCTGTGACTATTCGACTTGGGACTCCAAATCAAGTAATTACGCTTCTCATTATGAACCGTTTTGCGGCTTTCGTTGTTATCCTAGTCACAGGTTCAGCTTCGATCCATTTTGTGAACGTATCAATAGCCACAAAAAGGAACTCGAAACCTCCTAGAGCCCTTGGGAACGGTCCTAGGATATCGAGACCCCAGGTCGCAAAAGGCCATGATAGAGGAATTGTTTGTAATGTCTGAGTTGGTTGATGTATTTGCCTGTTATGAAACTGGCATTGTACACATTTCTTAACCATCTCTTTGGCATCATAGAGGGCTGTTGGCCAGTAAAATCCTTGTCGAAAGGCTTTACCAACCAACGTTCTGTAGGAAGCATGAGTTCTACAGATGCCCCCATGTATGTCATGAAGGAGGTTTAGTCCTTCTCTCTACGGTATGCATCGCATGAGTACCCCTTGAGTACCTCTTTTATAGAGGACTCCTTCGACCAAAGTATATATTTTGGCCTTTCGGGATAAACGATCTGCTTCGAGATCGTCATCGGGCACGGAACCCGTCTGAAGATACTTGTAAATGGGATCCATCCAAGTATCCTCGTATTCTAGAGAGGCTGTCTCAATAGGTGATGTCTCTGGTGTTTCCACTAGAGACGGCTTCTGGAGTTGCTCCAAGAAGACTCCTTTTGGTATTGGTGATTGGAAAGAAGCTATTCGAGCAAGCTGGTCTGCAAGGAAATTATCCTTTCGAGGGATGAATTGTACCTCGAAACCGAAAAAATGTTTTTCAAGCTTTCGAACTTCCGATAAGTACCGAGACATGGTCGGGTTAGAGCACTGGTACTCCTTTTCGACCTGATTCACGACTAGTTGAGAGTCTCCTCTCATGAGTAGTCGTCGAATCGCGAGAGCTTTCGCAGCTCGTATGCCGACTAGTAAACCTTCGTACTCTGCCACGTTGTTAGTGGCTTGAAAGTTTAGATGTATGGCATACTTTAAGGTCTCTCCATTAGGAGATTCCAGGACCACCCCAGCCCCGAGCCATTTAAAGTAAATGACCCATCAAAGTACATCGTCCACTTATCGTGGGTATTGTACTGGGGATCCTGAACAGGTTCATGATTTGTCCATTCGGCGACAAAGTCTGCCAAGATCTGGGATTTAATAGCCGTTCGGGACACGAAATGGAGGTCGAACTCCCCAAGTTCTACTGACCATTTAGACATACGTCCCGCTGCTACCCTATTCTGGAGGATTACTCCCAAGGGAAACTCAGACAGCACAATTATCTTGTGCGCCTGAAAATAATACCGCAGTTTCCTCAAAGACATGAGGAGGGCATGTAACGACCCAACCCTAGGGCACCTGAGAGGTCCTCTAAACCTTCTGGATAGTCCATCAGGACCTCCCAGGAGGTCCCAAAAAGGACCTTTCGGATAGTCCACCAAGACCTCCTAGGAAGTCCAGCAGGACCTCCTGGAAGTCCAAGAGAACATCACCCGAGAGGGTCTTGGAGCCAGGGAGCACCCGAAGATCTTCCACAGCCAGGTCAAGGAAAAACGAGGAGGTCTGAGGGCACCCCAGGACCACCCACGACCCTCCAGAGGAGGTCGGGGAGGTCTGAGACCACCTGCAGCCTCACACGCTCGCTCCATGGAGTGGACATGGAGGTCCTGGCTTGCTCCAAGGTTCCCTGTGAAACCCAAGCTAGTCCCAAGGATCATGGCTAGCTCTTCACAGCAAAAATACAACAGTGGTGATATCCAGAACGCATATTTATTATAGCAAAATATCAACAGAGTTGTTTACAAGATGGCCTTGGGCCAAGCACATATACAAAAGAGCAAAAGATCAAAAGATCCATCAGCACGCCACAGGCAACTGACTGGAAGGCACAACCTATTCGCTTTGGTCCTCTTCACTACCAAGGTCTTCTCCTGGCAAAAATTGTAATGAGCAAGAGTGAGCACAACAACCGTGCTCGCAAGTTACACCCGTGGATTAGCAAGATGACATGCATAAATGGATAATCAATGGATGGCATAATATGGCTGATTTGCGCAAAGCCAAGTTTCTTTCAATTACAAATATTAAGTTCTAAGGCAGGTACTCACTAGATAAAATTCATTTTCTAAACTTGATTTTCAGTTGGATAACATTTATCAACAAGTTGGTGAAGGATACCCTCCTAACACCAGGCTCCCTGCCCATACCCATGGGATAGAAAATCCCAAAATAGATTTGAAAACATTTCTGGAAACCCAAAATCAACATCTAACTCTGAGTAGCCTTTGCCAGCACGTCCATGACCGCAGACACGGCTATTCGAATAGATTTAACTCTGCAGAGGTTGTGCACTTTACCCACACGACATGAGTACTCTAGTTTGTCCGGCATTCGTCAATGCCACTCTCACTACCAAAGGTAAGAGGTCTAGAGTTCATGACAAGGCCTTTACAATGCATTACTCTACCACAGCCTTTCCTTGCTAAGGTTTCACCTTCCTATGGATCGCAATCCGGCGGAAAGCCCCCTCTTGCACCAGTGGGAACAGTAGGTTATAAAAGACCATTGGCCATAAAAGACCTCCCACACTTCCAATGGAGCAGCTTATGGTAGAACTTTGCAAATTACTCAGCCAGGTCCCACGCCCCATTCTGGAGACATGTGGTTGCACGATTGTGGCATAGCCCATTATAGGCATGGCATTGGTCGCTCAAAGACCGGTCCTCAAATGACTAGGGCGACTTTCACAAACCCCTAGACCTCCTCCTTAGCCAGGATAGAGTCCGTGCATAAACATTGCACCAGCCAAGCTTACCAATTCGCCCTAGTCCAAATCCATTTTCATTTTCTTTGCTTCCCCAGCAATATTTTCATCCTTCCATGACAACCCAATGTCATGGTGAAAACATTTAAAACAGTGTTTGGTCATGATGGTAAAGATTTCCCCAAATCAATACTTTTGGTCTAAGCATGACTAAGCATATGTTTTTCAAACAGTCTTGGCTCACACTATTGTATGACCAAAGTTTGATCTAGTGGTGACAACATGCTCGGTCCAAAATCAACAGTGTCCATACAAGGGAAGTAGGCATAACTATGAATTTAAAACATGTATTGAAATAACTTGGTAAAGCTAGGCATGCAGTATACATTAAAACAAGACATAATTAATTTGAATTATTGGGTGCAATATGATCAAAAGTGCAACTTGCCTTGCTCACTATCCTGAGAATCTTCCTCTTCTGTGCAGTCAGACTCCTTGTAGTCTTCGCAATCTACACGGGTAAAAGAGCAAGTTCAAAGAAAGTTCAAATAAAGAACCGACTAAGATCAACAAGAAAACCCAGCGGACCCCAAAGGGAGTCCAAAACTCAGCCAACAGGAGAGGTCTATATTTTAGAATAGGTTCTTATGGAAGAGGTCTAAGCTTACCAAGAGAAGGGTGGTCTTTTAGCCAAAGACACCAAAAGAGTGATTTCAGCAATAGGACAGGAGGTCCCGAGAGATGGTTCGTGCACAGAGACCAGGGAGGAGCTCCTCAAATAAACGCCATAGACATCCAAAAGGAGCCCACAAGGGGAGGTCCTGAGAAGGACACAACCAACTCAATACAGTGACAAGAATTAAGAGTGGAGTAGATCTCCAAAGAACTTACCAGAGTCGAAAAGGAAACAAGGGTTGAAGGGGAGGTCGTGGGCAACAAAGTCTTCCCTGGGAAGCCACTGAGCGAGAGCCAAGATGAGGAGCGCAGAAAAGGTAATGTGGTAGAGTTCTCTGGACTAAGTATAACCAAGGTGGGTGAAGAAAACTAAGAGCATACGTGTCAAGGATAAGTATAGAAATGGGTCAAAGATAGGTGAGTGGCAGGGCAGGTGTCACTACCACCCTGGGTAAAAGGTACGAGGAAGGACAACGTAGGTTGCTATGGGAAGGAACAAAGAAGGATGTCAGAGTACAACTAAGTGACCCAATTGAGTAAACGCCATCGATATGGATGCATTTAATGTGACAAGACATGCATTAAATGCCCAAGATATTAACGTATGAGGAAATGAGAATGACCAAGGCCGCAAGTGGGGCCATCAATTTAGAAACAATGGGTCAAAAGGAGGTCTTGCCCAGGGAGGTCTTTGAGGAGGTCCGAGCGGCTTAGGAGGTCCTAGGCCCAAAGGACAGGGAGGTCTAAAGGTTGGGGAGGTCCAGACATACAGAGGTGGTCCGGACGTGGGGAGGTCCTGTCGGTCAGGATCAACAAAAGGAGGTCCTGACGGTTAGGATCTCATCAAGGGAGGTCTGGAGAGGAGGTCCAGAGCCAGGTCAAAAATGCCACAGAGAGATCCTGGACAGGGGGTCCAGATAACTACAAGAAGGTCCTGTGGTTGGGATTAAGGGCAAATTGAGGTCCGGGCGGTTGGATCTCCAAGAGGGAGGTCCAACAGCCAAGATCAACGCGAAGGTAAGGTCCTCAGAGGGATAGTGCACGGGGAGGTCTGGACCTTTGGATTCACAATGAGGAGAGGTCCAAACCGTTGGATTCAAACAAAAGGGGAGGTCCAGGCGGAGGGGTTACAAAGGGATTCCACAGAGGAGATCCACAAAAGATGGTTCAACAGAAGTTCGCAAAGGTCAAGGCAACTCAAAGGAGATTTCCAACCGTTAAGGTGAGATCAAAAGCCTTGGCGGTTAGGATGAACCTTAAGGAGGTCCTTTCGGCCAAAAGAAATGTCAAGGAGGTTCAAATGAACTCAGGAGGTTCGAAGGCACGTAAGAGGTCCACTGGAACACAAGGAGGTCCCAACTAAAAAGAGGTCTGGGCATAAGAGAGTGCCCAGGCAACAAGAGGTCTAGACTTAGAAGGAGTCTGGACAGAAAAGAGGTCTGAACCAAAGAGATTCGAACCAACAAAGAGGTCTAAAGTGACCAAACTCAAAGGGGAAGGCTTGGACATAAGGGTACGTCCAGGTGAGAAAAGGTCTGAGCCCCAAGGGAGGTCTAACCTCGAGAACCCATGGGGAGGTCTAGGCCACAGAGAAGGTCTAAACCTACATATACCAAGGAGATATGCTAAAGGAAGGTCTACTGAGCATACCAAAAGGAGGTATCAACAACTCAAACCTCTCCAACCGAACCAAACTTGGAATTCTCATCAAAACAAAATATTTTTAATTCGTTTTACACATTTAAAAAGGATTTAGAAAATCAGGATGTTACAGGGCATAGAGAAGCTTTTGGACCTGAGGGTAACGCTCCTTAAGTCCGTGCAAAACTTCACTTACGTAGTACACTGGTCGTTGAACGTGTTCACGTTCTACGACTAGTACTGCGCTCACTGCCTGTGGCATGGCAGCTAGATAAATCAAGAGCGTCTCTTCTGGTTTCGGGGAAACCAGAATAGGAGCACTCGTAAGATATCTCTTGACATCCTCGAAGGCAGCGTTTACCTCTTCCGACCACTCGAAACCCTCGTGCTTCATTAGAAGTTTGAAGAAAGGTAGTCCTTTTTCTCCCAGTCGTGCTATGAAACAACTTAAAGCCGCCATACACCCTGTGAGTTTTTGGACTTCTTTCTTCGTGGTTGGAGAGCACATTTGGACAATGGCTTTTATCTTTTTGGGATTTGCTTCGATCCCTCGTATAGAGACCAGGAATCCAAGCAACTTTCCCGAAGAGACTCCAAACACACACTTCTCAGGATTGAGTTTCAAGCGGTGCTTTCTGAGGTTGTCGAACATCTCCTACAAGTCTGAAACATGATCAAGTCGTTTGATGCTTTTTATGACTAGATTGTCAACATAGGCTTCCAAATTTTGGCCTAGCTGAGGTGAAAAAGTCGATTGCATCAAACGTTGAAAAGAAGCGCTAGCATTTTTTAGACCAAATGGCAATTTGACATAGCAAAATATACCAAATGGAGTAATAAATGCGGTCTTTTCTTCATCCTCTAGACACATATTAATCTGATGGTAGCCGGAATATGCATCTAGAAAACTTAATGTTTCGCAACCAGCAGTAGAGTCAACCAACTGATCGATACGAGGTAAAGGGAATCATCTTTTGGACAAGCTTTATTAAGATTAGTGAAGTCAACGCACATTTGCCACTTGCCGTTAGACTTCCTAACCATTACAGGGTTGACCAACCACTCTAGGTGGTCAACTTCTCTTATAAAGCCTGCTTTAAGTAGCTTGTCCAATTCTAACCTTATAGCGTCTCGTCAATCAGGGGCAAATCTCCATAATTTTTGTTTTACGGGTACTTTGTCAGGCCGTAAAGCTAGCATGTGCTCAATCACTTCCCTGGGGACTCCGGGCATGTCGGACGCTTGCCACGCGAAGACCTCTGCGTTTGCTCGGAGGAAAGTAATGAGGGTGTCTTCCTACTTGGGGTCGGAAGTATCCCCGATGAGAACAGTCTTCGAAGGTTCCTCCTGATCCAGGGGAACCTCTTTGACTTGGTCGTTTGTGTTGGGTGCAGCTTTAGGCTTCGAGCACTTGGTCGAAGGCTGCCCTTTTTCTTCCCGAGCTGGTATCTGACCTACCATCTCGAGGGATCGACGGTCACACGTGTGCGCCATCTTTTTATCACAATGAATTGTGATTACTCCTTTGGGACCTAGCATCTTAAGACATTGATACCCATAATGAATTGCCATTAAGAATTTTGCCAAAGCTGGTCGTCCGAGTATGGCGTTATATGCCGTATCGAAATCGACCACATCAAAGGAGATCTTCTCGTCCGAAATTACTTGGTGAACCAAATGTAATAGGAAGGAAACTTGACCAATAGGTTTGGCGAAGATCCCAGATAATACCATGAAATGAATATCTTACCGGTCTTACCTTGGTCCCGGTACTTGCATCTCGCCTAGGGTGTTCGTCAACAAAATATTTATCGAACTACCACCATCAATCAACACTCGATTCACTCGGCAGCTTGTTGATGGTGGGTTCGACCATGATCGGTAACGACTGGTCGGATCGGATCGAAGGATCGGCAATCACCCTTCTCAAAAGAGATGGTGACTTCCACCACTTCTTGATTTTATTGACAAGAGGAGTCAATGGAGTTTACCTCACGCTCGACCGCCTTAAGCTATCGCCTTTGACTCAGACACCGATGATCCCCAAAGATGTGCTCGATGGTGTGCTCGGGATCCCAAACAAAGATGTCCTCGTTGTCGTCCATCACGTCGACCATTGGCTTTCCCTACTTCTTGAGGCGTGGAGGGCCCTTGCCGTTGTAGTAGTCTTCTAGTTTTCGTTGGAAAACTTAGCAATTGCGGAGGTCATGCCCTTCCTTTTTATGGAAAGGGCACCATCTAGGCTTGTCGTTCTTCCGTTCGGGGTGCTTACCTTTGCCTCGATCGGGGTATTATTTAGTAGTTCGTGGCTCCTTATCACTTACGGCCAAGACCTCCTTAGAAGCATTGGCTTGAGGCTTTTGGCCCTTTACCTTGTTCTTGGATTTCTTGGTCTTTTTATCCCTCTTTTTGTTACCTTCGCCCGTCTCCTGAGGGTGCTGGTCATCTCGATCGATGATTTTGGTCCACTCGACTGCTTCATCAGTAGTAGCGTATCGATCAGCTATCTCGAAGAGTTCGGCTACAATAGCGGGAGGGTTTAAAGCGATGTCCTCCGTGATCCTTCTACTGCAGACTCCCTGCTTGAAGGCTCTGATAACAGATGATTCAGAAACTTCAGGAATCGAATTGTGAACCTGACTGAAACGCCTGATGAATTGACGTAGTGTTTCGTCGTCGTTTTGTTGCATCCGATGTAGGTCGTCCTCCTTTCTGGGGCAATGGTAGGTGCCCTGAAAATTGGCCAGCAATAGATCGCAGAGATGTTGCCACGAGTAGATCAACTCAATTGGTTGGTTTAATAACCATGATCGAGCAGACCCTTTGAGCACAGTTGGAAGGAAATTCACCATGACGCGTTCTCCTCCTCCTGCTGCTCGAACAGCAGTCGTGTAGATCTGAAGGAATTCGATAGGATTTTGAGACCCATCAAATTTCTCCATGTTCCCTGGTTGAAACCACGGTGACCAGTGAACTGCTCAGAGGTCAGGCGAGAATGCCCGACATCCGGTAATTACGTCGTAATGCCTCCTTTGCATAAAAGAGGGGTTGACGTCGCCAGGTGATCGTACTCAACGATACCCAGCCATTGGTGAATCCGACTTATGGTAAGTCTCGATCCTACGAGGGTAATACTCCTTGTATCTTGTCTGCTGTTGCAGACCTTTGGGTCGGAGTGGTGAATGATCACCTCTCCTAGGAGCTTTATGTTCTTCAGACGTTCGAGGAACTCTTTTCTGGATTGGGGAGCGATGTACCTTGCAGCGATCTCCACGCGGTGAATTATTCAAACGACTGGAAGCTGATGGAGTCATACTGCCACGACTTCCAGAATGATGTCGGCGGGGTCGTTCGAGCTTGCTCATCATATTCCACAGCCTTTGTGCGATCTCTTCAGTGAAGAGGTCGTAGCCGGGCGCTCAGGCAAGTTCTCGAGAGGGGTTCTCGAGCAGGTCGTTGATGTGCTGAAGTTCCTGAGCTTCCTCCGACTGGTATTGTGCGTGCCCAGGCAATTTTCTCTGAGTTGCGACTCGTTTTCGTCGGACTATTTCAGAATCATCCATACCTGACCTTTGACCTTACTTTAGCGGAGTGTGATGATCTTGAGAATTTCCCGCGTGTTCATCACAGTGTTGACTCTGTTCATCACTAGAGGCGTCCTCGTCATCGCCACGAGCGGTCGTAGGGTGTGATCTTCGGGGAGCATCCTCAGCCCTGTTTCCAAGAGAGTTATTGCTACCTGAGGGCAGGACGAAGACCTCCCGTTGATGATCTCCACTTGCGCTAGAGGCCTCCTCGCTTGAGGAGTCGTCGAATGACACCATCTGGCGACTTGGAGCAAACCCCTCCAAGAAGGGGAATTCCGGGTTATAACCGTCTTCGTCGGCAAGTGAGTCCTACGTTGGGATGGCCGGACACACAGGAAGAGCATGTTCGGTCGCATCCTTGGCTGGGCTAGCCGGAGAGAAAGAATCACCAAATGTTGATGAAGGTCCGGAATTACAGCTTCCAAGAGTTGTCGTGCCAGGTCGGACTGTCTTAGGTGGACTTGGACATTTGGAGAGGGAACCCTCGCCATGCCCTGAGTCTGCCTTGGGACAGTCCTCATTGAGGTCGGATTGACCCTTGCCCTCTAAGGAAGCTGGTTCCCCGTCTAGGCATATAGTTGTGGGGGATATGAATCCCTCCTCAACTCCATCGGTGGCAAAGTCTCCCGGAGAAAGATCTCCGGGGGCGACATCACCATTGGAGGATGCATCACTTGGCTCGTAGTCAAAACCGGCATCCATGTCAATGTCTGCATAATCGGCCAAGTCGAACCAATTCTCCTCGTTCCACTCTCCTGCCATGAGAGCATGAGAATTGGGAGGACAGACGGAAAAACTAATAACTCGGGGATCCCCACGGTCTGCGCCAACTGTCGGTGTTTTAGGACCGAACTTACGTAAAGATTGTTTGATTCGGGGGTTCCTCTAGGCTCAAAATCACACGAGATGGAGACACGGAATTTTATATGTGTTCGCCTTCTCACGGGAGAATAACAACCCTACTCCTATGTGTATGTATTGAGTATACTGGATTACAAGATCAAGCCAGAAAACTAGAGTATTGTGCTTCTCAGAATTGGGGCTCTCCCATTGCTCTGATGATCCTTGCCTTTTATACCGTTCCCAGAATGTACGCCGTTGGACCTCTAATAAAAGGTCACTTAATCATCCAGATCGTGGCGCCATTACTGGAGGTTACTGTAGGAGTTAAAATGTTCCCACGTCGCCAGACAATTATCATCATAAAAGGGAGTTAAAATCGTGCCATTATCATAGGAAATAATAACATAGTTTACTGCCCGTATTTTAAATACGGTGCGAAAGATTCCTTTATCGACTAGGCCCATATGTCTGTGAGCCTTGTCGACTAGGGCCTGGTCGTAGAAGGTCTTACAACCAGGGGATGGTTGTAGGAAAGCTCACGACTGCATACTGATCATAGTAGAGCTTACGATCATGGGATAGTCGTATAAGGACTTACGACTATGGGGTAGTCGTAGGAAGACCCACGACTATAGGGTGGCCGTAGAAGAACTTACGACCTCCAGCTTCTCCCTTATTAATATTTAAGGGGTATACTCAGGAGTTATGTGACGTCATTATTACCTCATAATATGAATTATGGATAAATGATTAAATGAGGATTGTTATATCCTCGTCACACCTCCGTCCTCTTCCCCTCTGCAGCCGCCACCTACTGGCTCCTCCCCTTACCGCCTTTCCTCCCATCTCCTCCCAATAGTGCCCTCTGCTACCCTGCCTTGGGTGCTGCTCCTGCTGGCCAGAGAAGGAGGAAAGGCCAAAGGTTTCGGCCACATGAGGACGAGAAGGAAGGAGGAAGAGAAGAGAAGGAAAAGAGGAAGAAAGAGGGAAGGATCTCGTGGAAAATTCATGTTTTGGCTTCGTGACTCCGAGGGTAACGATCCAAACCTATTAGATTTGTTCTAGGTTAATCTCTATTCGGTTTTTAGAATGTTTGGACAACGGGAAAAGTAGATGACTTTTCTGTCCAGGTTCGTTAGGATTAGGGCAAAACGTTGCGAAGATGATTAGGGGTATTTATACTTTGAATTAGAGTTAGTTGTACTTAGAGAAAACTTAGGTTATCATATTAGCATTCTAGGAAGGCATGGATCGTTAAGAATGGAGTAGCGAGTGAAAAGATACAGCGTCCGGAAGGCTACTATCCAGATTCAGAACGTACATGGCAGACTTCGTGAAGTTGGGTCGATTTCGTGTAGAAATTGGTAAAACTAAATATTTGTGTCAACTTGAATATAGTTCCTTTATTTTATTACGATGTTCATTACAGTATTTTACTAGTCCCTAGTTGTTGTCTGTCTAGAAACAGAAGAAACTCTAGGATTATGCGTAATTCTAATATAATTTTGGAAAGAAGTAGACTCGCCAAAGCCTAACGGTAAATCCTCAGAAGCAATTAAATGACAGAGATTGGCGGGCTACCTGAGGATCGTAGTCTCAGCTATATACCGTACCGTCGGGGTTGTATTGCAGCTGCATCTGCGTCATCACCAATCCTTGCTTAGCTCAACATCTTGTAGCATGTCTAAGTAAGTGCTCTGTTCCACCTGTAGACTTTGCAGACAATTCATGGCAACAAATTTTACAAATTACATATAATACCTCATCCAACTGTGTCTTGCTTGGTTGTCCTGTCGAAATTCTCTCACACTCTCGATGAAGACGGTCTCGACCTCTTTGCTTCGGTTGCCGTGGAGCCTGATGACGAAACTCCGCCTGGCTCTTTCAGTGAAACCTCCGGTTGGCTTGAGGCAGCCGCAGCCGTCTCCATGGACCCAATTTCCTCCGGTGAAAGTCCATAATCATCAAGAGCAAAGCTATCGTAAGGACTGTCCATAACGAAAACTGCAAAATCGAAACTATTATTACTTTCATCTTAGCATAACACTCACTAACAATAAAAGTATGCAAAAAATTATTGTACCTCTTTCGCTGACTTGCTGCCGAAAATTGAATTTTTCAAATTTTGGCACAAATTTTTTGAATTTTGCCAAATTAGCTTAACACGAATTTGAATTTGCACAATAGAATTTCAAAGAGAGAATGGACAATGAAGGGGTGCTAAATGAGGGAGGGTATGGTGGCTATTTATAGAAAAAAAATTATGATTTTTTGCTATTTTTATGACCTAAACAATAAAAAACGGTCACAAAAAACGAGCAAAAATACCCCAACGGCCGGATTCTTCTTGGGCCGTGCCCTGCCAGGCACGACCCATGAGGCCACTACCCGGCTTGCTCCGCCCCTGCCCCCTTGGCCCCCTTTCTTCTTCCCCTCGCAGTGTCGCACTACCGCTGCCTTCACACTTTGTTGCCTCCCTCCGGCCTCCTGGCTGGCTGCTTGCAAGACGCCTCAAGACGGGCCTCGACTCCTCGCCAGCGTGTCGCCCTGGCCTCTCTAAACCACGCCACTGCACCCCGGCCTCCCTCCACAGTGGCCTACCTCTCCGGCTCAGGCGCTCGGCTCTCCCTCTCATCTCTCTCCCGCCCAATTGTCTGCGACCGCGACTCCTCCTCCCTCGGCCCCTCCTCTTCCTCCTCTCCTCCTCCTCCTTCCCCATACAGCGTCGCACGCCTCCTCCCCTCCCGCGGCCACTATCGCTGGTCGGCTCGGACGCTGGTCGATGGGTCAGGCTTGGGGCTCGTGTCGTGCCTAGCACAGCCTGACACTATTCGTGCCATGTCGGGCCAGTCCATTATGTCTCGGTGGCTACCCAAGTATGGCACAGACTTTCATACCAGACCGGCATGGCCCATAAACAGTGTGGATCGTGCCATGCCTACATGTGTCTACAGTGTCGTGTTGTGGGCCGGCCCGACAGCACAGTCCATCCGCCACTTACGTCCACGAATGCCGTCAGACGGTACATAGAGTGGCCAAATGGGCGAACCTATCGGTCGGATCGGCACGACATCAGAGGTTCGCCCAAGCACAAGATGGCTCAGATTATTCATGGGCGTCTTGGCCTAGCACGAGACCCCGCCATGCAGGCGCCACCTCGGCCAATGGGCGGCCCAAGACGGCTGCAACAACCAGGCGAAGCGCCAAGGCCCAAAGCGAGGTGGAGGCGGAGGTCGAGCCGACGCAAGACACGGTGCCGCGCCATCGCGGAGGAGGAGGAGGCGGAAGCGACGTCGGCGCCGCAGACTTCTTGCGCCGACGCCAGAGCGGACGGAGGAGGCGGCGATGGGTCATCGAGGCGACGCCAAGGGGAGGCGAGGAGGTGGCGGGTCGTCGAGCTGGCGCCAGAAGCCGCGGCCGCAGAGAGGCTAGGGAGGCAATGGGGTCGCGCCACACGGGAGCGGGAGGCGGCGGGTCGACGAGGCGGCGCCGCAGGAGGCAAGGAGGCGGTCGGGTGGACGAGGCCGAGGCGGCACCGCAGGGGGGTGAGGAGGCGGCGGTCGCCGAGGCGGCGCTGTGGCGAGGCCAGAGGCGTAAGGGTCACGCTGTCATGGGCGCACGACGTGGGTCGCGGGAGCAGGAGGCGAGGACGGAGGACGGGAGGAGGCGGCGAAACGGGTGAGGGGCGAGGCCGGCCTGGGGGGAGAAGAAGGCGGCTAGGGCACACCGGGCCACGTCGTGCCCGGCACGGCACGGCCCGAAAAAATCGCCCGTTGGGGATTTTTTGACCGTTGAGGGCTTAAAAAATAGCAGAAAAATTGAAAAAATTTCGAAATTTTTTTTATAAATAGGCACCATACCCCCCCACTCATTCAGCATGCCTTCATTCTCCATTCTCTCTTTGAAATTGTGTTGTGCAAATTCAAATCCGTGTTGAGATAATTTGGCAAAATTCAAAATATTTGTGCCAAAATTTAGAAATTTCAATTTTCGTGAGCAAGTCAGCGAAAGAGGTACAATACTATTTTTGTAATACTTTTATTGTTAGTTATTGTTATGCTAAGATTAAAGTAGTAATAGTGCTATTTTCGATTTTGCGCTTTTATGGATGATCCTTACGACACTTTTGTTCTCGATGAGTTCGGACTTTCATCGAACTAAATTGCATCTATGGAGGCGTCAAGGCTGCCTCAAACCAACCGGAGGAGCAAGGTGGAGTTCCGTCATCAGGCTCCACGTCAGCACCAGGCTCAACGGCAATTGGAGCAAAGAGGTCGAGGCCGTCTACATCGGGAGTGTGGGAGAATTTTGACTGGACAACCAAGCAAGACGCAGCGAGAAATGAGGTACCATATGCTATTTGTAAAATTTGTCGCCAGGAATTATCTGCAAAGTCTACAGGTGGAACGGAGCACTTGATTAGACATGCTACAAGGTGTCAAACAAAGCAAGGATTGACGATGAGGCAGATGCAGTTGCAATACAACCCCGACGGAACGGTATCTAGCTAGGACTACGATCCTGATGAGGACATCCCAACCTTCAATGACCACACTGAAGATGATCATCTCTGCGACCAAGATATTCTCAAGGACCAACAAAATCAAGAACCAATCACAAGAAGACGTGCTAAACAAATACTTGATCAGGTGAATGCTAACTGAGAACTTATTCTAGATCTCAATAACTTAGTAGTGCTTCCAATGTCCTCTTCTTTGATTGAACTCAGGTGCATTGGAAAGGAACAAGGAGGTCTAGAAAACTAACGAGTTTTGCAATCATTATCTGCATGAATTATAATGTTTCCAGCCAGCATACACTAGACCATTGGATAGCTTGTCAAGTCTATTTTTCTACGCTTCAAACCGTGCATTATTTGGAGTTGTGTAATGAAAGTTATGGTCATTTTAGTAACAGCTGCACATGCTGATAAATGCTGCGCGAAAACTGAAGACTTCTTGAGTGTTTGCGCACCAACCTGGCATGTTTCAATGTGCATATCCTATATGGATGGAAAGATAATCAAGTCTATTTTCACCTTCAACAAACGGTTTGTCATTTGGACTTTCGAGGAGAGAGTTATTAATAATTTACTAAAGACTGCGCAGAAGTTGAGTAGATGCGTGAGAATTCGAGAACACTCCTTGAATGCTTCAACCAATTGGCCTTTTACCTTCCAAACGTGGTGACTTATGTTCATACACAGCTAGGAGGGTTGTTCCTAGTATATATACCCCTCTACTCCCATGCATGGAGGTACCTTTGATATTTCAACAAACCAATATATGAAATTGCAGCAAGACTGTTGAGTGCCTTGTTCCTTTTGTTCTTGTGAGTTCTCTTAGATTTGCAAGGAGATTCCTCTGGGATCTCCTAATTCGTGCTCTCCGCTTCCAGGCATTTTGTGTGGATTAGTTCCGGATTGTGGTTCTGTGATTGTTCGGATAGCGAGTCGGAGTCCAGAAAGCTTCGGATCGTCTCTCCCCAACACTTGGTCGCATCCAACCTTGGCAGGTTAAAACTAGTTACCCTTTTCCGCTGCTCACAACTAGTTATCCCTGCTGTCCACAGCAAGATTCGCTTTGTTCTTCAACCTACGCCGTGAATTGGGGCAATAAGAGGGTACTGAAGCGAGCGTTCTTCGCGTTTGGTCCATGCATCAATGCATTCCGGCACTGCCGTCTAATCTTGTGTGTGGATGGCACATTCCTAACTGGAAAGTATAAGGGCTAGATACTGACTGCAATAGCGACGGACAGAACAGTCAAGTTCTTCCTGTGGCCTTCGCTTTCGTTGAAGCGAGAACACAGACAGCTGGTTGTGGTTCCTAAGGAATTTGAGGATTTTTGTTGTACAGAGCCGTCCTAATGTATGTGTCATACATGATCGGCATGCGGACCTGCTGAGTGCAATAACTCAGCTACAACAAGGAGAGAACGAACCACTTCGATAGATGGATCGGCAGAGCAGGTGGTGCATGAAGTACTTGGGTACAAACTTCTACAAACAGTTCTGCAATAAGGACTTGATGAACCTGTTCAAGCGGCTGTGCAATCAGAACCAGCTTCAAAAGTTTGAAGCACTCTAGAAGATTCTGGATGTGCGGACCCAGACGCACATAGGGGAGGCAGTGAAAAAGGATGCTACAAGCGCTGACCAGGCCCCCGAAGCATTGCCACAGCTACCATAGATGGTCTTAGTGTGGCGAGGAAGACGGGAGCACAAGTGTAATGCTTCTCGGACTGGATTGACCACGAGCTTAAGGAGAAGTGGTCGCTGCTACATGACAGGGGTGGTACTCGATACGGTATCATGACAACCAATCTAGCTGAGGTGTACAATTGGGTCATGCGCGACGCAAGGTGCCTTCCTTTGGTTGGTATTGTGGAGGCAATTCTCCGCGGTACCACAAATTATTTTGTTGACAGAAGCAACAACGCGTCGCTCGCCATGGCAAATGACAGAGTACTATACTCCGCCATGATCACCAACTAGATGGAGGAGAAAAGCAAGAAGGGTGAGATGCACTGGACATTCAAGATGAGCACAAGAGAGCACTTCGCTTCGAGATACTGTGTAGGGATAAGGGATGCCGTGGGACGAACCGCGAGAGGATCACCCACGAGTCCACGCTACGCCGTGCTAGTTGCGTATGCACTTGCAACATATCATGGCCGAATGTTCGACGGTGGCGCAGCATCCCGACTAGTACCTCTCTAACTATTTCAACAAGGAGGTGATGCAAACCTGAAGTGCAGAGATGTCTGGTTACGGCGTGGTTGGACATTTCACTGGCTATCCGACTTGGGAGCAACTTATCTGGGCCGTGGACATTGATAGGCTGAAGGGAAAGGTTGGCCGACGACAGGTACGGCGTATCAGGAATGACATGGACGAAGCAGAAGTCGGCCGTCGTACGAAGAAGTGCTCCATTTGCATGGAGTCTGGGCACACCTTCAAGAAATGCCCTACGAGAAGTACACAGGACGAAGGAGACATCGGCAGTCCGAACGTCGCCGCGGGGACCTCATCCGACCGCCCCACTCGAGGAGGTCCACATGGCGGATGTTGAGGTCGCGACCACAGGAAAAGTTCGTCTTGTTGAAATATGTGGTGCCTAATGCTTTGTAATATCACTTTGATTTGTTGAAAAACTAGGTGATGACATTGTGATGAATAGTTTATAATGTCAGTGTGATTTGTCTACAAACTATGTGACGACGTTGTGCTGAATATTATGTAATGTCGTTGTAATTTGTCGACAAAAGATGTTACGACGTAGTGCTAAATGTTATCTAATATCACCCTGTCACCATTTCAACTGGTGGCAGGGACCTCTCTATACTGCTGAAGCCCCTGTCTCTACTGCCTAGGCTACTGTTGTCATTTGGAATGACGACAATAGCTTAGTTTTGTAAATTTTTTTTACTATTTATTTTTGTAATTTTTTCTAAAATAATATTATCTCAATTTTTTCCCGCAATTTAGTTAGAAAAATTGTCGTGTTATGTAGCTACAAGCAATTTAGTAAGAAAAGTTGTGTTATGTCGTATGTGTTATTACTTCAGTTTCTTGGGTGACCTTGCTCCTGGGAAGCTTCTGCCTGAAAAATGTAACTTTGTTCTAAGTTTGTCTTGATGGAATCTGCCTGTACTCTGGTAAACCTGAACTGTTTGCCGATGTGTTGGAGTGTTAATGAATCGCCTGGAAAAATAAATGATTGAGGGCATTAGTGCTATATTCTTGGACTCTGGCTTAATGGCCTCCAATTTAAACAGAATTGCACATCCAATGGATCATATATAATCCATGTTAGTTGAAGGCACAATCTAATAAGTTAGTAAAATCCATTCATTGGAATCGTGTTCTGGTCCAATACATGTATGCTGTGGTTTTATGATGTACGGTGGGCTTTGGACATAAATACATCTGAATAAACAAAAATAAGAAAAATGATGTAAAATTTTAGGTGTACAAATTGCTCACTAGTTTATGGAAATACCAGCCACCTTATTACCTACTGATTGCTGTTTTGGATATGCAGGTGTACAAATTGCCTGCTGAAAGAATTTATGCCACATACTTTGGTGGTGATGAGAAATCTGGCCTAGCTCCGGATACTGAGTCAATGAACATATGGTTGAAATATCTACCGAACGAAAAAGTTCTGCCTTTTGGGTGCAAGGTATAGCATGTGCTGGGTTTGTTGGTCAATGCTAGGACAATATTCTGTATTAAGTTTACTTCATGTTCATTTCTCTTGAACCATTTTGTCTATTTTATTTGATTATACTGTTACTTAATGTCTTTAGTTTTTTTTTTCCTTATTTGCTTATTCACGAACAATTTACATGTACTATTTGAGGCTTTTGAGCAGGATAACTTTTGGGAGATGGGTGACAGCGGTCCTTGTGGGCCATGTACTGAAATTCATTTTGATCGTGTTGGCAACCGTGATGCTGCTTCATTAGTGAACAATGATGACCCTACATGTATTGAGATATGGAATCTTGTGTTCGTTCAGGTTAACATGCTATTTTTTAAAGTTCTATTTTTTTTGGTAGATGGGTTAAGCTTTAATTTTAATACATGGTCAGTTATTCTGTTTTACTTGTACATGATGTCTTTCCTTGTTTGCTCTTTCTATATGCTGACTGTTTTTTATTAAAAAAAAATCAGTTCAATAGGGAAGCAGATGGTGCTTTGAGACCTTTGCCAGCAAAACATGTTGACACAGGAATGGGCTTTGAGCGTTGAACTTCTATCCTTCAGAATAAAATGAGCAATTATGACACAGATGTATTCATGCCAATATTTCATGCCATCCACCAAGTATGTTGGCCATATGCACTCTTGCAATTGCCTTTATGACTGTGCACATCTAAATAATTGGCTGTAGTTATTAATTAATGTTTAAAGAACATGATCATTCATTGATAATTTGCAAATATGCAGTTGGCTGGCAATGAAATTCAATCATAGTCTGGTAAAGTAGGTTGTGATGATGTTGGCAAAGTTGATATGGCATATAGAGTAGTTGCAGATCAGATAAGAACCCTTTCTTCTGCAATTGCTGATGTTGGCAAAGTCCATACTGTTTTGGTTGGTGATAAATGAGTAATAATGATTGCTGGATATACGTGAGTAGGGTTTATTTGCTGTGAACAGATGGGAAAACAATTATAAGACACCTAATGCCTTGTTAAGGAGCTTGCTGCCTTGCATTCTACAGTAGGATGTTCTTAAGAATTTCCATCTGATATCTATCCACAAGTGAGCATCTTTGTTTTGAGATGAGAAACATCCCAGGTTCATAAACTTGTGCACTTGTGACTGATACAACTCAACTTCTCAATAATATTAGATGAATACTGTAGTATAGATACTACATTACAAACCCTAGAGCTCATGGGCCTCATGGGCCATATATACACATGGGCCATATACACATACACATAACACTCCCCTTCAAACTCAACATGGGTCAGGAGGATCTGAAACATTGAGTTTAGAGAGATGGAAGTGGTGTTGTTCTCGAGTTTGAGTCTTGGTGAAGAAATCAGCGACTTGAATTTCAGAGGGCACATATTGAAGAGCAATAGTCTTCCGTTGACAATAAGAACGTGTGAAAAATGCATCCACACCAATGTGGTTGGTTAGCTCATGCTTCATTGGATTAGTAGCAATCTGTATCGCACTAGTGTTGTCACACAGAAGAGATGCAGGAGTACCGCATGACACACCAAGATCAGCTAAAAGCCAACAAAGCCAAACAATCTCTGAAGTAGTAGTGGCCAACGCTTGAAGCTCAGCCTCAGCACTAGACGGTGAAACTGCAATTTGTTTTTTGGACTTCCAGGCAATAAGTGAAGACCCAAGAAATATGCAATAGCCAGAGACAGACCGTCGATCAACAGGATCACTCTCCCAAGTCGAGTTAGAGTAAGCATGAAGCTGAAGCTGATTCTACCGAGAATAAAAAAGACAATGATCAATAGTCCCTCGTAGATAGCGCAACACATGTAGTAGGTGAGCATAATGAACAGACGTGGGAGCAGAAACAAACTGGCTGAGCACATGAACAGAGTGAACAATATCAGGACATATCAATGCAAGATAGACAAGACTCCTAACAATATGACGATAACGAGAAGGGTCTTCAAGCAAAGTGCCATCAGTAGGAAGAAGCTGAAGCTGAAGCTCCATAGGAGTAGCAGCTGTCCGACTGTCAGTGAGACCAGAACGAGCAAACAAATCCTGAATATAGCGCTGCTGAGATAGATAGTACCCATCATTTGTGCAGGTAAACTCAATCCTCAAAAAATAACGTAGAGGACCCAAATCCGACATCAAAAACTGCTCACTGAGCCATTGCTTAACAAAAGCAATGTACTCCTTGTCATCTCTAGTAATCAGCATGTCATCAACATAGAGTAAAAGCATAGTACGACCACGTGGAGATGTATGAATAAATAATGCAGGATCATGATCACTCGAGGAGAAACCATGAGCTAACACAACTGAACTGAACCGCTTAAACCAAGCATGAGGAGACTGTTTGAGGCCATAAAGAGCACGACAAAGGTGACAAACATGACCAGTAGGAGCCACAACACCTTGGGGTGGTGTCATATAAACTTCCTCCTGCAAATCACCATGAAGAAAAGCATTCTTCACATCCATCTGAGAGATAGTCTAAGAGCGAACAGCAGCTACAACAACAAGAGTGCGAACCGTTATCATATGAGCAACAGGAGCAAATGTCTCATCATAATCATGACCATGTGCTTACTGAAAACCACGAGTAACTAGTCGAGCCTTGTAGCTCTCAACAAAACTGTCAGATTTGGTCTTAACTTTAAAAACCCACTTGCAAGTAATAGGAATAGCATGAGTAGGTAAAGGAACAAGATCCCATGTACTAGTACGATCCAAAATAGCCAACTCCTCAGCCATAGCTAACTACCACCCAGGATGAACAACATTCTCCTGATAAGTGTGAGGCTCAGGCACAGCAGCAGTAGAAAGAAAACCATATCTGTCAGGAGCAGCAATAGTAGTACGATCATGAATCTCATATCGAGATGACGGTGCCGGTGGAGCATCATCAAAAAGAGTATCATCAGTACTAGCCATGCCATTAGAGGAGGAAACAGTAGAAGGCTGAGTATCAGGAGGGACCCTAGACCGATGAGTATAGTAAACACCGACTGATGATGGAAAAGAGGACTCCACAGAAAGAGGTGTATCAGATGAAACAATGGGTAGAAGGTAAAGAAAAGAGAGAGACTCAGTGGGAGGAGAGGACCGAGTGGTAGAAGAGTAAAAGTAGGGACGATCCTCAACAAAAGAAACGTCACGAGAAGTACGCATACGCCGAGCAGAGGGATCATAACAACGATAGCCCTTATGCTCAAGACTATATCCAAGAAAAACACACTCAACAGACTGAGCTGTTAACTTGGTGCGCTCACGAGGCAGAAGCATAACATTGGGGAGTGGAAAACAAGAGCTCTCTAGGACACTTTCTCTGAAGGCGAGAAGATGGCTGCAAATTAATGAGATAGATAGACGTAGAAACCTCATTAGCCCAAAAATATCGTGGAACATGAGATACAAGTAAAAGAGAGCGAGTAGTCTCAATAAGATGACGGTGTTTACGTTCAGCCGCACCATTCTGAGCATAGGCACCAGGACAGGAAAGCTGAGGAAGGGTTCCCTCAACGGAGAGAAATTGATGAAAAACATGCGACAAGTACTCCCCCCTAAATCAGAATGAAAAGTCTGAATATGAGTGGAAAACTAGGTGTGAATTATATGAGCAAAAGACTGATAAATGGACAAGAGCTGAGAACGATGTTTCATAAAATAAGCCCAAGTATATCGAAAATAGTCATCAATAAAATTTACATAATAGATATGACCACCTTTTGAAGCAAAAGGAGCATGACCCCAA
This sequence comes from Phyllostachys edulis, assembly GCA_036346405.1. Lineage (NCBI taxonomy): Eukaryota > Viridiplantae > Streptophyta > Magnoliopsida > Poales > Poaceae > Phyllostachys > Phyllostachys edulis. The sequence goes on from CM070564.1 coordinate 11,662,822, forward strand.
ACATCAGAGTGAACTAACTCAAAAGGACGAGAAAGATCGAGATGTACTGGTAGGATATGGGAGTTGTAGCGGTTTACCAAGCTTGCAACCTTTACAATCATAACTAGTGTCGACAATGACATGACCTAGGACACCCTGACGAGCTAATGTATTGGTATGGTTTTACAATTAAGAGAAGGATACCGGATGGAATCAGAGTTCACGAAATCGGCCTAGGCGACCGCCTAGGTGCTTGTCGCCGGATGGCCGCCGCAACTTAGACCAAAGTCGGCTGCCTAGGCGGGCAGCCGCCCGCCTAGGCGGTCCAAGGCAGCTGAGGTAGTCTTAGCTGAGGCGGGATTAGGCGCGGGAGGCGGTCCAAGGCGGCGACAGAAAAATGTTTTGAAGAGAGGAGAGGGGTATAAAAGCAAGCCAAGGTAGATAGGGTTATGTGGCCACGCACCTATGTTGTCGCCGTCGTCGTCGTCACCTATTCCGGCTCACCATCGTTGAATCGGCCTTCGTCGACGCCGAATCGACCTCCCCGCCGCTGGATCTGGCCTCCCCCACGATAGATTTGGTCTCCTCTACCTTCGGCTCCCCTTTGCTCCTCTCCACCGCCAGATTTTGTCTCCCCGCTGCTGCTCTGCGCTGATGGGAGGGGGCAACGCCGGGAAGGAGATGAGGTTGCGGCGAGATGGGAGAGGGGAGAGAAGGAGATAGCGAGAACGAGGAGGGCAGTGTATCATCGGCGTCGTAGAGAGAGAGGGGCAGAGGAGGGTAGGGCAAGGAGGATAAGGGAGGCATCAAGCATCGTCACATGCAGGGCAGCAGCAGTGATGGCCTCATGGGCTGGACTGGACAAGTCGGCCAGTGAAGTTCACATTTTCTTTTCTTTTCTTTTTTCTTTCTCTTCTCTTTCTCTTCTCCACTTCCTTCTTTCTCGCTCCCTCGTACTGTTTCTGTTCAGCCGCCTAGGCGGGCTAGGTGCTAGGCGACCACCCTTCGTCCACCTTTCACCTAGCGTCCACGTGAACATTGGATGAAATGAATGTGGCAAATTTGTCTTAAAAGTGTAGGGCTAGAGCTAGATGGAAAAAATATTAGAAGCCTAGAATGGCTTATAATATGAGACGAATAATTTATGATTTTTTTTGCTGATTGTGTGCATGTGGTAGAATTTACTACTTGGCTTTACAGCTGCAAAATAGTACTCCATGGTGCATGCAAATAGTTTGCAATCATCTAATATTATAGGAGTAATGGTGGGATTATGCATAAACTCAACGTAGGTGGGTACTCCGTTTGGCATTGTGTTGGATTATGATAATCTCGTTTGGTTGAGCCGCTTGGTCTTGGGCTAGCTGCTTTTTTGGATTATGATAATCTCGTTTGGTTGAGCCGCTTTTAGATACTTGGGTCCTGGGCTAGCTGCTTTTTTCTTAAGCAAGTTCTGAAGGGATATATTATTGCGCTTCAGAACATATTGTTACGAGGATTGTGTGTGATTGCAATAGCCCATTGGGCAATATATAGAGTACAAGGGGACACAAGACTAAACCCTAGAAACAATAGGATGTACCACAAATACCACAAATACCCTTAACACCCCCCTCAAATGCAAGACGTATGCAATAGTATTGCATTTGGAAAGGGTTGCCACTAAAAAAAAGGGGGAAATCCGAAGTCCAAGTCTTGATAATGTTGTCGTAGCGTGTAGCTCTTGAAAAATATATCGAATATCAAAAGATCTCCCACTCGGGGTCGTGAGATAGCCCATAAAGAACAAGGTGCAGGGAGTGAGAAAGTAGATGTAGGCGGGAGCAAAGTCGACCACGGCAGCACGACGAAGAAGATGAAACCGACAGGAATAGTGAAGTTGTCAAATCAAGCCGAAGAGGAATAGATAGAAGCATGACGGCGTAGATCGAAGCCTAAGACGGCGGCGACGCAGTGCCCCAGAAGCGCAACGGAGGCGCAGCGTGGAACAAGCGTGGCGGCCTTAAAAGCTCGGGGACGGCGGCTCAGAGAGAAGCGACGGCATCATAACGACTTCTACGATCTGCAGCGGCTCGGAGAGAAGAGCGACTGCTGCTGCTATGCAAAAGGGAAAGAAGAACGCCGCTCTCGATCCAAGAGAACAGGCTGTAGCTAGCAAAGCAATCAGCTGACCGACAAGAAATTTGTGGACTCGCATAGTTTAGACGAACTCAAACATAGATTGTTACAGACTTGGATAGACGTAGCAGAAGAAACGACACTAAGAAAGAAAAAAAACAAAGGATAGCTAGCAACAGGATAGCACCAGTAGGCCCATACACTAGCCAAGAGGAACTCCTGTGCTTGGGCCCATGCGTTTTTTTCTTCTTTCTTTCTTGCTTTCCTCCTCCCCAACCCAAGAAATCCAATGCATCTTCGCCTCCTCCCTGGCCTTCCCCTCCCTCTTGTCACCATTAAGAAGAGGATAGGGAGGAGAGGCGAGGTGGCTGCAGGGCGCCGCGGAACTGGCGTGGAGGCTTGGGCGTGCGCGAGGCCCAGGCACCGGAGGAGCTCGAGGCGGCTTCGGCGGATCCGGGGCAGAGCGGCGATCGGATCCGAGGCGGGGCTGCGTCGGGGAGGTGAGGCAGAGCAGGGGAGGCCGCATCGGGCGCGCATGGAGCATTGGCACTACGATCCTCAGAGCGGCGCGGATCCGAAGACGAGGAGGGAGTCGGAGGTGGCGACGTAGACCCCGACGTGACAGATCTGGCTGAAGCGACGGTCGGCGATGACGACGAGGAAGAGGAAGCCTGGATCTGCGTTCGGCATCGATGGATCCGGCCAGATCTGGTCGGGAAAGTTGATGCTAGTCTGGCCGGGAAAGTTGATCTGAAGCAGAGGAGGCAACCGGAGGTTGGCGATGCTTCGGTCGGCGGCGCGAGGGAGGCGGCTGCTAGTAGGAGTGCTGCTGCTCGAAGAAGAAGAAGAAAAAAGATATCTGCCTCGGGAGTGGAGATCTCTCCTCCTGGGGCAGCAATAGCGGAAGACGGTGGGAACTGCTAGACTATGGAATCTTGCTCTGATACCATGTTATGAGGATTATGTGTGATTGCAATAGCCCAATGGGCAATACATAGAGTACAAAGGAACACAAGACTAAACTCTAGAAACAACAGGAAATACCATAAATACCCTTAACACATATTATAGACTCATATTGGGGACAACATTATCAAAGATACAATCGGATTTCAAGTGATCAAGGGTTGCCGGGCAATCAGGTTTTGCGTACAGAGGCTGGGACATCGTCAGTTCTTCCAGGAGCAAGCGACATGGCAATACACGATGTATATGTAGCGTATACGACAAAGACATTGTAATACGGCAGGTTTCCATATAAGTTACCGAGTCGGTTTCAAATACTAGAGTTGTGTACAGATTGGCTTAGATGAGTAGCTTTTAAATAGCTCTAACTTAGATGAGTAGCTTTTAAATAGCTCTAGAGATTCTGTAATCAGGAACTCAAGCAAGATGTTAGAAAAATAGGGACAAAAGGAGATGTGATACCCTGTTTAAGAAGTTGGCTAACTAAAAGAGTTAACAAGAAAATAAATAATTTAATAGTGAAGAATTTCAGAACTTTAGTGGTTTAGGGAGTGTAGTGGGCCACCGGCCCATAGCCCAAGTGGGAGAGCCCAGTTTTAAGATGGAGAAGGGGGAGCTAGTGAAAAACCCTAGCCCTTCCTTCCTTCTACTCACCAGTGCTTGACCCAAAGTCCCCTTGCACTTTGCCTGCTTTGTTGCATCTTCTTTGTGTGCTACCCCGTGCTAGAACTCATGCACGCCTACCTCTCTCTCTCTCTCTCTCTCAACTGCCGCTGCCACTCACTTGAAGTACCGTCGGTGCTACTCACCTCCCGAATCGGACTGTCGGTGCTGCTCGCCTTCTTGAGCTGCTACCCGGCCTTGATTTGAGCCACTGCTACCAGATCTGCTTGGGCCGCCGCCGTCGCCTGGCCTCCGTGCAACCGCCACCGGTTCCCAGCATGATGCTGTCGCTTCTCCTCTACCTCAAGATCGGAATCGTGGTGGTGAACCCTGGTGCTAGTGCGTCCCGTCTTTTGTCTTCTGTATCATGGTTGAGGCAAGTGCAAGTAGTATTAATGAGTTCTTATATTTCATACTTGATGAATGCCATAGTTTAATGATGATGTTTTTATGATGATGCTTATGTGATGAAGTTTACATGAAAATGTTTACCTGACGACGCATGCTAAAGTTTATGTGGTGACGCTTACATGGTAGTGTTTACATGAAGATGCTTACATAGCAATGTTTAAATGATGATGTCTACATGGTAATGGTTCATGATTGATGGCAATAATGATGGGACAAGGTGAGCAATAAGACTATCTTGTTAATGATGACAATGATGAGTTGGTATCATGCTTTGAATTTTGCATCATGACATTTATTTCTGAACCTTGGACTACGTGGTAGCCAAGGGGTTGTTTCCTTGAGGTCCCCGTCAGGCATTGGATGGGCGTTAGGTCCCCATCATGCATTGGACGGGCTTTGGTCCCCACACCTGTGGAAAGTCATGTAACTAATCCGGTAAGGTCGGTGAGAACTGTTACATGACTTGGAGTGTGGGCTTGGATCCCTGTGCCTAGAGGGCACAGGCCGTGAGTAGGTATCGACGGATACCCTACTCGGCATTACCGGTAATTGCAAAGAAGTGAAGAGGTGCATTCATGACATATTCATTGTATTTCTGCATAAGAGATGGATTGTGGTATATAATGTTGTTGCTCATGGTGGGATGGTTTAATCTCTTTGACTACTTATGATGCTATCATAAGAGATGGATGGTGGTAAGTAATGCTGTTATTCATGATGGGATTGTTTCTCCTTTGACTACTTTTGATTCTATGTTTGATTTACTATTGCACTTTGTTGAGTCATGGACTCACTCTTACTGTGTGTGCTTCCTAGGTACCTATCGAGGCAGCGACACGCATGGGAAGGGGTTAGACAGGCTGCACTTCACATGTTCACAGACCACAATGAATAAACTAATTAACAATCGTGATAATTACTTTAGATTCGATTTTGTGACCATCCTTCGTGGTGGGTGAATTTTTTCTGTGAGCTTGGACGATCCATCTAAGTTTTTAATTCTTCGCCGCTTAAGTTCATTCGATGGATTAGATAGTTTGATTTCGATTATTTTTTTATCTTTCTCGCGGCTGGATTGGTTAATGATGTTATAGATATAGCTATTTGGTCAATATCTGCTTAAGCTTAGTAAGGTTGGACTGCTTTGACTTAGTTGTTAAAGAGAAGGCTTCATGAATTGATTTATGTTCAATGGATAGATGATATGCTTCTATTGAGTAACTTATAGATTGTGCTAGTATTGAATAATAACTTTATGCCATTCATGAATGAATGGTTGGTTGATGGTTGATATTATCATCCTTCATGTTATGGTTGAATTAGTAATGGCTTAGTGATCTTTTTATGCTATTATTTGAAAGATAGTTGAAAATATTTCGTATTGTTGTTGTTGTTGTTGTATGTTAGTCTTTTAGGTAACATTTTGGCTTCTGCATAGCCAGGGTGTTACAGGAGACACGAATTTTTACGTGGAAAACCCTTGCGGGAAAAAACCACGGGCGCCAACCGGCGATGATCACTATATGAGGAGCGATTACAAAACGCAGGGGATTACAATGAGGCGTCCCTCTCCCGTGCGGCTTACAAGAGGTATATATAGAAAACTAATCCTCTAATATGGAAACTAATCCAGATCCTTCCATATTAGAAATTCGGATCAGAATACAACAATCTCCACCTTGAGACGAATTTCCTCTTATAGCAAAATAAAGAATCATCAATCATGAAATGATTCCCCAATAAGATAAAAAATCACCGTGCGCCAACTAGTCTCTAGGACTAAACTGTAATACCAACTAAGCTTGAGCAAAGCTCAAACTTAGTAACAGGAACTGGCTTTGTCATCATATCAGCAAGATTATCATGAGTACTTATCTTGCACACCTTGACATCACCTTGAGCAATAACACCTCGAATAAAGTGATATCTCACATCAATGTGCTTTGTTCTCTCATGGAACATCTGATCCTTTGTAAGGCATATAGCACTTTGACTATCACAAAATATAGTAGTACAAGAATTATCTCCACAAAGCTCGAAGGTACAAACCTCTCAACCAAATAGCTTCTTTACAAGCTTCAGAATAGCCATATATTCCGCTTCAAGAGTTGATAAGGCAACATTAGCTTGCAAACTTGCCTTCCAACTAACAGCACAACCACCAATGGTGAAAACATAACCTGTTAGAGACCTCCTTTTGTCCAAATCACCAGCATAATCAGAGTCAACATAACCAACAAGTTCATCTCTAGAATTCCCAAACTGCAAACAAGCATTAGAAGTGCCACGCAAATATCTGAAAATCCATTGAACTGCTTTCCAATGCTCTTTTCCAGGATTAGCCATGTATCTACTGACAACACTCAATGCATGAGATAAATCAGGATGAGAACAAACCATGGCATACATAAGAGAACCAACTGCACTGGAATATGGAACTCTAGACATGTACTCAATATCATAATTTGACTCAGGACATAAGGCTGAAGATAATCTGAAATGCGAAGCTAATGGAGTACTCACTGGTTTTGCATCATGCATATTAAAACGACGAAGAACCTTCTCAATATAACCTTTTTGACTAAGGTATAACTTGCCAGATTGCCTCTCTCTAATAATCTCCATGCCAAGAATTTTCTTTACTGCACCTAAGTCCTTCATCTCAAATTCATTACTCAATTGCGCTTTTAGTTTTGCTAGCTCTGACTTATCTTTTGCAGCAATCAACATATCATCAACATAGAGAAGTAAATAAATGGCTGAACCATTAACAGTCTTTAAATAAACACAGCTATCATAATTAGACCGCTTAAAGTCATGAGAGAGCATAAAGGAGTCAAATCTCTTATACCATTGCCTAGGAGATTGCTTCAAACCATAAAGAGATTTCTTTAATCTACAAACAAGGTGTTCTTTTCCAGGAGTAACAAAACCCTCAGGTTGATCCATATAAATGTCTTCTTCCAACTCTCCATGTAAGAATGCAGTTTTAACATCTAATTGCTCAAGTTCATAATCACGCATGGCAACAATACTGAGTAAAGTGCGAATAGAACTATGCTTCACAACTGGAGAAAAGACATCATTAAAATCAATACCTGGAATCTGACTATAACCTTTAGCAACCAATCTTGCTTTATACCTTGCTGGTTCAGTAGAAGAAATACCTTCCTTTCTTTTGAAAATCCACTTGCAATGAACAGGCTTCTTCTCCTTTGGCAATTTCACTAATTCCCAAGTGCCATTCTTTTCAAGTGACTCCATTTCATCATGCATGGCAGTTATCCACTTATTACAATCAGTGGAGTTAATAGCCTCAGAGTATGATGAAGGTTCTGAATTACCTTCAATTTCTTCTGCCACACTCAAAACATAAGCAACAATATTAGCTTCTTCAATCAACCTCTTGGGTGGATTAATCTCCCTCCTAGGCCTATCAACTGCAATAGACCGTTGTGGTGGCTGCTCAACAATAGGAGTATCCTCAACAATAGGTGCATCATGAACAACAATATTTTCCTTATCTGATGTGTCATCTGAACCAACAAAATGGTCTACCTGAACACTTGAATTCTGTTCACTCTCAACAGGAACATTAGTGGGCAGTTTATCATGAAGCATATCAGATTCATTAAAGACAACGTTTCTGCTAATCACAACCTTCCTTGTTTTAGGATTTCACAACTTATATCCTTTAACACCAGATTTATAACCAAGAAAGATGCACTTAATAGCTCTAGGCTCTAATTTTCCATTATCAACATGAGCATAAGCAAGATCTGACCAAAAACTCTCAATTTCAATAATTTCTTTGGGGAACCGACCATACCTCAATTGGAGTCTTCTTTTCAATTGTAAGAGAGGGTGATCGATTAATAAGGTAGCAAGCGAAGGAAGCGGCTTCATTTCAAAAACGTCTATGCAAACTGCATTTGACAACATGCAATGGGCCCTAGAAATGATGGTCTGTTCATACGCCACGGCTACACCGCTTTGTTGAGGAGTACCAGAACGGTGTAGTGCCTAACAATGCCTTCACCTTGCAATATGATTCAAATTCATCGTAATGTAATTCCATCCCATTATCGGTCTGAAGTTTCTTTACCTTCTTTTCATTTGCCTTTCAACCATAGTCTTCCACTCTTTAAATGTGAAAATGCTTGATTTATGCTTCAAGAAATAAGGCCACACTCTTCTAGAGTAATCATCAATAATGGTTAACATATAACGAGCACCTCCTAGAGATGTCTTCCGAGATGGCCCCCATAAATCAGAATGCACATAATTCAAAATACCTTCAGTGGTATGAACTGAGGTATTGAACCTCACCCTCTTGTGTTTGCCAAACACACAATGCTCACAAAATTTTAGCTTACCGATGCTATGTCCATCAAGGAGTCCTCTCTTGCTCAATTCTGCCAAACCAATTTCACTCATATGCCCAAGGCGCATATGCCAAAGATTAGTAGCATCGGAATTAGGTAATGAACTTGAAATTACAGCAACATTACCTAATATTGTAGTACCTCGCAGATGGTACAGATTAGCGATTTAATCTCATTTTCATCACAACAAGCGAGCCTTTTGATACCTTCAAAACTCCACCTTCACCGAATACTTGTACCCTTTACCATCAAGAGTACTCAAAGAGATGAGGTTTCTTTTCAAATCTGAATGTGCCTCACATCTCACAAAGTTCGACAATGCCATCAAACATCTTGATCTGAATTGAACCAATTCCTACAACCTTATAAGATGAGTTATCACCCATCAAGACAAGTACCACCTTCAACAGTTCATAGGTGGCAAACCACCCTATTAGGACACATATGAAAGGTACAGCGGAATCAAGAATCCATTCATCATTGATCTTAGCACATCCAAAGAAAAGCAACAAGAACTCCTCCATCAGAATTATCATCAGCAGCAAGGGAGGCATTACCTTCATCATCTGGTTTACCTTTTGGCTTATAATTGCCACCTCTCTTTTCTTTATTTTGCAGCTTCCAGCATTCAGAGATGTCGTGCCCACTTTTCTTGCAATATTTGCACGACTTGTACTTGCCTCTCGATTTCGACGGTTCCTCGTGAGCGTTCGAACTTTTGCCTTGAGATCCATTGTTTGAGTTCTTCTCCTTTTGCCTGCCACGAACAAAAAAGCCTTCTCCTTTTGGACTTGAATTTTCAGAAGGTACCATCTGTTTCATCTTCTCCTCCATCGACTCAAGGTCGGAAACGATCTCCTTAAACAACGAAAGATGATCAAGCACGGATCCTCCTTCTTGCAATTTGTGAGAGTACAACTTCTGCTTGAGATGCATCTTGCTGGTGAGATCCTTTGTCATGCAAAGTTGTTCCAAATGACCATAATGCAAAGAAATTGTCTTCTCCTTCAAAACCTCCTGTAAAATATTATTTGATAGATGAAGGTGAATCTGAGATAAAGCCTTACGGTCTTTACGCTTCTCATCTGCAGTCCATGTGATAGGTTGTTTCTCAAACCCTTCCAATGCATCATTCAAATCCATCTGTGCCAACACAGCCCTCATCTTAACTTGCCACAGCGAAAATCTTGTGTCTCGATCCAGGAGTGCAAGATCATACTTCAAAGTCGCCATGAGGAATAAATCCTGAAAATTGCTGGTATTGATCTGTGTAAACCTAGCAAAAATCACGACCTCTTTGGTACACAAATTGTGTACACGAATCAAAGATCTTCACAACTTCGCATCGTTCTCGTGTGGACTTAGCCAAAAACACCAAAACTTGATCCTCCACGTGAACTCAGTCTTTGCTAGTTGCTATTGAACAAAGCAGAATAGTTCACGTGAATAAAGAAAGAAGGGCTTGGGACACGTGGCGCCGAACCTGTCTTTGGACTTCGGTTTGGTGTGAGCTTCCTTCGATGGCTTCGGGTGCTCCACGCGGCGTCAAGGATCGGTTGACGCCAGGGCGATCTTGCCGACGCGTCTTGTAATCGCTTCAGCGTCTTTGTCGATTGAAGACGATGCACGCACGACATATTGGAAGACAATAGATTCCGTGCGCGCATCGTCTTCAATCGACAAAGACGCGGAAGCTAGCTATCGCGCACGTGTCACCAATCGCTCGCTGCGGCCGCCCCGCTTTGTAGACTGCTACTCAAAAGTGACATTTAAAATAATCATGAAAGGAAGGCATCATATATTAGATTTGTCTGTGTTGTCAGATAGAGAAGTAGTTTTCTGTGCCTCTTGGATTGCCTTTTCTTTCTATTCGTTCCATAGTATCAAATAAGCTTGTGGGAACCCAGAAATTCTACTACTACGAACTTGATCTCATCTCATGTTCTGTACAATAATTAGGCATAACTCTTTTCCTCTCGACCATATTTTAAGAATGGACATGCAATTCACTGGATATAACTTGTCCCTTGGATCATACTTCCGTCATGTTTGTTAGCCTTGGTTTAACAGCTGTTTAACTTTTCAAGTATACGCTGTTTCCTTTCATGTATTGCAACTGTTATTTGTTCTTTCAGGATGCATTTATTCTATGGGACACCTATGGTTATCCAATTGATTTGACTGAGGTTAGTTCTTCATGTTTTGATCAGCAAATTTAATAGAGCTTTTATTGTCTGTTTATCTTGTATTGTTATTGTTTTCCATCCCATAGGTCATGGCAATCCACTATGGCCTGACTGTTGACATGGAGGGTTTTAATTCTTCTATGGAAGAAGCGAGGCAAAAGGCTAGGAATGCTCGTTACAAGGTTGTTTTTTATTCCTAAGTATAGAAGTTCCCCCTGTGGTGCTATTTGTTATCCAAGTACTCTTCATGTTTGTCTTTTCATTTACAAATCTTGTATTTATTTCCCTTTATATCTCTGATATGCTGCTGGTATTTCAATCGATTGGGCAGCCTTCTTCTTAATTTGTCTGATATAATTTAGATGGTTTTTTTTTTCTGTTTTTCTTATATATGTTTATTTTTGCAGGCTGGGGGAAATTCTATTGTTATGGATGCTAATGCTACATCGCAGCTGCTCAATCAGGGGCTTGCCAGCACAGATGATAGCCTGAAGTTCCAGTACAAGGTTTGATGATTTGTTAGATTCCTTTTACTTGTGGTTTTTCTATATTACACTTTTATTAGGTATAGTTGCTTCCAATATTCAATGTAGTAATTTACCTGGCTGTTAGCTTTTGGCTGTTTTGTATTTTTCGTATTTTGAACTATAGTTAAAAACTTAGATACTGATTACGGTCTACTTAACTTAAAGACATTTTTCAGGAACATGAAAGTGTGGTGAAGGCTATCTATACTGGCTCAGAGTACATAGCCACTGCATCTGGCGATGAGGACGTTGGTCTTGTGTTGGAAAGTACAAGCTTCTATGCAGAACAGGGTGGTCAGGTACAACTTCCTTGTTGTCGATGTAACGTTGATATAGTTGAAATCCGATTACCTGTGTTGTTTGTTGTGCTTCATCCCAATAATCTGCAGTAGTCCTGATAGTTCTAATTTTGTTATGTACATAATTTCACCATTTCAAACGCCAAGTTGGTGTTGTATCCAATCTCCTGAGATTAGAAGCATAATATGGGTTGCTCATACAACATAGTGAAAGCTTCTATATTTTCAATTAAATTTCTACAGGTGGATGTCTCTATATAACAGCAATAAACAATGCAATTTACATTCGAAGACTGTTTATTTACTAGTCATTGTTGTGCCATACATTCTATGATTCTTTTTGACCTGACGTATGAATTTTTCGGCATCAGATATATGACATTGGGAGTATTGAATGGTCATTTGGATCTTTCATTGTGAACAATGTCCAAGTATTTGCTAGCTATGTTCTACATATTGGTTCATTCACCAAAGTTTCCTTGTCTGTTGGTGATAAAGTGACATGCAAGGTAACACTCTTTACATTCTTTACTAACAGAATCTTTATACTGAATCGGTTCATTTGTGATATTTGCTAAATCATATTTGAATAATCATGTTACCGTTGGTAGGTTGATTACGTCCGGCGTGCTCTGATCGCTCCAAACCATACGTGTACCCATATGCTGAACTTTGCTCTAAGGGTATGTTTCTACTCTAAAATTTACACAAATGCTCTTTTGCACTCTTGATGATTACGCCATTGTAAGTGCAGGAAGTACTTGGTGGTCATGTCGACCAGAAAGGTTCCATTGTTCTCCCAGAGAAGCTGAGATTTGATTTCTCCCATGGTATGATATGGTTCTTTTCATATTCATTCACATGATTTATTTCCTTGCTTGTCAACTCAACTGTTAGTCCATAACAGGGAAACCTGTTCAGCTTGAAGATTTGAGAAAAATTGAGTCTATAGTAAACCAACAAATAAAGGACAAGTTGGAGGTATTGGCACGTGAAATAAAATTAGCTGATGCGAAGCTCATAAATGGTCTACGAGCTGTGTTTGGCGTAGTAAGTTTTCTTAGCTTAACATACCATATTCTCATGTCTCGTTTGGCTTCTCTGTTGTTTCATGTAATGGATTTTCACATATGAATTTTGTAGATCTACCCTGATCCAGTAAGAGTTGTATCAGTTGGTCGCAAAGTAGAAGATCTGCTTGCAAATCCTGAATGCAAAGAATGGTTATCAATATCAACTGAGCTGTGTGGAGGTATATTTACTACTTGCTATGTACTACATTTTGTGGTTATGGTATTTAATGTTTTTAAGTGTATCAGGTACACATATCAATAACACTAGAGATGCTAAAGCATTTGCCCTGTTATCTGAGGAGGGTACTGCAAAAGGTGTTCGGAGGATAACAGCCGTCACTGCTGAATGTGCCACCTAGGCTATGATGTTGGCATCATCTATTGATGCTGATATCAATGAAGCATCTAAGTTGGAGGGAGCCATATTGGAAAAGGTACTAAGTTTTTCTCTTTTGTGTTTGTGCATCTTCCTAATGTGAGTTGCAGGGTTGAGATACTCTGATAGAATTGGATACTAATAAAAGGTGTTCTGATGTATACCTCTTTCATGAGAATTATTCTGTGCTTAGCCATTATATGGATAGATGATGTAAATTATACTTTGGAGACATTTCCTTTTGATCTATTTTTTATTAGATCTCACAATGATGTCTTTATTAGAAAATTGCTTCCATCAAGAGTACACTGGATGTAGCTGCTATCCCAGCTGCCAGAAAAGCTGATCTAAGAGACATGGTTATCAAGTCGTCGACTAGTCGCTGGACGATGACCGACTGGAGGCACCGACTCGACTTGCCGGCGCAAGTCGGGCGACCGGTGGACTAGTCATCGACTTGTCGGTCAACTAGTCGACCAGTCGGAAGCAAAGTCGGGCGACTGGGACGTAGGACCGAGCTGTCAGGGGCAGTGGCGCAGTGGCAAAGAGGCAAGAGGGGGGAGTGAGGGCAGTCGGGTTCAACTCACGCGTGAGCTCGGAGAGGGTCGAGAGGCGCAGCCGCGCAGATCTGGTCTCCGCTGCGTCGCCGACCAGCTCCCACCTCGCCTCTGGCCTTCGTCCTCCTTCGGTCCTTCCTCCGCGCCGCCGGTAAGCCGCGCAGCTCCCAGATCCGGTCTCCGTCGCGCCGCCGGCCAGCTCCCACCTCACCGCCGGCCTTTGTCCTCCTTCGGTCCTTCCTCTGCACCGCACGCGTGAGCTCGGAGAGGCGCAGACGCTGTGGAGCTCTAGATCTGGGCTCCGAAGCCAGCTCCCACCACGTCGCCGCCGGCCTTCGTCCTCTGCTCCCTCTCGCCGTCACCGTCGCCCTCCTCTGCTCCCAACTGTGTGGTGTGTGTGGCCTTCGTCCTCTGTGCTCCCTCTCACCGTCGCCGTCGCCGTCGCTTTTCTCTGCTCCCAACTGGCTGTGTGTGTGGTTGTGTGTGTGTGGTGGTGTGCGTGGTGTGCATGGCTGTGTGTGGGTGTGGGTGTGGGTGAGGTGTGGGGTGATGTGCTGTGTGTGTTGCTGTGTGGTGTTGTGTGTTGTGTGGTGTTGTGTGTGTGATTGTGTGTGCTGGGTGTGTGTGTGTGTGATTGTGTGTGCCGGTTGTGTGTATTGTGTAGAACATGTGAATAGTGCCTATCGACTAGTCGGCCGACTAGGCGACTAGTCGGTAAGTCGGTCACTAGCAGGGTAGTATCGACTTACCGATTTAATAACCTTGCTAAGAGGCATGGTCTCAAAGTTAGAGGTCAGCAAATACTTCTTTTGAGCTGTCACATCTTCTCAAAGGAAGAGAACAATTACTTCAGTATTATTTTATTAGTTGAGTTTTGAGCTGATTGCAGCTGTTGCATGTCTCAGGATCATCTTAGGAAGGCCAAGAAGAAAATGGGTGAAGAAAATACCCAAAAGGCTGTGAACACTGCAATGGACACTGCAGATGCTGCTCTTTCTGAGAGAAAGCCATTTGTTGTTGCGCACGTTGATGTGGGTCTTGATACCGTAGCTATCCGGGAAGCAGTTATCAAAGTCAAGGACCAAAAGGTCAGTACACAACTGTAGATACAACATCTCCAACCTATTGTATCTAGTGGTCCCAAAACACTGGCCTACATACTACACATCAAAACGCATGGTGGTGACACTGCCTAGACCCCCAATGCATTTTTTTTGCATGCGTATTGCCCCTTGGTTCCTGGGAGAAACCGTTTCTCATGCAAAATACAGTTTCATTCTCTAATCTTTTCCACCTCAGCCAAAATCTACGTTTCAAGGTTTTAGACACATCTAAAGTGGGAGGGTTGATGCCCTTGGACCACAAGTTGTTGGTGACACCCCCAAAGGCAGTTATTGCGAAGTGTAGCCATGTTTTGAAGTTGGAAAAAGTACAACTTACACCAAGCGTTTTTTTAGTATTAATTCCAAAAATCACTTATTCCTTTTGTCAACTCTCGGATGTAGTGAGCTTATTATGGGTTATGTTGTCCAGGAATTGCCAATAATGCTATTTAGCTATGATGCACGGACACGGATACGTCGACACGACACGACACCGACACGGGAATTCGTCATTTTCCCAAAAATACCGATACGGCGACACGGCTATATATATTTAAATAATAAGAATAAATTACACATATGTATTATTTTTTTATGTTTCTTCATGCTAGTCGAACTGAAATTTTGTAAAGTGTAAAATAAACTCAGAATATGTACCTCTCAAAGATGACCCTTGCCTCTTCATTCTTCCTGCAGTCAATTCATGAATCATGACATGTTTAATTGTTCATATGAATACCATTTTTAGAAATCATAATTCCATATACCTAGGAAAAGAATTAACATGATCAGCAAGAGTTGCAAGAATATAAAGATAACATATGTACTTGATTTTTGAACAATCTAAGTCAAAGGCTCAAAGCAATAGAGCAACTACAATTGATAAGCGATAAAAATTAACAAGCAGCCAAGTTCAAACATAGAAACTTAAATGCCTAGTTCAACCAAAAGCAAGGTGCCACTAGGCAAATGTTTCAACATAGAAGTGGTTCAACTTAAGTTACATAACAAAATCAAATTCCAAAGGGCAAGACTAAATAAAAGACAAAGATGGGATGAGACTCTTAGTCTTCCACTTCATCCTCATTTTCTTCTTTGATCATCACAGTAGAAGACTCATCTTCAAACAACACACTCTGTAACTTTGGTTCTTCTATAGAGAGTTGAGCAACTTCGAGAATGCCAACACCAGTTAAAGATTCAAAGCTATCTCCTCCCACATCCCACATTCTAATTGCTCCTGTTTTATATGCTTCAGTTCTTCTTGATAGAAGTCTTAAATTGTTATGCACAAATACCAAATCTTCAGCACGCTCAGGAGTTAATTTGTTTCTTTTCATGCTATTGATGAAGCTATATATGCTCCAGTTTCTTTCACAACAAGAAGATGAAGCTGGTTGGTCAACCAATTTGA
The DNA here is from genome assembly GCA_036346405.1 of Phyllostachys edulis. Classification (NCBI taxonomy): domain Eukaryota; kingdom Viridiplantae; phylum Streptophyta; class Magnoliopsida; order Poales; family Poaceae; genus Phyllostachys; species Phyllostachys edulis. The sequence continues at coordinate 11,678,879 of CM070564.1, forward strand.
GAGCCAAACTTTGCAGCACAGGAACGGATTGTCCATGATTTTCCCACCAATTCATTGGATCAAGGATTCATCTGTCATAAATAGAATCAAAGTCATTGAATTCTCCAGAACAAGTGAAAAATCTTGCATATTCTTCTTTCACTTTCTTCAAATCTTCAAGCACAGGGAAGAACTTTTTGAAGCACTTCATTCTCATTTGTGAAATCTCAAGATCCTTGTGTGGGGATACACGGCCAACACCAACACCTTCTTGATTGATCCACTTCTTACTATAATATCTACAAAGAAAAATGGATTAGAACTTTGTGAAACTGAAGTGTTAGCAAAAGCAAAAGGAAGATTTGTAGTTCACCTTGGATTGAGTGAATGTGCCAAACAATGGAGTGGAGTGTTGCCTTTTGCCCAACGATCAACCAATATGCTTTGAACAATCGAGTAAAATGTGGACTCCTCATTATCTTCCTTACCTTCATGCCTATATATCACTTTCTTTACATTCTCAATCATTGCATCCCACATCTCATAAATTAGATGAAGGCATGGTGTGTTGGTGTCCACCACACGAATCATTTCATAGATTGGCTCAGTGAATTCAACAATGTAGTTCACCTTGTCCCACCACACATCATTGAGTACTAGTTCTCTAATGGTTTGTGCCAACCCTCTATTGTCATCTCTATATGTCTCCCATTTGTCGCTAATCACCATGTTTTGGAGAGCCCTCTTGACCATGCAAAACCGCTTCAACATAACCACAACTGAGGCAAACCTCGTCTCAGCAATAGCAAGTAACTTCAGCTTGCTAAACTCATTGAACATTGATAGCCTCATGCCATGGTTCATTATAAAATTCTTAATCATATTTGCATCTTCAGAGATCTTAGTTATCCAATGGCACTCATGAAAGATTAATTCTTCATCATCAGTTCTTGGCATTTTAGCAGCACAAATACTCTTGAGAGCAAGATTGAGAGTATGAACAACACAAGGAGTCCAAAAAATATGAGTGTACTTCTGTTGAACAATCAAACATGCACCTTTGCAATTAGCAGTATTGTTAGTGATGACTTAGACAACACTTCTTGCACCCACTTCTTCAATAACAGCAATCAACTTTTCAGAAATGTACTCCTTTGTCTTCACCTCGCCTTCAGCATTGATAGCTCGCAAGAACATCGGTGCGCCCTCAGAAATAGCGAGAAAGTTAATGAGAGGTCGCCTCTGCACATCTCACCATCCATCTGAACAAATGGTGACACCCTTTTCAGGCCACGTGCTCCGCGTATGCTCCAATAAGGTCTCAATGTGAGTCCTTTCTTGTTGAAGAAGTGTAGTCCTCAACTTGTTGTACCCAGGTGGGACATAACCAGCAAGCTTACCATGGCTTGCAGCAAAGGTGTACGACTGTTGAAAATGTGGATTTCTTGCTAGATTGAAAGACAATCCTGTAAATTTCATATAACCAAAGTTAGTTGAATGCATATGGTAAGTTGGATAAAATTGAAACAATGATTTCAAGTTGATTGCATACCTCCAGAGTAAAACATCCTTGCAATTTGTGCATCCAGTTGATTGCGCAATTCCATGGCCCAAGCTTTCTCTAATGGTGAAGTAGGTCCCCTCCACTTCTTATTCCCCAACATAGCCGAGTCCATGCTTGATGAAGAAACACTAGCACTAACACCAGTTCCACTACCGACAGTTGATGGTGGCAAGGGAACTTCTCTTGGCTTTGTTTTTGCTTGTTCATCCTCAGCCTTTGCAACTTCACTTTTAAGCTGAGCAAGAATAGGTACTGTCACCTTAGGACATACCTTGATTCCACCATTAGTAATTTTTAGTAAGTGCGCTTTGACTTTAGAGTAGCTACTAGTGCCAACATATTTGCAATACTTGCATATCCATTTCACATTTCCTCCTCCTTGACTACCCTTGTCTACAATGTCAACATGATTCCACAATGGAGGCTTGAACCTATTGTTGGTTTACTCCTCTCTAGCACTAGAATTACTGGTTTCCATTTTTCTAAAATGATGAAAACAAGCAATCAGTAACATACTAACATATTAACACGAGAACAAGCATCAATGCATCATTTTTCTAAAATGCTTGTGCTTGTGATACATAAATGAATTGATGCATCGATGCTTGTGTACCATCGGTACACAAGCATCGATGCATCAATTCATTTATGTATCACAAGCATAGCATCAGTACATACTAAGTCTCACTGTCTCAGTGTATCACAATTCACAAGCAATTAAGCAAAGCATCAGTACACATGCAGCCTCCAATCCTCCATTCTAGACCAACATCAACATACATACTAATTCATACTAATTAGTAATTACTAACTACTAAGTCTGTTACTCACTCAGTCTATCACAAGCAAAGCCAAAGCATCACTGCATCACCATCGTCCATCAGTACTCACCTCACCTGAGGTTGGAGTTGCGGCGCGAGGGACTGAGGGAGTACCGAAGGTCCGGAGCTAGCGGCGCGAGGCGAGGGAGGACCGAAGCCGACGGCGCGACCGCGCGAGGGAGGTCCCGAGCTGGAGGTCGAGCGAGGGAGGAGGAGTTGCCGCCGAGCTGGAGGTCGCGCGAGGGAGGAGGAGGCGAGGAGCTGCCGGGCTGGAGGTCGCGTAAGGGAGGACCGGAGCTGGATCCGGCGGCGCGACCCTCCCGAGCTCCAGCCGGCGGTGCGACCTCGACCGGAGCTGGATCCGGCGTGCGAGGGAGGAGGAGGCGAGGAGCTGCCGGGCTGGAGGTCGCGCGAGGGAGGACTGAGCTGGATTCGGCAGCGACCCTCGAAGCTCCAATGCCGTGGCGACTCGATCGAGCTGGATCCGCGGCGGCGGATGAAGGCGGCGCTCAGCCTGGCGCGACCTCGACGGGCGCGGGCTTCACGCGTGCGGGACTGGAGGCAGCGCTGCAGCGATTCGCTTCGGTGCAGGACTGGAGGCAGCCAAGAAAGGAAACCTAGCATGTGTTGGGCCGGGCCGTGTCCTCATACGTGTCGGACACGCGACCACGGCGTGTCCAACACATATCGGGAATTTTAAAAATTAAAATTTATTATTAAAGTCACCGATACTCCGTCGACACGTGTCCATGTCCGACACGCCGTTTGACACGGATACAACAGTTTCCCAAGTGTCCGTGCTTCAGAGCTATTCAGCACAGATGGTGCATCAAACAAAGCTATTATCTATGCTGGTGTGCCTCCCAATGCTCCCAGTGGCTTCAAGGTGTTGGATTGGCTTACGCCTTCAATTGCACCTATCAAGGGAAGGGGAGGTGGCGGCAAGAATGGGATTGCCTAGGGGCAGGTAAGCAAGCACGTCATTCATTAATATTTAAGGTCTCAGCGCAGAAAGTCTAGTGATGATTACCTAAATTCTGCGATGCAGGGAAGTGACGCTTCTCAAATAAAGGAGGCCATGGAGCTTGCCACCCAGATAGCTTCAATGAAGCTGAGCTGATTAATTTGTGTATACCTGGATACACGAACATTAAATTAATCAAGAATTCGACTAGACGTGTTTTGACTGTTTCATTTGTACCGTACTATTTGGACCATAAGGAAATGAAATTATGAATTCAGGATGGTGGACTGCAGTTATCGTATTGTTACACCTGGTTTGTGAAGCTAAGCAAACCCACAATTTCGTGCACTTTGTGAGAATTTATCTGTGCCTAATGTGGCTTCAATTTTTTCAGTGAATTATGTAGATTTCTGTAATATTGGGTTCTTCGGATATCTTTCAAATCCCTGTCGACCCAATTGCACTGTATCATGTGCATCTGACCTAGCTAAACTGCTATACAAAATGAAAGAGAAATCTGTGCTGACAACATGAAAGATGGGCACGTTCGGTTCCTTGCCAGCCCAAGGAACTTCTCGCCCAGCAATGCTAGCTCAGGACTATCTTGTTTGGACTTTGGATAGCTTTGATTAGCAATCTCCCCCGGCTTTACAAGGTTTGGTTTGGAAATTCCTGCCGTAGTAGGAACGCCCGTTATTTCTTTGTTCTTGTGTGATAGTCGATCTGTATGTACTTTTCCCCCCTTTGCTGTGCTCTCGTTTCTACAAGTTGCTGGATTCGTGTGGTTACAGTTTGCAGTGTTGTGCCCTTGGATTCTGGTTGATAGATGCTTTTTTACATTTATTTGAATGAGCAATTTTGGTGTTGAGGGTTTGATTGCACAGCAAATTTCGGTAAAAGGGGTGCGTGCTTGATTCTTTGCTTCCGTACAACCGGGTGTGAATAAGACAATAACCCATTCAAGTTCAGTACGAACTAATGTGAGGTACAGTGTGTACTCAATTGATCATGAAGCTGAGCGTATTTGAGGATTGCTAATTGCTCCATGTTATCATCTGCTACCTCACCATGAGAAAGGGAAAGCTTGCTCACATGAGAACAGCAGCCAAACAGTTTGGCTCCCTTTGCTGGGTAAGAGCATTCACACTGATACATATTTGGTCTCCAAGAGGAGAGATTGGCTTGGAGGCAGCTTCCAACCAGCCTCCAAGCTTTTTCAATACTGTGATACATTTTTGGCCTCCAAGAGGAAAGCCTCCAAGTTTTTTCAACACTGTGATACGAAACATCCTCAAAATTTTCAAGTTTTTTTTAATTGGTTTTGAAATTTGGTTTGAAATTCGTTTTCTTTCCCAAATTGGAAACCCTTCCATCCCTTTCCGCTTTCCCTTTGGAGCTCCCCGCTTTCTCCCATCGGTGGTGCCTTCGCCCAAGCCGCCACCACCCCTGTATCCCTCCACCTCGCGTCATCTCCCCCATGCCACCGTCCTTCCCGGTGCTACCGTCAGCCGCAGCAGTCACCGCGCCACCTCGCCGTGTAGTTATTGCGGGCGTTCGCCCCGAGCCGCCAGCGCTGCGCAGCTCCCGTCCCTTCGCCCGCTGCGCTGCAATCGGCGACTTCACCGCGCCACCACCCACCCCGCTCCAGTGAGGGAGCACTGCCACCACGCCGCCGCCCCACGTGCACGCATGCCTCCACCTCGCCCCTGCCCGGCGCCATTCTCACTCCACCGTCCACCTCACTGCACGCACACCGCCAGCGCCGCTACCTCCCACTGCTCCCACCGCCTTCAAGCAGCTATAAAAGCTGCCCCGCTCGCTCTTCCTCCCTCACACAAAGCACCATCACACCTTCCCTACCTCCCTTCGCCTCCAGAGCCGCCCGAGTGCGCGAACCGCCACCACCTCTGCTCCCTCCCCGTAAAGCCGTAAGGCGATTGCGCCCTTCCCGTCCCTTCCTCTCCCATCCAGCACCCCAACACCACCCCCTTCCCTCCCCGACCCCTTCCCCCACCACCTCCGGCCACCACTCCGCCGAAGCTTCACCGGCGTCGCCCTTCCCATCACTGCTGCCACCCCAACCCAACACCCTAAAACCGGAGCCCCTCCGCACCGCCTCACACCTTTGCCGCCGGCCGCCACTATCGCGGAAGCGCTGCTGGCCTCTTCTCTCCCTCCGCCTCGCTCAACAGCGCTGAAGGGGCGTTCTAGCCTTTGGCCGAGCACCCCAAAGGCCTTTAAGGCCAGGGCGTAATGGGCCTTTGCGTCGTTAAGCCGAACGGGCTCGGTCCAATACTGTAGCTACACTATTCACAACCCGACACTATTTATTCTTTAATTCAGCCCTTACACTGTGCAACATTGTTTATTCAAAACACTATTCATCACCAGAAAATAGTAAGCATAATCACTATTCCCAATCCAAGTTTAGTGCTTAATTACTGTTCATGATCCATTTCTTGTATAAATAGTAAAAGGGTCACTATTCATCGAAGCCCTAAATTGACATGTTATATCTTTGTCAACCGTCTCGAACCCATAAAGCCATTCTTGACTCTGATCAGCTATATTAAGCCACGAATAAATTATTTTACCTTTTTATTTGATTCTTTATATCTTTTTATATTTTTGTTGTACTTGGATTAATTTTCTAGGCTTATTCCTTGTCGAGCCAAGTATTTATTGGTTTTTGTGTCTTACACTAGGTTTCGACTCCGACGAGTCAGCTTAGGACAGCATCGGTTAGGACTCAGGGACAGTAGGACCTTTCGAGGACTTCAAGCAAGGAGGCAAGTTGTATACCTTGAACATATTGAACCTACATTCCATATAATTCATATTATTATTTTCATTAGTATATTTTAGCCAATTATTTCAATAAAGAAATAATACCTTACAATGTCTTGTTGAATAGATAAAACCCTTCACCCCACATACCAAACTACCCATTCTTGTAGGCTATATTCACCTTGACAAGTTTAGTCCACATAAAATAATAGAAAATATTCCACAATGTCATACAAAAAGTCCTTTCTAAACACTTATAAGGAAGGTTGGCTTTGAGCTAATAGGTTTTAGTGGAAAGTTGAGGGTTGAGACCAGAAGGATGGATAACCCAATACACTTGATAAAAGCGAGACATCGGTGAGATCTAGAGGTGGACGGCCACAAGTTGGCAAGTGGTCCATCGCCTCAATGGATGTCAAGTAAGGACAAGAACCTTATGCTAAGTAAACAGACACAGATCTCGCTCAACCAAAGGTGTTGTTTATCCAGCTTGGCTTGGTACACTGCTCTCCCAAATTGAATATCTATAGGCTGTCAACTGCTCTTGTGTGATAGAGCAGCCGCGGAGTGGGGCGAGTCAGGAGTGGGCCTGTTAGGGCACTCGCTGAACTACATAACGGTATGGACCCATCAGCCTCGGAGTGCGGATTTCACTGTTGGCCGGTGGTTTCCCGAGGATGTATGGACCTGGAACATATCGGGTAGAGACTAGAATGGTTGAATAGTGAAAAAGTTTTGTTATCTCAGCTCAATCGCACGCTAACAGGTTGCGTGTATATAGCTTGACAGTACAAGCTTGAGATATCTTGTGGGTAAAGTTGGGCAACTCTGCAGAGTATAAATCAAAGGTATTCGAATACACTATGCTTTTGGTTAATGAAGCTGTGTTCATGGGTGATTCCAATATACAAGGCATAAGTATGATTTATACAAATGTTAATTGGTAAATTCAGATGTTGTAAACCCTGTGGCTATACATATTACTGTTTTACCCTTTTAAAGTATTGTACTGCTTTTAAATTCAACTGTTGCATTCCACATATACCTGAAATGGTAAAACTGTATCATTCCTTTGATAATCCTAGCATATAGTTAAATAGAATTTCCTATGCAACTTGCTGGGTACGGTGGTTGTACTCATTCTTACTAAATATCAACAGAAGAATTTTGAGAGGAATCAGGTGATCTCTACGAGCAGGAGGAACCGTTAGACGGTGACGACTAATGGTATTAGGGTCTCTTTTGCGCCTAAGCTTGCCTGTTGGTTTCGACACACTTTTGTGTTGTAATATATTATATTTGGGCTTGGATGCCCGCTTCTTCTTTCAAACTGGCTGTTAAGCCTTAACTGTTATAATAAAAGGTTGTCTATTGTTGTAAACATATGCTTGCTTGTGAAACACGACTTTACAACTGTACATCCTGAACAATTGTAAAGATTCTCGACTAAGTCCTTGAATCAATAAATTTCGAGCCTTGCTATTTGCCTCCACATCAGGTGAGATCACATCGTCATTGGCCGGCACTACATAAGGATTCTTGACCTTAAGCCAAATTGAGTGCCCTCGAGCCTCGATGTAGGCATGCATACGAGCCTTTCAATAAGAAAAATCGACTCCATCGAACACAGGTGACTTGGTAGAATACTTGTCTGATGCTATGGCTCCTAAGATCGGTTAAGATCTATGAAAAGAGCTAACCGGACTCTGATACCACTTGGACCGGTATGGTAATAGAGGGGTCCAACCACTGCAACCCTCAGCCTCCATGTTTTTTCAACATTCTGATACACCTTTTTGCCTCCAAGAGAAGAGAGATTGGCTTGGAGGCAAGCTCCTACCACTAAAACCTTCAACCTTCAAGCTTCTTCAACATTGGTACATTTTTTTTGGCCTCCAAGAGAAGAGAGATTGGCTTGGAGCAAGCCTCCAACCATTGCAACCCTCAGTCTCCAAGCTTTTTCCGCTGGAAGCGCTTCTAGCGCAAGAGGCAACCTTTAAGCTTTAAAATAATATTTTCTGTAGTGTGGCCATTGCAACATGATAAGAGATTTTAAGCGTTGCCTTCATCCACCTGTTGCATACTCAATGTAGCCTATATAGCAATGTCTATACATAAATAAGCTTCAAACTTGTGCATACAACAACTAGACCACCTCAATCAAATACATGAAGCACTCATCTTCAGCAAGTTTAACAAATTTTCCGAACTCTTCAAACTCAAGCCAATATTCATAAAATACAAAGTACTTTCCTAATGTCCCGCCACCCCAATTTACCCCAAGTTTCCCACCCTCTCAGTATGGCCAACATTTCCAGCCTCCATATTCACAAAATTTCTTTCCATTTCCTACTCCAACAAACTATCATCCCTTTGCACATAGCTCAAGCTTTAATGGTTCGTACCAAGCTCCACATGGAATGTTTGGAGGTCCAACCGGGCTGGTGTTGATTCACATGGCATGGGCAGCTCTCAAGGTTCAGGCTCATATTCTCTAGTGCATGCTGCAAAGCCAATTCATGGGGAAGAAGTGAATGTGGAAATCGAGTGATAGCAGTCCAAAAGAAGCAAAAAATGGCAAGACCAGAAACTGGACAGAGGAGGACAACCTTCGTTTGGTTAGTGTTTGGTCGAGTAATTCCCTTGATCCTAAACTCAAAGAAATCAGACAAATATTGGAAGCAAGTGGCAGAAGAGTACAACAGCGACAGCCCAAGAGAGGAGAAGAACAGCTAAGCAATGCAAAGACCATTGGAGTAAAGCTAACCAAATCATTTCGCAGTTCAATGGGTGCTGGATTAACCAAAACAATGTATATGCTAGTAGTTAATCGGACGATCAACTTATGGAGTTCGCTATGAAACCACGCGAATTGCGAACCGAATTCATCGAACCTGAACCGATTTAAGGTACGGGGTTTGTGTTTGCAGTGAAAATTAGAAGAAAAAGTAGTGAACTACAAACCCGAATCCCGTACTGTGGTTCGGATGAACTACATTTCTGGTAAATATGGGAGAAAGCAAAGGCCCAATACAAAGAAGACACCAAAAAAGGAGATGGCAAAGGGAAAGCATTTACTATGGATTATTGGCGGACAGAAGTGAAAGACCAACCAAAATGGCAAAGGCTTCACATGAAAACAAAAATTGACGCAAGGAAGAGAGGCAAGCTGACTGAATCGAGGACTTACATGTCTTCTTCCAGTCAAGACACAGAAGATTTGGAGATGGGACCACTTCCTCGACCCGCGGTCAAACGCAAGGGGAACTCTAATTCAGGATCAGAACTTCTCTTGAACAAAATAATCAAACAGTACTATCACCCTTCCTGTCTGTGCGATTAGTAGTGCAAAGCTAATTTAATTAAGTTGGTTCAGCCAACTAACAGGCCTGAAGTTATTATAACTTAGCACACAGTAGAATCAAAGGTATGGCAATGACACTTGTATAAAAATGCAATTAAACAATTATCAGGTTACGTTTTCTATTCTAGTTTTTGTTGCCGAAAGATGTCTTATTTTGCAATGTGTTTTCCGGTTTGTACTAGATTCATATGCTGCCTCAAATAAACCGCAGTTTGTACTGCTGTGTTAAAGATTTCATTGCACAGTTCAGTTCGTTACTCTGAATGAGCACTCCAAAGACATAAACTGAACATGTCTATGCATCTTTGATCAACTTGATCAGAAAATTATTGTCTTAGTCATGGCCATTAATAGCCATGAAACTTTTCATCAATTGGATAAAAAAAGTTGTAGAAATACTGCAGTCCTCACTCCCCATTAGTCAGGTTATGGGCTTATGGCAGCACTGTGCCTCAATCTTACATGTCAGGCACTTGAGCTACTAGTTTAGCAATGTGGCAGGACAGCATCATGATGCAGTTGATCTGGAGGTTTACGGCAGCTCTTGGCTCAGTACACCAAGTGCCAAACATGTGCCTGCAGCCTTTACATGGCTCCTGCAGTGTCAGATGGAATTAAAGATGTTACTCACTCCTCTTTATAAGTGGGAGAAGAGAAGAGAGAAGTTTCAGGATTTCAGGGAAGGAAGCTTCAGGAGGTGAGGAGAGGACACGAAGATACATATCAACATACAGCAGATTAGTGGTGCACTACTTAACCTGAAGTTTCTTTGGTCAGGCAAGTGACACCAAGTGGCCACTGTATAATGGTGCACACTCTTAGAATATGACTCCTTTTGTATTTCAGTATCTATATATGGTTTTCTTATCTGTATATGGCAACCCTCTTTGTACTCCCTATATATATTGCCCATTGGGCCTCTTGAATAGATACACACAATATTCATAACATGGTATCAAAGCATCGGGCTCTAACCTAGCTTTCCGCTACCACCGCCCGACGCTATTCGTTCTTGACGCCGACGAACGCGCCGTCACCCAACTCGGGCCTTCGCCGCATCGCCTTTGGCCCGGCGACCACTCCTGCCTTCTTCTCCCGTCGAGGAAGCTGCCGTTGCAACACCGTTGCCACTTGGTCCTCCACCGAGAAGAAGCCAGCCACCGGCTGCCCATGGCTGTTGCCGCTTGAAGTCGCGCCGCCGCCGAGGACGCCGCCGCCTCTGACCCGCGCCACCGCTTGGGACTTCCACCACCGCATCGCCGATCAACCGCCGCCGCCACCGTCGGATCAACCGCCGCCCGACTACCGCCGCTAGAGCCAACGACGCTGCCGAGGACCCAACCCACCAGCGTCGCTTGGGACTTCCGCCAGCCGCGCCGCCGGATCAACAGCCGTCGCCGTCGGATCATCCGCTGTCGCCGCCACTGTCGCCGGATAAGCCGCAGTCGCCTGTCGCCCCCGGGCTGCCGCCACCGCTAGCAGGGGAACCCTAGTTCCCCCCGTGCACGTGCTCTGCTTATTGTGTTGGGCTGTTTTGGTTTGGGCCGGTTTTTAGTGTGTGAATCAGCCAAACAAAAGAAAAACAAAAAATAAAAAATGTTGATCTAACTGTCGCGCCATCCAGCGTCGCCTGTTAGACTTCGTTGCCTTGGTCGCCGTGCCATCCAGCGTCGCCTACCAATGGCTTCCGTTCCATCAGCTGCGATCCCATTCTCGATAACAGAGCTTAATGGGACGAACTACAGGTTGTGGTCTTCACTCATGGAGATCACGCACGATGGTCTCCGCCTCTGGGGACATGTCACTGGTGCCCGACCTTGTCCGCTGTCGTCGGTTCAGCCTCCTCCCAGACAACCTACTTCTGCATCTCCTGCAGAAGATGAGGCCACCAAGAAGGAGGCAGAGGCCGCCGCTGCTGCTGATGCTGCTGATGAGGCATTTCAGTATGCCATAGATGCTTTTGAATGCTGGTGTGCTGCTGAGGCCCGTGTTCGAGCCATCCTAGTGGTCAGCGTTGACGACTCTATCCATCCAGACATTGTTGGTCTGCGTGCTACTCATCAGATCTGGGAGTACTTGCACGAGCGATACCAGCAGAGCAGCGATGCTCGGTTCTTTTCGCTTCAGCGTGAGTTGGAGACGCTTCTCTAGGAGGACTCCTCCGTTGATGACTTCTTCCGAGCCCTAGCCAGTCTCTGGCGCCAGCTGGACGAGCTGGCTTCTCCGCTCTGCCAGGAGTGTCATAAAGTGCAGAAGGCGGATAGTGATCGCCTTCGCCTTTATGATTTCGTCTGCCGTCTTCGCCCAGAGTTTGAGCCTGTCAGGGTTCAACTGCTGAGCTGCTCATCGAGCCTCTTTCGACACTTCGCGGCCGAGGAGCTTTCTGAGTGGGTTAGCAAAGACAGTTTGTTCCTACTTGCTTGCTACCCTTCTTCTTCGACTACTGCAGCGGTTTACGCTTTCGACTATAGCCCCTCCTCAGGTGTCTATTTTTGCTCCTATTTTTGCACCAACTAGGGTTTAGTGCAATTATTGCAAGAACTTCGGGCACGATTACCAGCGTTGTGCGGTGCGAAAAAAGCAGAATAAGGCGCGTGGAGTTGGACGCTCCAAGGTAGGGCAGGGAGGCCCTTCCTCAACAGGAGGACAGACCAGCACGTTAGGATCTTCTCAGCGAGGTGACTTTGCTTAGCAGTTCTGCCAGGTTCTACTTCAGCAGCTCTCTCTCAACTCAGCAGGTTCTACTAGTCTAGCTCAGACGTCTCTTCCAGGTACTTCTTGGGCTCTGGATTCTGGTGCCTCTTTCCACATGACACCAGACTCCACATCTCTCACTTCAGTAGGACCTCCTGTTTTTCCTATCTCGATTCGAGACGGTAACCGGTACTCCTCATGCATCCAGTCGAGGCACTCTTACGTCTAATCGACTTTTCTCGCTCCGATTGTTCCTCAGCTTACCATGCAATTTCTCTTAGTGGGTCAGCTCACTGATCTCGGCTGTAGCGTTGGTTTTGACTCTCACACCTGTTTTGTCCAGGACCGACAGACAGGGACGATACTTGGAACTGGCCAGTGCCGTAGAGATTGTTAGGGTCTCTACATTCTTGACCGTCTCCACCTTCCGTCCACTTCAGTTGCTCCTATCACCTCTACATCCACTGCCATTGCTGCCACCACCTCTGGAGTTTTTGCGTAGTGGCATCATCGTTTAGGTCACTTGTGTGGGTCTCGTCTTTCTTCATTAGTTCGTTAGGGTGTTCTTGGACGTGTTCCTGTTGACACGTCCATGTTTTGTCACGGTTGTAAGCTGGGCAAGCAGCTCCAACTTCCTTATCATTCTAGTGAGTCCTTGTCTTCTCGCCCTTTTGATTTTGTTCATTCAGGTGTATGGGGACCTACGCCTATTATCTCTAAAGGTGGGCATAAATCTTATGTGATCTTCATTGATGATTATTCCCGTTTTATATGGATTTTCCCTATATCTAATCATGGTCAGTTTCTTGCGATCTATCGTAGCTTTGCAACGATGGTTCGTACTCAATTTGATTCTCCCATCCGTACTTTTATTTGTGATTCTCACCGGTGAGTCTTGTTTTGGTGCTTTTAGACGCTCTTTTGAGCGAGGCACTCTTTACCAGTCTTCTTGTCCTAGTGCCCATGCTCAGAATGGGGTTGCTGAGTGCAAATATCGTCATCTGATTGAGACTGCCCGTACTCTTCTCCTTGCCTCTCACATTCCACCACAGTTTTGGGCTGAGGCTGTTTCTACGGCTGCATATCTCATCAATATGCAGCCCTCCACTACTCTTAATGGTGTCAGTCCTATAGAGCGTCTTTACTCTTGAGCCCCCCAGTACACTCACCTCCGTGTTTTTGGCTGTACTTGTTTTGTTCTGCTGCAGCCTCGTGAACGCACTAAACTATCGGCCTAGTCAGTTGAGTGCGTGTTTCTTGGTTATAGTTCTGAGCATAAGGGTTATCGTTGTTGGGATCCTTCTACTCGACGGATCATGATTTCATGAGACGTTGTCTTTGACGAATCTCGACATTTCTTCTATCGAGATTCGGTTCCTCCTGTTTCCACCATTGAGTTAATTTCATAGTTGTCTCTTTCTGACTCTTCACCTATTTCTCCACTGTCACAGTCTTCCCCTCGTCTATCTCCAGTGGTTCCTTCTGTACCTCCACCCCCGGTGCTACCTTCTGCAGCACCGCCTCTTATTCCTGCAGCACCACCATCTCGTTACTCTGGTGTTCACTACTCCAGGCGTCCTCATCATTCACCAGCCTCCTCTCCTGGTATCTTGCCGACACCCACATTTGATCCTCCTGCTGATGCTCCTCATTACACCCTTCGTGACCAGACATCCCTTCGACCTCCTGATCGTCTTGGATTTGCTCCGATAGCTCATGCTTTCTCTGTCACTAAGCCTAGTTCTTATCGTGAGGCTGCTCCTCATTCTGAGTGGTAGCTCGCTATGGCAGAGGAGCTTGATGCTCTTCGATGTACGGAGACTTGGGATATTGTACCGACACCTGTGCATGCTCGTCCGATCACGTGCAAGTGGGTGTACAAGATTAAGACCTGGTCTAATGGTACTATCGAGCGCTACAAGGCTCATCTTGTGGCTCGTGGCTTTCAGCAGGAGTACAGTCGTGACTACGATGAGACTTTTGCCCCTGTTGCTCATATGACCACTGTTCGCACTCTTGTTGCGGTTGCTTCTGTTTGCCGGCGGTCTATCTCTCAGCTGGATGTTAAGAATGCCTTTCTTAATGGTGTTTTGCACGAGGAGGTCTAGATGCAGCCACCACCTGGGTATTCTGTTCCTGATGGGCACGTCTGTTGTCTTCATTGTACTCTTTATGGCCTTAAACAGGCTCATCGTGGTATGCGGTTTGCGCTGCTTTACCTCGATGATTCTCGCCGTCGATTTCCTTTATCGGTTCCTTATGATCCTACTCTTTTTGTCCATATCTCATCTCGGGGTAGGACACTGCTTCTTCTGTATGTTGATGATATGCTCATCACTGGTGATGATTCCTCATTCATCACGTATGTGAAGAAGCATCTCAGTGAGCAGTTTTTGATGACTGATCTTGGTTCTCCTACGTACTTCCTTGGGATTGAGGTCTTTTCCATGCCTGAAGGCTACTACCTCTCCCAATAGAAGTATGTCCAAGATCTTCTTGATTGGTCTGGTTTGACTGACACTCGCACCGCTGAGACTCCCATGGAGCTATCCCTATAGCTTCGTGCCACTGATGGTGATCTTCTTGAAGATCCTACTCGATATCGCCATCTTGTTGGGAGTTTGGTGTACCTTGTGAGCACTCGTCCTGATATTGCTTATGCTGTTCATATCTTGAGTCAGTTCATGGCGCGTCCTACCCATCTTCACTACAGTCACCTTTTTCATGTTCTTCGCTACTTGCGTGGGACTATCTCTCGTCGTTTGTTTTTTTCCCTAGCTCTACCTCACTGCAGCTTCAGGTGTACTCTGATGCGACCTGGGCTAGTGATCCTTCTGATCGTCGTTCTCTTTACGCTTCTTCAGTGTTTTCTTGGCCTCCTCCCCGACACTACGGAAGACTAAGAAGCAGATGCGCTTCCGCTCGAGTGCAGAGGCTAAGTTGAGAGCTATGGCAGCAGTGACAACAGAGGTTACTTGGTTGAGGTGGCTACTTACAGATTTTGGAGTGCTTGTGATGGGACCTACGACTCTTTTGTCTAACAGTACATGTGCTATCAGTATTACTCGGGACCCAGTGAAGCATGAGCTCACCAAGCACATTGGTGTGGATGCTTCATACACTCGCTCACAGGTGCAGAAGGGAGTACTTACTTTACAGTTTGTGCTATCAGAATTACAGGTTGCTGACTTCTTCACGAAGTCACAGACTAGGGCACAACATTTGTATTTTCTCTCCAAACTCAGTGTGTGTGATCCACCATGAGTTTGAGGGGGGGGGTGTTAGAATAGGACTCCTTTTGCATTTCATTATTTGTATATGGTTTCCTTTTGTACTCCCCATATATATTGCCCATTGGGCCTATTGAATAGATACACACAATATTCATAACACACACTACCCACTAGGACTGGGATGCACTGGGAAATGAAGCCATTCCACTTATGAGCACAGACATTCACGTCTTGCGGTACATCATTGAGGCGGATTTATCTTCCTCACACCAATTGAGATGTAATTCCATGCTTCTATCCCATACTTTTCTTGTGTGTGTTGTGCGATGTTGGCAAAATGTTGGACTCATTTGAATGGGTGTTGTTTTTCCTAACAGATCAACGTCTGAGAGGAGCACCTGTGCTACTGGGTGCTGGCATAGAACGTACAAGTACTGGTATGCATATCTTCATTTGAATTAGTTGATGTAAGTGTTTTTTTGGGTGTTCTGTTTTGGAAATTTCTGGGATGATATTTCACATTTTCGTTGCTTTTATCTCAACAAATTTGGCTCGGCCTACGACGATGGATTGAGAAACATCAAGATGCATGTTAGCTTAATTGGTCCTAATCGGCGCCTAGGAATTACTTTAGGAGCTCAGATCCTAGGAATTCAAGTCTTCAACTCCTGCTACAAAAATTGTGTAGAAATTAGGGAAATAATTGTGTGTGTAGTCCCACAGCACCCCTACACCCTTTATTTATAGTCTAGAGATCGAATCCGAGTCTAATACAACTTCTCTATTAGATTTTAATACGAACTCACCAACCTCAAGATGGGCCGAAGATATCAATCATACTCATCTTGTTACATATTGTAGCACCCTCGCTAGGACCTAACCCTTTAATGAAATAATCAACCAACTGTTCACCAGACTTGATATACTCTAACTTCAACATCCTGCCATCGAGCTTCTCCCTGATGAAGAACCTATCAATCTTAACGTGCTTGGTACGATCATGTTGTACTGGATTGTTAGTAATGTTGATTGCAGATTTATTATCACAATGTAATGTCAAGAGATTATTCCTTCATACTCGAAGCTCAGACAGTAAACCTTTTATCCCTATCATTTCACTCCCACTCAATGCCATTGCTCTGTACTCTGCCTCTGCAGTAGACCGAGCCACAACCTCCTGCTTCTTGCTTCTCTATGACACAAGGTTATCTCCCACAAAGATGCAATATTTAGAGGTAGACCTCTTATCATCCACACTGCTCTCCCAATCAGCATCGCAATATCCTTCCACATTCAGGTGCTGATTCTTCCTAAACCAAAAGCCTTTCCTAGAGGTACTCTTCAAATACCATATGATTCAATAGACAGCATCCATGTGTCCTATTCTTGGATCATGCATATATGGACTAACCACACTCACTGCATATGAAATATCAGGTCTTGTATGGAACAAATAGATGAGACGTCCAACAAGCCTTTGGTAAGCTTCATTGTCAACTGGATCTCATGACTCAACACATAGCTTATGATTCTTATCAATAAGTGAAGCAATAGGGTGACACCCAAGCATACCTGTTTCTGTCAATAGATCGAGGACATACTTCCTCTGGGAGAGAACTATACCCTTGGAAGAATGGACAATTTCAATCACAAGAAAATATCAAAGAGCTCCAAGATCTTTCACCTCAAACACCTCTCCTAGTCTTTTCTTCAAAACCTTGATTTCCTCATTGTCATCTCCAGTGACCACAAAATCGTCAACATAGACTACCAATATGGTGATATGTGATCCTCTATGCCTATAAAACACGGTACGATCGTCTATTGCACTGAGAATAGCCTATACTACTGACTACACAACTGAATATATCAAACTACGCCCTTGGAGACTACTTCAGACCGTATAAAAGACTTCTTGAGTTTACACATCTTCCTATCAGTCTGCCTGTTCTCAAAGTCTGGAGGAATCTTCATATATACCCCCTCTTGTAAATCACCATGTAGAAGAGCATTCTTCACATCTAACTGATATAGGGGCCATCCGAAGTTAGTTGTACAGGAGATCAATGTTCTTACTGTGTTTATCTTCGTCACTAGTGCAAAGGTCTCATCATAATCTATTCTATATGTTTAACTATAACTTTTTGCAACCAATCGTGCATTGTATCTCTCTATCTTACCTTCAAGAGTTTGCTTAATCATAAACACTCATTTGCATCCTACTGGCCTCTTTCCTTCTGGAAGTGGAACAAGACCTTAGGTCTTGTTCTTCTGAAGTGCACTAAGCTCCCCCTTTATGGCATCCTTCTACTTAGGATCCTGTTTAGCAGCTCGCCAATTATTTGGAACATGCACTGTCTGAAGAGATACAATTAATGCTTTATATGCAGGTGAGATATAAGAATATAAGATGAAATATGCAATGTCATGCTTAAAACCATACCAGACAGGAGGCTTTTCGGTATTAGCTCTACTTTCCCTACGTTTGCACAAGTGGTAACTCTAGATGAGAGTGATTAGAAGGAACATTACCACTCACCACAAGGGGAGGCAAAGAACTTGATGGAGAGATAACCGAGGAGTAGGGATTTGGGACTGGATCAACTCGCAAGGTTGGCTGTTCAGGCTGTAGCTGTTTTGGTTGCGTCTCTGCGAGCTCTGCGGTGGCTCGGGTGCTGAGTGCTTGTTCCTCTGCTTCTCTCCCTGTTTCCCAAAGTGCCTTCGCTGATAAACCTTTAATTCTTTGGGGGCTATCACATCTCTTGCATATTCTGTTAGGCCTAGGCATGGAATTGTCCACACAATGAATTCTTCTCGTTGACTTTCACTCTGTTGTTCTCCCCCTCTCGACTGTCACCCTCAGTAATAGAAGAGAACTCAACCAAAAACTGATCAAGTGTACCTCCACTCATGTAGTACGGCTCAAACACTTGGAATTTCACATCCATACTCCCGAACAACCTTCGCTCAATTGGGTTCCAATATCTATAGCCCTTCTGACTTGACGAATAGCCTATAAAGATACACTTCAATGCTTGCGGATCCAGCTTGCCAACCACTGGTCAGTGATCCTGTACAAAGCACACACAACCAAACACCTTGAGAGACACCTTGAACTCCCGCTGACCTAAAAGAAGTTCAGTTGGAGATTTCATCCTATGTACTCGAGATGGCATGCGATTGATGAGATATGCTGCCGTCATCACTGCCTCGCTCCACAATCCCTTTGGGACATTCATCTGAAACATGAGTGAACGTGTTACCTCCAATAAATGTCGATTCTTCATTTCAGCCACTCCATTCTGAGATGGTAATCTGGGACAAGTAGTTTGATGAAGTATCCCTTCCTCTGAGCGATGCACTGCAAACTCCTTGTTAACATACTCAGTTCCATTGTCTGTTTGGAGAATCCAAACCTTTGCATCAAACTGAGTAGCAACCATCTAATGGAAGTCCTGGAAACACCGAAGGACCTCGTTCTTGTGCTTCATCATATAAATCCAAGTCATATTAGTATAACAATCAATAAATGTGACAAACCACTTAAAACCACTCATAGAAGGAACTAAACACGGACCCCGAACGTCAGAATGTATTAATATAAAAGGTTTATAACTCCGAAGACCAATGCTACTATATGTAGACCGTGTATGCTTTCCAAACTCACAAGCATAACACACAAGTTTACTCTTATCTACAACATTGAACAAATCAGGGTATAACTGACTTAGACTCTCAAATGACGGATGTCCCAAGCGACGGCGATGTAACAAAACTTCTCCTGTAGCCACAGCCAATGCCGCATCAACCTGATCAATATACCACAACCCATTAAGCCTTATTTTAGTTCCAATCCTCTCCCCATTTCTCTTCTTCCGGAACAAACACGAATCTTCACCAAATGTGACAGTGCATTTGAATTGATCAATGAAAGAACTATTTGAAAGAAGATTGACTGGAAAGGAGGGAACATGCAAAATAGAGGATAAAGCAATGGATGGTGTGCACTCTACAGATCCTACACCTTGAATAAGCTAGGAGGTTCCATCTACTGTTTGGACAGTTTCAGAATGAGTATATGGAGTGTAAGATACAAATGCACTAAGTGAACCCGTGACATGCTTGGATACCCCTGAATCTATGATTCAATCAATATGAGAGTGCTTATATGTGGATGCAAGTGCATGTGCCTGAGTACCTTCGCCCACATGGGCATAGTTGGCAAAGTTACCAAAGGAGGTGGAATCATGAGGAGTATCCAATGCCTTTCCCTACTGCATAGCTTGCTCCCACTGCATAGCTTGCTCGCCTGTCAGAGTAACAGACATGCACTCCTCTGTCAGGGCCATATTTGTTGGAAATATGCCCTAGAGGCAATCATAGAGATGATTATATTTCATTATGTTCACAATATTTGATAATACGTTATCTTGTTCCTTGAATGAATCATCAGTCATGAAGATTAACGAGTATGTGACTTGTTCGTGAAGCTCTTTTTAACTTATGTTGATGTCGTTCTAAAAATATCCCTAGTCGAAAATCACTGGTCGGAACACTAGTGACTCTACGACCAGCACATGTATTGATTGATGACCATGTTTCACCGGTCATGGATATAGGGATATCGAATCAATAATGTGGACACGTGTTAGAGAACATGGTGTTGGATAAGACCCACCTTGAGACACTATTGAGATTGTTATGATTCTATGTGTCGTTAGTTGGTCTCAAGCAATGATGATGTATAATCCTTAGACCTGAGATCGAGATGGTTTCCTACATGTGTAATAGCACTCTTAGGGTTGCCAAACGCTACTCAGAATCGGGTAGTTATAAAGGTAGCTTTGGGTATGCTATGAAACATGCAGAGGGATGTATTGGTCGGATATGGGATTTGCCCTCCTAACATAATAGGAGAGATATCTCTCGCCCTCAAGTGGTTGGATAAAGAAAGTGCATGGCCATGCCACTAGTGGTCAAGAGTTCGACCACATAAGGTTATCCGATACTCGATCGAGAAAGTATTGAATAGTCCATGGATGACACAACATCTCACCGAGTTCAACCAGATATCGTGAGGCAAAGGGAGAATACATGAGTAGGTAAGCTTAGTTCGACCGCCACTGATCGTCGTATGGAGATACAAGCAAGTCGAGATCGGTCGAAATCACAGAGTGGTCGAAACCAAGTCGTAAGGAGTTACGAGTTGGTCGTGATCAAATACGAATCGGTCAGATAGAGATAGGACACAGTCGTAAGTGATGAGGACCTGGTCGAGATCATATTGCATTAAGGTTTGTCCGATATAATTTGTGTGTATTCGGAATTGTTATGTCCTCGCTAGGAACCGCTATTTACTCGTGGGCCGGAAGGGTTTCCGAGTCACAACCGAACTACACATGAACCTAACGGGTCACACACTTAACGGGTTGAATAAACCAATGCGAATACGATTCAGAAGAGTGTTTGGATAGGATCCGTCACGGGCCTATATAAGGAGATGCATGAGGCTGTTGGGAGGAGTGGAGTTGACGCGAGTTGCCCTACTGAAACCCTAGCCGCCATCTTCTTGAGAGCCTTGCCGTGCGATTTGGTGCTAGCACACCGACGCACGGTTGTTCCTTCCCTGGACGTGTGGATACCATAGAGGCGCTTCTACGTTGTTGCGCTTAAGGACGATCCGCGATCTTCGTAAGGAACTGCAGAGGTGCTGGAGGAGACGATCAACTCACGAGGACGCTGGACGATCGACCACGACCACTGCATCAACGTGCTGGACGCTGGACGATCGACTACGACCAGTACATCGACGCACTCTTCGTCGGACCAGGCTACTCCGACGCTTCTTCCGCTGCTCTGCGCGTCTAGTGGTAAAGATCTGTGATCATCTTCTTGCTTGGCATCCTGGTTTACGTGGTAGAAATTTTGAATTGTTGCTATCGTAGCCTACCCGTATCCCAACAATATTAGCCCTGGGGTCAACTCAGCCCCTTCCACGGCCTCCATAATCTCCACCTTGGCCTCCATGCCTACCATGATCTCCACCTCGGCCTCCATGACCACCACGACCTCCATGATTTCCACCTCGGCCACCACCATAATGTGGAGAAGGACAAGCAAGACTTAGATGTCCTACTACCCCACAGTTCTAGCATTCTCTGTCATCAGATATAGCGTATGCAGACCTGACAGAGTTATTACTCCCCATCATTCGTAGTCGAATTTCCTCCTACACCATAGCCGAAATAGCCTCATCTATAGTAGGCAAGATTGTCAAATGAAACATGGCAGTCTGCCTACTCTCATATTCTGGGTTCAGCCCCTTCAGAAAGTGTGTGACCCGCCTACGTTGTAGCCACACCCTGCCAATCTCAACATCACCAGCACACGTCAAGTGCAGCGGATCATAGTGATCCAAATCTGCCCACAGTTGCTGCAGCTCACTAGCATACTCTTGGACGGTTTTCTCCTCCTATTTCAGAGCCTCCACCTTGCCCTGAACCTCCACCATCATCATGACATTGCTTACTCCAGAGTACATGTTGCTCAATGTCTTCCATATTACCGCTGCACTCTACATTGTTTCCACCATTCGAGCAATAGATAGAGACATCGATGTCAACAACCAAGACACCACCGCAGAGTTGGTGGTGTTCCACGCCCTTCAATCTAGGCTTGCCTTATCAACAGGCTTGACACAATTATCCTGTAGGTAGTGCTCCACCCGCTTCATCCTCAAAATTAGCTGAGCTCTTCGAGACCAACTCAAGTAATTCTTGCTCCCTTCTAACTTTACATCATTCGGCATCAGCTCCAGCTTTAACTCAGATGACCCTACACCAGCCCTTGGACCAATCATACCTGTCGCTAAGAGGTCCTGCAATATGCTTGTCATGTCACCTTGCGTGACTAGCGAGGAATTAGCCTCAACAATTGCCTTCTTTGTGACTTCTTCCTCCTTTCTCATAGTCTCTATCTCTTCAGGAGTCATCTTTTATAAACAACTAGAGCGATGCCAATCAACAAGCTATGCCACGTGTATCTCCCATGATCACAACAATCCTTCACGCATCAAAGATCTGCACTGCCTGTAGCACCGTCTCCACAATCACATGCATGTATCAGAAAAATAGTAGACAATAACACACTTTATTTCCTTCCTTTTTTCCCTTTTTTCTTTCCTCTTTTTCTTTGCCTTCCTTTCTTCAGCTAACCCACCCTTTTTCCTTCTTCAGCCGACCAACGCTTGCTCTTCCCTTCGACCGGTCCCCTATCTTCTTCTCCTCCTACCGTCGGTGGCTGGTGCCGATGCCACTTTCTCCCCCATCACCGGTATCACCCGACGTCCTCGTTGTCGGCTTCCTCTGCAATGGCGGTCCGTGCGCCCGTCTGCAAGGCATTTGCGCCAGTTGCGGCGATCTGGCCTGAGGCAACGACGACTTCAACTGAGGATCTTGATCTAGATCGGGCTGCGAGTTGGATCCGCGGAGGTGGAGATCGAACAACGACGGTTTAGATCGGGAGTTGTAGTGGCGGCTCAGAGGTTAGGCTATGATACCATGTAGAAATTAGGGAAATAATTTTGTGTGTGGACTCATAGGACCCCCACACCCTTTATTTATAGTCTAGAGATCAAATCCGACTCTAATACAACGTCTCTATTAGATTCTAATACAAACTCACCAACAAATTGAAATACGCATGAGTGCATAGAAATTTTCCATGTTAGTCTTACAGGATAGTAAAAACTCACAATCTGTTTGCACGTTGTGAGTCCACATGACCACATTGAAGCCTCTTTTGCATGTCCTACTTACCAGATTAGGTTTTAAGCTGATTAAAGCAACCTAAAAACCCTTAAATTCACTAGAGTAATGGAAGCTTGTGTTTTCATGAAAGATTGAAAGGTTAGTGTGAAAGCAAAAACAAAGTGGTAAACAAAGGTGTAAAACTGTAAATTATTACAAACCTACAACTGACAGTAAATTGGTTGCTTCTTTTAGAAGTGTAGGTAATAGATATCCTTCCATTCCATTTGGAGAGAATTAGAGGTATAATGTTACGTACAGAGGATAATACAAGGAAACATAGATTATAAGGGCAACAGTCCCTTTGGCATTTTGTCGGACAGTCTACAGTAAAAAAAGGGGAAGCAAAATAGAAAAATGACCACACTCAAGGCACGTTTGACTCCACCAGAACCTAGTTGTAATACTCCAAATTAAATTAATTGAGAAGAAATAAATTAGAGAGAGGGACCAATCAGAAAAGTGGTTTTAACAGAAGATTAGAGGGGGGTTTATGCATAATTTGGACAACCTGGGCTGTGGGCTTTTGGCCCACAGCATTTAGGCCCAAGGGGGAAGGTCAGCTGGCCACATAAGAAGGAGAGGGGGCAACCCTAGGGTTGCTACAGTACCACAGCTACAGTACCGATGCCATGCTACAGTGCTACCCCGTGCTACAGTACCCTCCATGATTAGCTTTCGCTGCCGGCCAAGAAGAAGGAAGGGAGAAGCCTCCGCGGGTGGTGTTCAGCCAAAGAGGAAGGAAGAGAAGAGGGGAAGAAGAGAAGGAAGAGGGATCACCAGCGGGAGTTCGTGATCTTCAGCTGCTCATCGAGGGTAACATTCGTTTCTCGTTGATTAGATGTTTAATTAGCTGTTTTAGCAATGCCGGTTGTGTAGATCCCAATCTATCCAGAAGATAGAACGGCGGTTTTGATGGCTTTAGAGGCAGATTCCGTGGGCCCCCCAACTAGGTTTAGTTGGGGAATTTAATTACCTTTCCAGAAAGTCCTAGAAAACCTTATTTGGACCCTCAGAGTGAAAGTTATGATTTTTAGAAGTTGATTTGTCCACAGAGGGGACAGATCGATCGTTAGAAGTGGGGCGTTTGGAAGGCGCTTGAGAGTTTGGCTTTTTTCGCTTGAGCTATTAATTATGTCTTGGGTCCATATGGTTGTCTTAGCTTGGTTCATAATTATGTTCGGTGGGGATTGGTCCTGTAAGCGCGCCTCTTCGTGTCTACCGCTTCCGCACAGCTTGAGGCAAGTATCCTGTTTGTAGCATAATTATGATTGGTTGATGTGATTGCTTGCGTTACTCGTATTAGTCATACATGGATGATAGTGTGATAATATGAATAGAATTTGGTGAATGCATGTTTATGGCTAAAGCTTTCCTATATATGTTGTTAATGCCTTACATGCTATGTGAGATCTGAAGTTGTGGTATGTACTTGTTGATTCATATGTATGAAAGATAGGGTCATAGTACATACATATCGAAAAACATATCGAGACTTGGTCACGTGGTGACCAAGTATATCTGATTGAGGTCCCCGTCATGTAAATGACGGGCTTAGGTCCCCCACATTCGTGGAATGTGGGCATTGAGGAGAGGTCCCCATCATGAAGATGATGGGCAATGGTCCCTATACTCATGGAGTATAGGCTCTTGGTCCCTGTGCGGAGGAGCACGAGCAAGGGTATACATCGACGGTTGTATACCCGTATTCACGTAAAATGCGAAAAGAGATAAAGATTAAAAGATGCATTGCATGTTAGCATTACATAAGCATGGGAGTTATTTTTTTAGTGTAATGTTTGCTTTTGACATGTTGATGCCATATCTCGTGTTTAATGCTTCTTTTATAGATACTTGCCGAGTCATTAGACTCACCACAGCTTTGTTGTGTTTTAGGTACCACAGCAAGAACGGCATGCATGGGAGGGTAGTTTTGTTGAATGCACTCACTACCATTCACCCTAAAGGAAGAATATAATTTAGTTCATACTCTATAAATAAGCAAACCGATTGAGATTCACTCATAGCTTTGGTTGAATGCTTTGGCTTATTTGTAATAATGAGATTAGCGAATTTGGATTATGCTTATTCTTGTTTTATCAGAATAGACTATCTTGCATGCTTGGATGAATTTGGATATTGAATTATTGTTAATGTTATATTTAATTGCTGAAACCTTGGTATAGTTAACTATACAGAGGAGGTTCTGCTGAAAAATTTGGTAAATGGTCTTAGTAGCATTGTTTAATTTTATTTTAGTAGCATTCCAAGCTCAATGTTGAACTGGGGTGTTACACTAGTAAGTAAATTGGTTGTTCGAAACTAACATCACAGGATACTAATGCATAATGTAGTTATCTTATTTGTTCTTGTGGCAAACCGGTCATTGCCAGTGTTTGGTACAGTGCTAAACACGTTTAGACTGATGCAATGAAATATAATACTAAATAAGCTTTGGAAAAATGGAAGTGCGGTGTACAAATTCACCCAAGAAGTCCAACAAACATTGCATATACCCAAGTAAATAGCGAATGCAGCTAGATGGTTCCACGCACAAGGAGCCGTCGGATTGGACAGAATGGCCCATATTAGGGCTTGTTTGGATATGGTGGGATTAGAACAAATCCCTTCAGATTGGAAGGGATTTTAGTTCAAATTCTCAGTCAATCCGAAGGGATTGAGTCAAATCACAGTGTATTCAAACAAGTCCTTAAGGTGTGTAGTCATCCAACAACTATAGCCGATCAGGTGGCAAGTACAGAATTTCAACATTGACCATATGCTCTGCTGGTCAACCTTATGATAGCCATTGATTTCAGCCCTTTAGATGGATGCTTAGCAATTTGGCAAGACTAGATTGTCTCATTAATCAGTACCCTTCCAACCACATTATTGCAGCCATAGTTGTACATGTTCATGAGCTTCAGCTATTGGTCAGCGAGATTGCACATTTGGGTTATGTTTTGCCTCCTATGTTTGTGGCTGCAGGTATTATTGCCAAACTTCCTACTTCATGGCGGGATTTTGTCACTAGCTTAAAGCACAACAGGGAAGATATATCTATTGAGGATCTCATTGCTACCCTTGATGTGGAGGAGAAGATAAGAGCAAAAGATGCACCGAGCACCTCTAGCTAGAACAATCAGAACAATTCTAATATCATAGAGAAAAGACATGGCAAGAAAAACAAAGGCTTTAAACCAAATATGACAACTAACTTTAAGAAGAAAACTGAGAACAAGGACATGAGGAACATCATCTGCTTTGTGTGTGGAAAAAACAAATGGTCATATGGCAAATGATTGTCGCTTTTGCAAGAGCAATGATGCTAAACAACCAATAGCCAATAGCCAAAGAAGAAGGTTGTCAACGTGATCATAAACGGGGCCTCAACAGAAGGGTATGGTAATTCACCTGTTATTTTTTTAGCATGTCAATCCACTGATTGGTGGGTTGATACTAGAGCTAATGTTCACGTATATTCTGATATTTTCTTGTTTTCTTCTTTATCAGGAAGCCAGGGCTTCCTCTGTCCTAATGGGGAATGGGTCACATGCTTCTGTTCTTGGTGTTGGCACGACTTACTTCAAGGAAGATTGTCCACTCTAAGAATGTGCAGCATGTGCCGACAATAAACAAGAACCTCGTTAGTGGTTCCCTCCCATGAAGGGATGGTTATAAGCTAGTATTTGAGTGAAAGAAAGTTGTAATGTATAAGTTTGGTAACTTTGTTGGTAATGGTTATGAGAGCGGAGGTTTGTTTCGCCTAACTACTTTAGTGTATTTTTATAACTCGAATGTTACAACTGGTTTGAATAAATGTGAGGCTAATATACAACATTCTCATTTTTGTCTTTTTTTATGAGTAGGAGAACTGGTAGTACGGAATATGTTGGGAGCACTATATATGTTCTCGGGCACTATAGTCTCATTCAATTTCTACCTGTGTGTTTAATCATGGGATTAAATGTTTAGTACAGTAAAGTGACTACAATTTGTGAAAGTGAAATACTAAATAGATGCTTCATGCAGGGTGGGGATAAATTATAGTTGCTTTTTTTTTACAAAAGAATAATGTAATGTACTAATTTGTATGTGCTTTGCCAATAGCAAGATGAGATAAGCTGCAGCATGCAAAATACGAATAATATTTTATGCAAAATTTGGGTTTCCGTTGAAACACACACACCCTACCAGTTACTTAAACATTAAATTGGGCCAGTTGTAATTCCATCTACAAAAAATACACCCCTTTGTACCCCCAACCTAGTGGTGGCCAGATGGGTCGTGCTGGCTAGGCTAGCCCGAGGCACGACACGACCTACACTGTTCATGGGCTGTGCTGGCCCGTCACGAAGCCCCATGCCATGTTTGGGCTGCAACCCTACATGGTGGGCCAGCCCGGTACGTTGCCAGCATGATCCACCTAGCCCGCGTGGAGGAGGAGGGCAGGGCGGCGCCAGCCACAAGGAGGAGGAGGAGGGCGAGGGCGAGGCAGTCGTCGGCTCGGGGAGGAGGCGAGGCGAGGGAGCAGAGGCCGACAAAGGAAGATGGTCAGGCACAGACGCGCAGTGCGGCAGGCCGACAGTGGGTAGTGGCGCACGGGCACAACCGCATGTGTAGCCATAGGGGTAGGGGACGACGCCAGCGTGCCTACGGGGCATGGCCCGATGGCATTATAGCCGTTACGGGCTAAATGGGCCTGATGGGTAGTGTAAGGACTCAGAATTATTGGAGGTTTATACCGAATTAAAAATCATACCACCAGCATAATTCTTAATCAAGAACAACCTGTCCTTAATTAAAATCATACTAGAAGCATAATTCTTAATTAGATACAAATCCAACATTCAGGTCCCCGGATATGCGTCTCATGTTAGCTCCCAGGACGAGCTGCTAACATGCACATATCCTTACAACATTATATCACAAGCATACACGATTAGAATATATCAGTAAAAATTTACAGCGGAAACATTAAGTAAACAAGAAACAGAAGATGAAATAATAAAATAAACTTTCCAGTGGAGCGCCACAACCCAAGGGCAACTTGATTGGGATTAAAGCCGAAGTACCAACGTATTCGTCTCAACTTGAAACATTAACTAGGACGTTCTTTACCTGCAACAAGTGGACAATTTCCACTGAGTACAGAAGGTACTTAGCAAGACTTACACAAACTAATAAAAGAAAGTGTTTGATAGAACCTATACAAAGGATTAGAATGGGTACATGCATAAGGTTAACAAGAGGAAGGTTATAATGGTTAAATTTTTTGCGTAAAGCAACAATTGCTAAAGTTTTACAAAGCAAATTAATAAATCAATTTGGACTAAAACAGTAAATAAATAAAAGCATAATCATAATTTGTAACAGAATCAAGTGGCTACAACCACTAACAACACATTGCATGGTTACCTCTCATGCCGAAACAGTTCCCATCCAAAATTTTATTTCCAAAATCTATACAAAGCGCTATTCAAATTCAAGCATTGTCCATAACCGTGGACACGGCTATTCGAATAGTTTTAAACCCTGCAGGGGTGTACATCTTTACCTACATGACTTAGTTAGCCCGTAAGCCTCCGGAATAATAGCACACTGCCTTTGGTATGCCGGCCGGGTAAACTAAGATTTGATGTTTTTCAACAAGTTGACACTATTGAGCTGGAATACCCATGTGTGACTGATCCCGCTTAGTTCAAGTTACTAATAGAACCTGCCAACCGGGGGCCCACATGTTGTGCCGGGAACACCGACCCATTCAACAAAATGCAAACTGTGCTCACTGCACATATTGCATCGCAATCGGAGCCCTTAAGGTACATACATGTGATGGAACGCATGTATGGCCTCACCCTCCTAAGAACATATGATATAGATACGAAATCAAACACATATATCCTTACTTCCCTGTTTTCCAACTCAATAGCATTAACCCTTTACTTAACCAAACAGTGCCCATACACCGCGTGAAGTAATGCTGGGGCTTGAATCATCCAAATAGATGTTCACCCTTAATCAATCCAGACAAGACAACCACATTCCCAATTCTCGTGCACTAAGGTACCATCACTAGCATCCACTTGTCCAGATTTAAAATCAGTTTATTTTAAAATCAGTTTATTAAACAAGATTTAAATTCATTTCTGATTTAAATAAACTGAACAAAGAATCAAAATAAATGAAATTCATTTATTGTTCCCATGCTTGACAAGATAAGCTTGCCAAACACTAACGTTCTATGGACTGCATGGCTAAGGAATAACGGAAAACAAGTATTTAAGTATAGAAACACTACCTTAATTTTGAGTGTATGATCAGATTAAAGATAAGCCTCAAGTGTTAGGTTGTAACTATCTAGAGACAGATCACAAATAAATTTTAGAAAATTAGCATGCAACAGTATCTCTGTATTTTGGAAATCTATGGTTCAGAAATTCTGGGATCAACATGGTGCAAAGAGGATGCTTGCCTTGGTAGAAGTCCACTTGTTCACTCTTGTAGGTGTAATTATTCACTCCGCACAATTCATAATCTAGAGAGAAAATGAGATAGCGAATAAACACCAATAAAATCGAGAAATCCAAAATGCTCAAAAATGCATGATAATTACATATTAATGAGATTATGATTCTAGATGCATTTAGGTATAGATTTTAGTTTAATTGAAGTTCAATTTCTTATGAACTTGTTGAAGTTAATTCAATTTCTGGGGTAATCATAATAACTGATGATATCTAGAGTTTAGGGGATATTGTTTTCCTTAACAGGACACCTAGTACTCACAAACACTCTCTCTAGGCATTCTTTGTAAATATCCACGATGATCATACAGTCAAAGTCAATCCTCTTATATGTTCTCTTATCAATTAGTCTTTTAAAATCTTAACAAGTATTCAAAAGAATAGCTTATTTCATTGTCTTACTAATTACTAAGATACTATTCACACATAAATGAAAAGACAGCAGCTTCATGAATTTTAGTTTGGCCAAGTTTGTTTTAGTTAACCAAATTAATTCTTATTCTTTAGATGATTAGCCTTAGTTAGTTTAAGGACTAAAGTTCAATGGACCAAAAAGCTGCTAAGAGCAAAATTCTAGAAATGCCTTATGTCTATTGCCATTCGGCCAAAAAGTCAAGACAACAAAATAATTTTTTTAGCTAAGCTCCAATTATCTAACTAGTTTAAACACCTTAAATGATTTACTCATCACTAAGCTATTAGCTTCCTAATTTGACTATATACCAGATTAGAATGCTGCTTGCTAGGTGATGATCAAAAGACCAACTGAAATTATTAACCTCTAGCTACTGAATTAACCTTGCCATATGCCTATCAACAAAACTGATTCTTTCCAGATTAGCTAATTTAGTGGAGTGATCTACAGGGCTAAACACAACATAAGGCATTAAATCTTCCTTTACTAGTTACATTTCACAACAGGGGTGAGTTAATTGTCTTCTTTTATTGTTCTGAAAATTTAACTTCATAAAGGGTTTTCATTTTTGGTTTTCAAATGTGACTACTTCTATTAGATAGCTTGGGTACTCAAAAGACTAAATGAATTGGAAACATTTCTAATTATTGAATTAATCCTGTTATAATTTTATTGACCAAAACTAACATCTTCAGATTACTATTCATGCATGTATAACAGCAGTTTTTCAGAACTAAAGTTCTACTAGCTAATCTTCTTTCAAATTCAAACTTCCAATTTATTAACTCAATTGATATTCACAAAATTAGTTAGCGTATGAAATATTGGTATGCACTTGGTTTACTGACATTTCAGGTTTTTATTTTAATAGCCTCCTTAATGGATTCAAAAATATTCAACTCTAAACTTGATTTTCAGATTTGACTACTACTAATAGCTTAATTGTTCAAAGGTTAATTAAATTCTTACATTTCTTGCTACTGCACCTACTAATTCCTGAGTCTATTGACTTTATTCATTTTCAGATATAAGTTGCTGTTGGCACATCATTGTTCAATTAATTGGATTTTAAGAGAAAAATCCTAACTGCCGCATTAGCAATGCCAACCGCCTAATGACAACGCTAAGTATCTTCAGGTTACTGTTCAAGTAACTAAAATGCTAATCTAGACTCCCTTCAACTCAATCTTCCAGTAGCTAATTTAATCATCTATTTGTTAATCAAATTTTCAGTGATCAAATAATTAAGCTCAACACTTAGCTAAAAGTATTAGTCATCTTACAGGAAGTATATATTGTCAGATCACGCATCCTACAACAGGACACTTTCTAAATTAGACAACTACCATCTAACTCATGCTAATACAACCTTCCAATTTTTGCTAGATCATTTGGGTAACCTAACAACATTTACAAGATTTGTTAACATAGGTTGGTTTGACAAAAGGGTTTTACTGACAAATAAAATTTTCAACTAATCATATTATCTGTTCATTAGTTCATACAAAGAGCTGCTACAGTTTTGACAACTAACCTGGTTAGGTGAAATGATCAGCCTACATATTGCAGGACCATCCTTGCTCAAACAAGCGCACATATTGGCTAACGATATGTAAGGCATTCTCGACTCGGTATTCCATCAACTCCTGCAAAGAAGGTTTACACTTGACGAAAAGCACTCTAAGGCATACCTCTTCTCTCTCAAGTAATTTGCCGCTAACTGATAGTAGTAAGCTGGCTGAAATTCCCACTCAGTCAATGCATTGTAAGCAGTACCAAACCGAGGAGATAGTGTCTCTGGAACGGTTGTGGATGTTGTTTCTATGAGCTCACCAAAGACAAGGAACTGCCTGCTCAACCATTCCCAATGTAGAAAAGCAATTTCTGATGATCCAACAACACACTCATAGCTTCTAATATGCTTACGGAACCATGTAACTACTTCTCGGCAGCCGGGGAGGCGTAGCTTGGTGACGAAGGGCGCGGGCCAGAGGGAAGGAAGACGGCGGCGACGGTGGCACCAGCGGAGCCACAGGGGCCGGGCCGGGTCGGCGGAGGGAGGAGCCGAGTGGATCTGGGGCGAGCAATGACCGGGAGTAGATCCGGGGCGCACGGGCCCTAGGGCGCAGGCCATGGCGGCGGCGGCGTGGGAGAAGCAGGCCGGAGAGGAGGAGCCAGGCGGAACCAGTTGCGGGACCGGTGGCGGCGCCATGGAGCAGGGGAGCCGGAGGAAGCGCCGGCGGTTGGGGAGGCTCAAACGGCGGCGTGGGGAGGGACGACATCCACACCGAGGCCGGCGAGCTGGACGGGGAGCAGAGGGGAGGTGAGGAGGTGGCCGGCGGAGGGCGGCAGGGAAGTGGAGCTCAATCGGCGGCGCGGAGGCTCCATGTAGCAGCGGCGGGCCAAGCCGAGGCCGACGGCAAACGGAGGCGGCGGCGACCAGGGGAGGTGGCGCCAGGGGAGTTGGGCGGTGGCACCATGGAATAGGGGGAGGGAAGAAGGAGACTTGGGGAAGAATGTGGAAGAATGAGCTGGCCTGGTGTGTTGACCGAATGGAGAGAGAGTTTTGAGGGGAGAAGCTACGAGATGGGAGATGGCGTGGCGTGCCATGCGTGCTTGCTTCGGCAGAGACGCGGTGCGTGTCCCAAGCACTGCAGTGGTGAAGGGCTGCGTGGTGTCGGCGCTGTTCGGAGAAGAAGACAAGCCGGCGATCAAGTGGGAAAAAGAAATGGAATTTTCAGATTTTCAGACAAATGACGGATGGATAAGTGAATTGTTAAATATAGTTATCAAGCTCCAAAAATTATGAAAATTTTCAGAGAAAGTTTCTGATATATTATAAATTTTATGCAATTGTTTGAGGATTTTATGTTCTATGCATATTTTTCTAAAATTATGTTCATGATTTATTTATTTGTTTAAAATTCACTTAGAGAAGATGTTTATTAATTAAGTTTGAATTTTTATCAAGGTTAAATTGAGTTTCTAAATTTGATAAAATTCATTTTTATTTATGGTAATTATTCTAGTATTTAAATAAATTGTTTGCCACGGATTTTCATGAGCTTTTATTTAAATTTTCTTTTGTGGCTTTAGTTTGAGTTAAAGGTTTACATTTGATTTAAAATTTTCAGATGCATAATTTATGCACATGCTCCAGAAATAATATGAAATGCATATAATTACTGTTTATTAAAATTGGGCTGTTACAGGTAGTGCCCGGCACGGCCCTTTTGGCCCATAACGTTCGGATTTTTTGAAATTTCGACTGTTTTTTGACCGTTTGGGGCTTTAAAAATGGATTTTTTTTAAAAAAATCCTAATTTTTTTTCTATAAATAGCCAACATAGGCCCCTCATTCAGCACCAATCCATTCCTCAGTCTCTCTTTCAAATTCTACTGTGTAAATTTAAATTCATTGTGAGATAATTTGGCAGAAAAATTATGCCAAATTTTGGGAAATTCAAATTATGGCAGCAAGTCATCAAAAGAGGCACAATACTGTTTTCTCGCATTTTCTTATTGTTATTCTTTGTTATGCTAAGCTAAAAATAATAATAGCGTTGGTTTCGATTTCGCAGTTGTCGTAATGGAAAATTACGATTTCTTCGCTCTAAGTGAGTATGAAATTTCACCGGAGGATGCTGCATCTATGGTGTGGGCTGTGGCGGCCTCAAACCAACTGGAAGGGTAAGGTGGAGTTCCGTCATCAGGCTCTACCGTAGCATCTTCGTCGACGACCACTGGAGCAAAGTGGTCGATACTGTCTACATCTGGAGTCTAGGAGCATTTCGACATGACAAACAAGCCAGACGCATAAGGAAATGAGGTACCATATGCTGTTTGCAAAATTTGTCGTAAGGAATTATCTGCAAAGTCTACTAGAGAGACGAGGCACTTGCAAAGACATGCTACAAGATGTAGGACCAAGCAAGGATTGCTGATGAGGTAGACGAAGCTATAGTACAACCCCGACGGTATGGTACGTAGCTGAGACTACGATCCCGAGGTAGCCCGTTAATCTCTCTGTCATTTAATTGCTTCTGAGGATTTACAGTTAGGCTTTGGAGAGTCTAATATTTACTGAACTTACATTAGAACTGCGCATAATCCTAGATTGTCTTTCGTTTCTAGACATACAATAATTAGAGATCTAGTAAAATACTACAATGAATGCCGTGATAAATTAAAGGATAAATTTTCCATGTGCACATTTTTAGTGGCCCTAACCTCGGACATATGGAGTGACCACGCTAGCGAGGATTATCTTAGTGTAGTTGTGTAATACCCCAAATATATTTAAGTGAGAAGAAAGACTTTAGTAGGAGAATTAATTAGAAAGAGTGGATTTAACAAACGTTTCAGGGGTTTTTTTTGAGTAATTTAGACAACCTGAGCTGCGGGCTCTCGGCCCACAGCATTTAGGCCCAAGGGGGAGGGGCAGCCGGCCACATAAAATGGGGGGGGGGGACCCTAGGGCGCCCCTTTCCTCCCCCCTTGACCGCCACTCCCTCCCCTCCATGCGCCTCCTCCCTCCCTATCCAGGCCCTCTACTAAGCCTCCTCCCCCTCGGTGTGCCTCTCTACTGCCGGCCAAGCCACCCTACCTTGCTGCCGGCCAAGTAGAGGAAGGGGGAGGGATTGCCTTAGTGGTGGCTGGCCAAGAAGAAGGAAGGGGGAGAAGGGAGAATAGAACATAGGGGGATCTCGTGGTGGTTCTTGCAGCCTTCAGCGTATTCTCCAAGGGTAACTCTCAATTCCATTCGATCAGTCTTGTAGTTTTGTGATTTGGCAATATCGGGTATTAGATCAATTCTTGGCAGTCTGTAATGCTCGACACTTTTAGGATTGTTAACTGCAAAATTCGATCTATCCATCTCCTAGAGAATTGTGGTAGCATCTTTAGCTTTCCGTAGGATCTTGGATCAAGTCATTTGGATGAACGGATCGTTAGTTATGGATTTTACAACGTCGCTGTCCAGAGGCTCTGTCTGAATTCTGCCAGTCTGTATTAACTGGATATTAAAAATTAGCTAACGAATTATTTAGAGGATTTTACCAACATAAAAATTGTTGGTTATTTAATAAGGTTTCCAGAAAGCTAGCGAACTTAATTTTTGGATGATCGTACTGAATGTTATGTAAGTTTTAGTGTCACTATCCAGAACATCTGCTAGGGTTTAGCAGTTTTAGTAATCTATTTATTAGAGATAGAGAATGGCAGAATCTGGGCAGTTGACCAACTAGATTAATGTGGGTAGTTTATTAAGCTTTCCATAAAATCAAAGAACTCTATTTGGAGCATTGTTAATCGTGTGTGTGTGTATATATATATATATAAAGCAATTTCATGTTCAGAAACATCCTCTTAGTGTGGTTGTTAAAAATGTTCAGGTGGTGGTTTGATTCCGGGGGCAGCGCCCTCTTCGCATTGTCAAGCTTCACACGGTTGAGGCAAGTGCAATTAGTGGGTAGAAAAATTAAAGTGGATGTTCATGTATGCTTGTATTATGATTTTGTTCTTTACTGATGACTACCACTGCTAGTACATTCTCATGTTGAATAAATGAATAGACTCATATGCATCATGTTATTATCCTTGAGGCTTGGCCACGTGGTGGCCAAGTATTGATTTTTGAGCTCCCCATCATGTATTAGACGAGCATGAGGTCCCCACACTCGTGGAGTGTGGGCTTATGGTCCCTGTGCTAGAAGGCACATGCATGGGTATGCATCGACGGATGCATACTCCGCATTACCTGTAAATGTAAAGAGAAAAGAAAGGGTGCATTTGTGGCATTTGCATTGCATAAGCATATGAGCTAATTTGATATGATGTATTGTGATTGAGTGATTGTGTTAAAGATGAATGTTGGACTACTGTCTTATTTGTACTTTGCTGAGTCATGGACTCGCACTTGTTGTTTGTTTATCTTTTAGGTACCTAATACGGACGTCATGTATGGGAAGCGCTAGTAATAAGGATTGATGCACTCTACCACGAACAACTTCGTGAATGATAAATTTTGGAATATGATTTCATAATTGAGCAAACTGCTAAGATGATTTTTATTGGTTATGTCTTTAAGCACCTATTGCTTTGTATTAGAATTGACTAGCGTTGCGTGGAGGTTTATATGGTTATGATTTAAGTTGGATGATTAAAATATTTGATTATGTTATTGATAATTGTTAGAATCTCTTGGATGGTTAACTATACAAAGGAGGTTCGGCCGAAATTTAGTGTAATATCTTAGATTTTAAATTGTTACCTTGTTGTTTTAGTAACGTTCCAGGTTCATGTTGGGCTGGAGTGTTACAGTTGGTATCAGAGCGAGCTGTAGGTCCGTGGTACTAGAATTATTAATCTTGACACACTGTGCACAATAGGTGGGGTTTGCGTTATTGCATTGCATATAAGTTTTCGTTGAATATTATAGTTGTTCTTGTGATTGAGTTGATAGTTGATCATTGTGCTTAACGTATGATTGTTCTTGTTTGTGGTGTTTAGTAATGGCTATGGCTGTGGTCGGCAGGGTGCCGGTCGGGGCCAAGTGACTCCACCACCCGAGGTTCAGGAATCGGTAGCTGGGGAGGGCAGTCATGCAGGGTTAGAGGAAGAAGTTGCTTGAGCAGTTCATCATGGGGAAGTTCAGGGGAGCCATGTTCAACCCCAAAGATTTTCCCGTGGGCGTTCCTCATTCTTTGCCTCCCTGTGGTCGCTCTGCTTTGTGGTTCTGTTGTTGTTGCTATGGGACTTCATCAATGGAACACTCTGAGATTGGATACTTTTGATGGGATAGGCACACCAGTTAATGCTGCAAACTAGTTGCGTCATATGGAGAGGCACTTTGGAGCACTGGGAATGACTTCAGAGTTGAGGGCTCAGTTTGTGGCCTTCCAACTGAAGGGGCATGCGGATATCTGGTGGGAAGGAGTCCTATCAGCTAGCACTGCTGCCCATGGACCGACTACTTGGGAGTTGCTTGTTGAGCAGTTAAGGAGGAAGTTTTACCCAGATTCTCTTATGGAGAGGATGGAGGTGTCTTTGAACAATTATAAGCAGGGTAAGATGTCGGTGTCAGAATACGAAGCCAGTTTTAATAACCTAATTCACTTTGTTCCAGCTGTGGCCACGAATGACGTGCAGAAGGTGTCACATCCCAATTTTCAGGGCTTTTGAAAATTTTCAAAATTTAAAAGTAAAATTTGATTTCATTAATTTACTAAAGCTTAACTTGAAATTTTAGAATTAAAAGCAATTTAATTGAATTAATTAAATTTCAACTAATTCAAAAGTTGGTTTATTTAAGTTTATTGGACTTTATTTGAATTTAAAATCAAAAATATGATTTTAATTATTTTATTGCTTTTCCTGAGTTTTAAAAAGTCAAAAATAAAATTTATTGAGTTTCTGAGATTTTCTTGGATTTAAATTTAAAAAGAAAAACTACATTAATTTCTTGATTTTCTGGATTTAAAAATGGTTTTTTCCTGTCTTTCAAAAACTAAAAATAGTTATGTGCAAAATAAAAAGCCAACTCTAAGTTACAAGTAATTTTGACTATTTCAAAGCTAATATATTTGATTTTCAAGCCTTTTTGAAGTTTTCCAAACAAAAATCACCATTTGATTTTCCCTAATTCGTTAAAGCTTAATTTGAGATTTCAAAAATAAAAATGATTTAAACATGAGTAAAATAAACTTTAATTAAACAAAAATTGTTTTATTCTATTTCTAGAGCCTTTTGAAGCCTTAAAAATAAAAATATTCATTTGAATTTTATTCGATTTAATTTAAAGCTTAAAATTGAATTTTTGAAGAAAAACATGTTAATTGGCAAAAATAAACTTCAAAACAAGATCCAAAACTAATTTATTTGGTCTATTCAAGTTCCAAAGTATTTTATAAAATTTTCTTGAATTTTCGGATTTTTCGGATTTCTTTCTTTCTTTTTTCCTTTCCTTTTTCTTTTCTCACTCCTCCTTTCTCGTTTCTCTCTCCCTTGCGCTGTGCTTCTTCCCCCTTGACCCGGTTGCCATTTCGTCCCGTTGGGCGCCCATCCTCCCCCATGCCAGCTCCTGTCCTCCCTCCTTGTTGGGTCGCGGGGGTAGGCTACGATAGCTACAAATTAAAAATTTCTACCACGCAAACGAGGAAGCCAAGCAAGTAGATAATCACAGATCGTTACCACCAGACGCGTAGAGCAGCGGAAGAAGGGTTGGAGCAGCCTGGTCCAACGTAGAGCGCGTCGATGTAGTGGTCGTAGTCGATTGTCCAGTGTCCTCACGAGTCGATCGTCTCCTCCAGCAACGTCTGTAGTTCCTTGTGAAGATCGCGGATCGTCCTCAAGCGCAATAGTCGCAGTAGCGCCTCTACGGTATCCACACGTCCAGGAAAGGAACAACCGTACGTCGGTGTACTAGCACCAAGTCGGCAGAGCTCTCAGGAAGATGGCGGCTAGGGTTTCGGTGGTGATTCACGCGTACCTCCCAACAGCCTCATACATCTCCTTATATAGTGCTCGTGACGGATCCTATCCGAGCACGTTTGACGAATCGTATTCGTACTGGTTTGTTCCAACCCGTTAAGTGTATGACCCTATAGGTTCATGCAAAATCGGTTGTGACTTGGAAACCCTTTCCGATCACGAGTCGTAGCGGCTCCTAGCAGAACATAGCGATTCCCGAATACACACAAATTATATCGGACGAACTTTAATGCAATATGATCTACGATCAGGTCCTCATCACTTATGACCAGGTCCTATCTCTATACGACCAGTTCGTAAGTCCTTACGATCAGGTTTTGACCGCTTTGTGATTACGTTCGACCAGTTTACGATCAGCTCGTATCTCCATACGACCAGTCCGTTACTGTTCGAACTAAGTGACCTACTCATGTATACTCTCTTTGCCTCACGATGTCTGGTTAAACTCCAGGTGTGATGTTGTGTCATTCATGGACTGTTCAATACTTTCTCGATCAGGTGTCGGATAACTTCACGTGGTCGAACACTTCGACAACTAGTGGCATGGCCATGCACTTTCTTTATCCGACCACAATGAGGGGCCCAGAGTCATCTCTCCTGTTATGTTAGGAGGGGCAAATCCCATATCCGACCAGTCACATTCCTCTGCATGTTTCATAGCATACCCGAAAGCTACCTTTATAACTACCCAGTTACGGAGTAGCGTTTGGCAACCCCTAAGAGTGCTATTACACATGTAGAAAACTATGCTGATCTTAGGTCTAAGGATTATACATCATCATTGCTTGAGACCAACTAACGACACATAGAATCATAACAATCTCAATAGTGTCTCAAGGTGGGTCTAATCCAACATCATGTTCTCTAACATGTGTCCATATTATTGGTTTGATATCTCTATATCCATGACCTGTGAAACATAGTCATCAACCAATACATATGTTATTCTATTCATATGTGTCCTCATATGTTTCCGACCAGGGAACGTATAAGAATAATTATCGCAGAAATATAGAGTTTTACAATCAAGTCACATACTTGATAATCAATATTAACAATATTATTCTAGGAACAAGATAACATATTATCCAATATAATGAACATAATGAAATATAATCATCTCTATGATTTGGCTGTGTGAGAGGCTTTGTCAACGGATCAGCAACATTTAAATCCGTATGCACTTTGTATATCTTAACATCTCCTCTATCCACCAATTCGCAAATAAGACGATGGCGCCTGAGTATATGCTTGGACTTCTGATGGGATCTAGGCTCCTTAGCCTGTGCAATAGCTCCATTGTTGTCACAATAGAGATCCATTGGGCTCGAGGCACTTGGAACCACACCCAACTCAGTAATGAAATTTCTTATCCAAACATCTTCTTTCACAGCTTTAGAAGCCGCAATGTACTCGGCCTCTGTCGTGGAATCAGCAACTGTCTCTTGCTTGGAATTTTTCTAGCTCACTGCTCCTCCATTCAAAATGAATACAAAACCAGATTGCGAACAATAATCATCTTTGTCGGTTTGAAAGCTTATAACGGTATAACCATTTACAACGAGCTCTTCATCACTACCATAAACTAGGAACACATGCTTAGTCCTTCTTAAGTACTTAAGAATGTTTTTCACAGCTGTCCAGTGACCTTCACCGGGATCAGCTTGGTATCTGCTCGTAACACTTAGAGCATATGATACATCTGGTCGTGTACATATCATGGCGTACATGATAGATCCAATGGCCGAAGCATATGGAATACCACTCATTTTGTCTCGCTCATCAGTGGTCGTAGGACACTGATTCTTGCTAAGATTAATGCCATGTGCCATGGGCAAGAATCCTCTCTTGGAATTTTGCATGTTGAACCGATTCAACACTTTGTCTATGTACATATCCTGGCTTAATTCAATTAGCCTCTTAGATCTATCTCTATAGGTCCTTATTCCTAAGATATATGTTGCATCTCCTAAATCTTTCATTGAGAAACTATTTCTTAATGAAGTTTTAACAGATTCAAGCATTGGAATGTCATTTCCGACCAGTAGTATATCATCTACATACAAGATCAGAATAGTAAGCGTGCTCCCACTAACCTTCATGTAAACACAAGGTTCTTCTTTGTTCTTAACGAAACCAAACCTTTTGATCTCCTCATCAAAACGTAAATTCCAACTCCGAGATGCTTGCTTCAATCCATAAATAGACTTTTGAAGTTTGCATACTTTACTAGCATTCTTTGGATCGACAAAACCTTCAGGTTGTGTCATGTACACATCCTCATCTAGGTTTTAATTAAGGAAAGCTATTTTGACATCCATTTGCCATATCTCATAGTCGAAATATGCAGCAATAGCTAGAATGATCCGAACAGATTTAAGCATCGCTACTGGTGAGAAAGTCTCATCGTAGTCAACTCCTTGAACTTGTCGAAACCCTTTTGCGACTAGTCGAGCCTTATGAATGTGAACATTTCCATGCATATCAATCTTTTTCTTATAGATCCATTTGCACTCAATGGTTTTAACACTATCAAGTGGATCGACCAGGTTCCAAACCTGATTTTCTCTCATAGAGTCTATCTCAGATTTCATGGCTCCAAGCCATTTCTCAGAGTCTGGGTCCATCATCACTTCCTCATAAGTCTTAGGCTCATCATTATTCAATAATAATACGTCATGCCCATACCTAGTAGGCAATTGACGTGGCCTTTTAGATCTACGT
Organism: Phyllostachys edulis; assembly: GCA_036346405.1. Lineage (NCBI taxonomy): Eukaryota > Viridiplantae > Streptophyta > Magnoliopsida > Poales > Poaceae > Phyllostachys > Phyllostachys edulis. Next base: position 11,720,249 of record CM070564.1, read on the forward strand.
GGGGCTGGTGCCTCATCTACAGGTTCAACAACATTTTGTTCATCCTATAGAGGTTCAATAGGAGTTGAAACACTTTCAGATGCTTCTCGAATTTCTTCGAGTTACACCTTTCTCCCACTGACTCCTTTTGAAATAAACTCTTTCTCCAAAAAGACACCATTTCTGGCAACAAGAACTTTGCCTTCTTCCTGGTTGTAGAAATAATATCCTTTGGTTTCCCTAGGATATCCTATAAAGAAGCATTTATCTGATTTGGGTGTGAGTTTATCAGACGTCAAACGTTTAACATAGACATCACATCCCCAAATCCTTAGAAAAGACAAACTAGGACTCTTCCCAGTTCATATCTCATATGGTGTCTTATCTACTGATTTAGATGGTACCTTATTTAAAATGAAAGCGGCAATTTCTAGAGCGTAACCCCAAAAATACAATGGCAGATTTGATTGGCTCATCATTGATCGAACCATGTCCAACAAGGTCCTATTACGCCGCTCAGATACACCATTCCATTGTGGAGTGCCCGGTGGTGTAAGTTGTGGAACAATTCCACGTTGTTTCAAATGACTACCAAACTCATGGCTCAAAAATTCACCTCCACGATCAGATCGTAAAGATTTGATTGTCTTGCCAAGTTGATTCTGTACCTCATTCTGGAACTCCTTGAACTTTTCAAAGGATTTCGACTTGTGCCTCATTAAGTAGATATAACCATATCTACTATAGTCATCGGTGAAAGTAATGAAGTACTGAAAACCACCTCTAGCTGTCGTACTCATTGGTCCACACACATCAGTATGTATGAGTGCCAATCGGTGGACGCCTTTCACTCGACCAGTGAAAGGTGTCTTGGTCATCTTTCCGACCAAGCAAGACTCACATGTTTCAAATGATTCCAAATCAAATGAGTTTAGAGTTCCATCATTATGGAGCTTTTTCATGCATTTCTCACTTATGTGACCCAAACGACAATGCCAAATGAAAGTGGAATTCATTTCATTAGGCCGAAGCCTTTTCGCATTGATATTATAGACGGATGCATCAACAAGATTTAAAATAAACAACCCATTAATAGGTGCATAGTCATAAAACACTTCATTCAAAAATATAGAACAACAATTGTTCTCTATAATGAATTTATAACCCTCTGCCATCAAACATGAGGCAGATATAATGTTTCTACTAATGGCTGGAACGTAATAACAATTATTCAATTCCATAATAAATCCTGAAGGCAAAAGTAATGGCAAAGTCCCGATGGCTAATGCAGCAACCCTTGCTTTATTCCCAACGTGAAGATCCATCTCGCCCTTTGCAATTCTCCTACTCTTTGTTAGACTCTGCATCGAATTGCAGATATGAGCAACCGATTCGATATCAAATACCTATGAGTTAATAGAAGAGTCAGCAAGAAAAACATCTATAACATTAATACCTGTAGTGGAAGTTTTAGTCCCACCATTTCTTTTCTGATTAGCCAGGTATTTCTTGTTGTTGGGCAGCATCTTTATGCTTCGGCACCCAACCCTTATGCCCCAAGGTCCACAACTATTATGATAACCTTGTTAAGTTAAACCAATGCTCAGCGTGTAAGTGTCTAACACAAACCCATCTAGTCAAGTAGAGTTAATGACACTCTGCTTTGGCAAGACCTACCTATCATTAAAATACATGACTTTGGATGGTGCAACATATTTGGGAGGGCATCAATTTAACTTAATATTATGTGAGGGAATTTTATTTCTACCATGTCAAAAGCATTTAAGCAAAAAAAACATGTATAGAAATAAATGAACAAGAATATAAAGGCATTCACAGACAATCAAATTGTATTGTGATATAGTATGACCCTTCTCCATGGTGATCCCCATCGTCATGCATCATGTTCGCCGTGTCTCCGAGTGGTCGACTCCTCCAAGCACCCCCACTAAGCCATTACTCCTAATAGCACTAGTAATGAATTACAAGGAGTAAAGAAGCATCACAAGTCGACATGCAGCCATTATACAAATATGGACAGCCTTGGGCTACAATAAGCATGACATGCAGGTCATGGAAATTACATACATACATGCATCTCATACATGAAACATTATGGGTCATACTATTCACATCAATCCCTACTGTAATACCCCGAATATCAAATAGAGAGAACATATTATTCGGAAGAGAAATTTATTCAAATTTGAATGCACTAAAGTTTAGAGGAAAATTAAAAGAAAATTCAAGATTTGAGGGAGGATTGGACCTTGGGCTTTCGGCCCAAGGTGTCCTAGCCAAGTGGGCTGGCCTTGTAGTGGAGTCAAGAAGGGGGGTACCCTTCCCCAGAACCCTAACCTCTGCTACAGTACCGCGACGCACTGTAGCACACGGTACTGTAGCAGCCCCCCCTCCCTGCTGCTCTACCAAGATGAGGAAGAAGCTCTGAGGTGCCGCCGGCCATGGTGGAAGGAGAAGAAGGGAGAAGAAGAAAGGAGGAGAAGAAGAAGATCATCTTCGTGGGTTTTTGTTCAGCGTTTCACGCGTCTCCAAGGGTATCAATTCGTTTTCCCGCTGTTTTGATGTTGTTTAGATGCGAAATTAGATTAGTTTGATTGGATTGAGTTCGTCCTGCTGTAGATCAAATCTATCTAGTATGTTGCATGGGCTTTTTCAACGTCTTAGAGGCCGAACCAATAGTTTTGATCTCCTTGAGATATCTAGAGGTTGTTCTTAAATTTCTGTGGCCACCGAGTTCACTTGATTCCGACATTCGAGTCAAAAGATATGTTAGATTTAGTATCTGCTGTCCAGATTTCTGACGCGATTAATCTGTTTTGCTATTTCGTAACATATGAAAATGTAATTGGGAGAATATGGGTTTTCACCCATCTAGACTTTTGTATATAATTTGATAACCTTTCCAGATTGTTAAAGAACGATCAATTCGGAGTTATATATTAAAAGTTATGACCATTTTAATACTGCTGTTTGTTCTTTTAGGCAGTTTTTGTTCTAAAAGTTCAACCTTCTGTTAGCATACTTTATTGGCGAATTGGTTTATATCGTCAACTAGAGTATTGTAGATTGGCCAGTTAAGAATCCACAGAAACTAGGCTCACCTCTTTTCGAGTTCCAGATCATGAGATATGTTAATTACCGTGCTGCTGTCCAGAGGCGGTTTAGGGCAGAATGCGCTGGTTTTCAGTTTAGAGTTTCTAGTTAAATATTGAATCGCCGGGGAAGCATTGTAGAACGTTATTCAGTAATGTCATGTTCATCGTATCCTTATTTCAGTTATTTACTTGTTTAGGCGGTGAAGCTTCGGGTTTAGGAGTATCACCTTTGCCTCATAACGCGTCGCATCGCGGAAGGCAAGTACCTTGATGTTATGATATTTGGGAAATGTTTAATGCTTGATGTTGACCCTGTGTTTTTTTTCTAAGATCCATGATAATGTTTAAGTTCATGTTCCTTCCACATGTGTGTTATCTCCATGATTAGAGAGCATGTCTTTTCAATATACATATTTCATTCCATGCATTCATTTTTCATGTTCCGTCCACGGGAGTGGATTAAAAAGACCTATCAATTCCAGGATGGGCATGTAAGACCCACCATTCTAATGTGGGCCCCACCATTCCAATGTGGGAAGTTTGGGACACCCATATGAAATGTTCTTCATACGGGGGCTTGGATCCCCGCCTTTTGTTAAATGCGGGCTTAAGTGAACACCGACGGGTGTGTCACTAGCAATACCGGTATATGCATGTGTGTAGTCCCTCCATTCCATGCACTCCATTCATTCCATTCATTCAAATACTCATTCTGTGATTTCGTCATATTGTTCAATGATGTTGACTTGTTAATGTTTGTGGTATGTTCCATTTATTCATCGTGATTTGCTGAGTCTTGGACTCATTCTTGCGTTGTTTGTTTTTTTAGGTAATCATTGATGTTGACTCACTTGGGAGGGAGTAGACACACACTACTCATTCACATCATCCTATTCAAGTTCAAGATTATAAATTAGTTCTATCTTTCATTCATTATTGATGAACTGTAATAAATAGAATTAAATGGTGAAGGAAGGATACCTTCTCCATGTTTTAGATGTTTTATTTATGCCTTTATATGATATCTCATTCGAGTTCTTCCGAAATGTGATTGTATGTTAGTGTATTTAGGTGACATCATGGCTTCCAAATAGCCAGGGTGTTACACCTGCAAAAACAAGTTATGCACAAAATCCAATTCTATCGGACGACATGAGCACACACTACCTATTAGCGCATGGTCCAAATACCCAGCACGGCTGTCCCGCTAGCCGGTTAGCGGGCGGGGTTCGAAGGGGCAGCGCGCTTGGAAAATTTTCCAGAACATGAATCTTATTCACGTATTCGAGCCTTGGAAATCATCAGATTAATCACATTAACCCTATTCCGAACCACTCTGATCATTGCCTTTGATACGACCACACACTGCGGCAAACTCCGATGGCGGAATTCCGACCGATAGGAGTGTTATGCAGAGTGGTCGTGAACAAGCGCAATAAACCATCTGGTCCTTATAGCTCATACCTCCTCATAAACCCATCTACTACCATCGAGAACTGATCAATCTTATCGACAAGGGTCTAGATCGTTCCATCTATATGAACCACTCTAGCTTGTCAGACCCGACCAGTAATAGATCCAATCTACTACTACCACATATCAAGTATATGCGATCGATCCAGATAAAAAACTACGCAGGATGGCTCTGATACCACTGTTGGGTCACGGGGGTAGCCTACGATAGCTACAAATCAAAAATTTCTACCACGCAAATCAGGAAGCCAAGCAAGTAGATGATCACAGATGTCTAGATGCCCTGGTTCTGCGTTATTTCTTGTTGGTCCATGGGCTATGTAATGAATGGGCTGACTTGGCCCATATGGGCCATATGCTGGCCGGCCATCTCCCTAGCCGCCCCCCTCCTTGGGCCGCACTATTCACGGTGGTACTGTTCATGTGAACAGTACCACCCCTTAGTTTTTAGCTATGTGAGGCTCCCCCTCCCCTATATAAGGAGGCCTCACCCCTTTAGTTTTTCTCGGGTTTTTCTTTAGAGATTATTCTGCTTAGCAGTCTCGCCACATGTTCGGTTGAGGAACCCCAACTTGTGAACTTAAAGATTTATTTGCAATACAATTTCAGATTGCATCTTCTACTCTCGTGCTTGTGTTCTCAATTCGCTTGCAGGAGATAGCCTTCTTGGCGAGGTCAATCGCGTTCAGCACGGTTGATAACCATCAGAGCAGTGGTGTAGTGATTGCGAGGGGTTCGATCCGTTTTGGTCGGAGCCTTTGGATCATCAATGTCGTGTTCTCCACAATCGAATTATCACTACCTTTTGAAAGATCGGGCCACATTCACATCACACTAAGGCTTTAATTTGAAGAGTTTAGTTGTTCTTTCATAGCGTTTCAGCTATGTCTTCTTTGCCTTTTGTCCTTTTGGTATAATCTAATTTCCCCTAATTAAGTTGTTTCTATCTTTCTATCCTGTTCTATCTCGTCTATTGTGCTATTCCCTCTCATCTACATTGCTTTTTCTATCTTACCTATTAAACCTATGGAAAATCATCGCAGATGGTCGACACTCGCAACACATACCCAAGAGGTGAGTTGGCCACCAACAAAAGAGGGAGAGGGGGGAAAACCTAGCCATGTACTGTAGCGCTGACACTATAGAACGCCATGGCACTGTAGCGTCACAATTGTAGCACCACCCCCTGGTGTTTCCTCCCCATGGCAGCCCTTGCCTCCACCCCCCCTGTTGTTGCCGATAGCCAGAGGGGAGAGAAGGAGGAGTTTCGGCCAGGGAAGAGGAAGGGGAGGGTGGAAGAGAGGAGACAGAAGGAGAAAAGGGAGTCTCACAGGTGTTTCGGTGGTTGTCTTCGTGGTCTTCAAGGGTGCCATTTAGTTCTCCCGTCTTTTGTTTAATTCTTTTGCTATGCGGGTGATATCGGGTAGCAGATCGGTTTCCCTGCTGATAGTATTGCGCTATAGTTTTGAGTTCTGTAACTTCAAAATTTGGATTTTTCATCTCCTAGAGAATTGTAGATATCTGATTGTTCTTTCCGTAGAGTGCTCTATCATAATTTTTGGATAAACGAAAAGGAAGATATGATTTTTACAATGCTACTGTCCAGAGTTTCTGTCAGGTTCTGAAAGTCGTAGTAATTGATAGCTTAAAAATAGTTAACTACCTAATCAGGGAGGTTGACCAGCATGACTATCATAGATAATTCTGTAAGATTTCTAGAAAGTCCAAGAATGCAATTTTTGGATAAACAGAATGAAAGTTATGATTATTTCAATCCTGCTGTCCAGAATTTCTGTCAGATTCTGGCAGTTGTGGTAATCTGTATATTTAAAAATGTTAATGATCAAATTAGGGAATATGACCAACTTGACTAATGTAGATAATTCCTTAAGGTTTCCAGAGAGACCAAGAATGCAATTTTTGGATATACAGAATGAGAGTTATGATTTTTGGAACGTTGCTGTCCAGTATCGAGTTACTGCTAGTTCATCATTTTGCTTGATTAGATTAAAATATATGAAATGTTGGATTTGGGATTCGTGTAGGAGTGATGACATCTAAGTGATTTTTTTTTGCTATGGCCAGCGTGGTGACTAAGTGTTTACTGTAGGTGGTTTAGCATCAGGGGTGTGGTCTTCTTCACATCAACCTGGTCGTCACATCTAGAAGGCAAGTACAATTTAGAGTAATATTGGATGTTTGGTAGTACCAATTGGCTAAACGACTACTATTATGTTATTCTTGTAGAGTATGATTATTTCCTGTTATTTCTATGTTTTCGTTAATTGATGATGAATATTGAAAAGCATGGAAGTTATTCATTTAATTTCATTTTATTTCAAGCATTCATGTTGGAAAGAAATAACCCACGGGAGTGGGATGAGCTCCCCATATTTAAGATATGGGCAGTGAGATCCCCGTATGAAAATTCTTCTTCATATGGGCAATGGGTCCCTGCATTTGAGAATGCAGGCATAAGTGAACACCGACGGGTGTTACACTCGGCTATACTAGTATATGCAGAAGAGAAGTGGAGACATGTGCATGATTCGTATTGCATTCATGACATTTAAAAATGTATTTGAGATAATGAGGATGATCTGTCATTGATTTAATGTTTCGTATGTTGTATATTTGTAGTTGATGAGTCTTGGACTCACTCTTGCCATTTATTATTTTAGGTGAACGTTGAGTTGGTGTCTTGCATGTTTATCTAGTTGTTGAATGTTGTTGAGTAGCCAAGCATTAGCTAGTAGTGGCTTGAGAAAAGGTCTTAGTTGCATCTTGCATGGACGTGTGAGTGGTGGCATTAGAGGGTAGTGCACCGAGTGAAGCGGATCTGCAGTGGGCCATAAGCAGGGATGCACGTTGTCTTTATAAAGGATTGTAGGGACTTGTATTCTGATGGGACATAAGGAACAACAGAAGGAGTCGTTTTCTCCGAGTGTGTGATCTCCTCGTGCGTGTGTGTGTTAAACACAACAGAAGAAGGAAGCTATGAGTGAGTTCTCTCCTAGGCTAATCCCAACAGCCATGCCATTGCTATTTGGTAACTACCGCTGTCGTCTTGCTGTCATCGCTACGGCTTCTCTCCCACTACTGCGTGCTCTACTGCTGGTGGATGACACTACCAAGTTGCCGCAACAAGGAGGATAGAGGAGAGAGCAAAGGCAGCGACAAGTAGGAAGGAAGCAAGGAAGAAGGAATAAGCAGGAAGAGGAAGGAAGAAATAGGAAGAGGGAAGAAGGAAAAAGAAAAAAAAAGAAGAGAAGAGGAATACGAGGCGGTCTTTGCCAGTACTCATCGACTTTAGGCCACTATGCACTACCAAGACAGAAGAAGAGAAGACGAGAAGTCAAGAAAGAAAAAAAAAGAGGAGAGGAACTTGCCGCCGCCCTTATACAAGCATTTGGTTAGGGGGGGTGTTACTAGAAGAAAACTTCAGAAGCTGTGGGCTAGTAGAATTCCTCTCAAAGTGAAAATTTTCTTATGGTAGATTTACCAGAGTAGAATTCAGACAGCGGACCAACTTAGATTGAGAGGGTGGAAAGGGGATGCTAACAGTATCTTATGTGGGGTTGTCAAGGATGCTAATCATGTGTTTTTTCAATTGCATTTCGGCAAAATTTGCTTGGTTTTGTATAAAAATGATTCTCCTTTGGGAAAGAGTTCCAAACTGTCTTGATGATCTTCATTTGTGGTGGCTTGACAACATGGGGTGCTAACGATTATCACATTGGTTTATTCAGTTTTGCAGCTTTGGCCTAGACTCTATGGAAAATCAGGAATAAGGAGAAGATTGAGAGGATTTTCCCTAAATATCTGACTGAAGTTATGTTCAAATTTGTATCTTATTTGCAGCAGTGGCAAATCCTCCTCATAAAAGCTGATCATTTGAAGCTGGCAGATCTGCTAGAGGCGGTTGAGGATTGGCTGAAGAATTTTTGCGTTGGTAGGCAGGCTTAGCAGTTAGGTCTTTTAAAATTGTCTTGAGATTAGTTTGGTTTCTTTGTGTGATTGGGGCTTGCAACCTGTGGGCGTTTGTTTGTCATTTCTCTATGAACTTGTATGCTGGAATTGTTAGCTGTTTTCCCCACCATGGCTATGTAGTTTTTGGCTTGTAAAACTAGTTATTAGCTTTCTATAAAAGCTGAGTCCTTGTTAAAAAAAAGAACTTGGCGCTGCCATCAGTTTGGACGTTCAATCATTGATGCCTAGGGTAATGATCCCAAATCCTTTCATTTGCTAGATCATCGACTAGATTAATTCTAGGGCGGAGGTTAGTGCGAGTAGTTGCGATTAAATGCAACAAAAACCCTAATTGTTAGATTGAATTCATGGTCAGGTGTTGCAGAGTAGTTTTGGGCACTTTTCGTGGTTAATCTGCAAATTTCATCTACTAGAGAGTAGTAAAAAATTTGATTAGCTTTCCATAGAATTATTAAACACTAAATTTGGTTTTGTAGATTAGAAGTTATGATGATAGTAAGGCTGCTGTCCACTAAATCATCGTTATTGGGCACTGTCGTAGTAAGTCATAGATTAAAAATAGAAGGTGGCCGAACCAGGGATTTTAAATATTATTAAAAATGTAGAGAATTATTTAAGATTTTGATAGAGCGCTACAACACTACATTTGGACGAGTGGCTTGGATTTTATGGCACTAGGAATGCCGCTGTCCTGAAATCAAGCGTCATTGATAGCAGTTGTGTTTGTTGGCATGTTGAAAACAGAAGATGGTCGAATTAAATTGTGGTAATAACTAGGAAACAATAGATAACTTTATGTAGTTGCAGAAGTGGTATGGTTTGCCATTTTTCGTGTAGTAGAAAAATAGATATGAAATTTTGAAGCCTGCTCTCCAAAAAAGTAACAGGATGACCTTCAGGGCTGAAAACAAGGACCTAGATGACTAAATCATGAAACTTGCATAACTAGAAATATGTTGGAAATTTTGTGTAGATTCCAGAACACATATGGTTTATAGTATTTGTACTTTAAATATAAAAGTTATGGTCATTTGATCACTGATACAATGGGTTGGTTGCCCAGTGAAGGGGGTTAATTAAGCCAGGTTGCAGGTTGGGGCAATGCCGTTTTGTGTTATGTGCATGTACTGTTGTAGCATGTTATTGAGATTGAGTAATTATTGTTCAGGAGATGGTGTGGCTGTGAGAACCCAGGGTATTTAACTCGTAATACTTAACCATTCAATTGGCCCTAGCATTACAAATCAAATATCCCGACTCTCGGCGCATATGTACTTCCCAGAATTGCAGTACACATGCCCCATACAAAAATTAAGCATCCATTCCATACACAAGTCATTACAAGTGTACAACTAAAAGGACATACAGGTTCATAATACAAAAGTAGAGCGACTGGCCAAATAACAACTAAAGAGATAGATAAACAGCGGGAGCAAACAGCCATAAGATGGCGATAAACAAGAGCCAATTAGTGTGCCTTTAACCCACAAGGCAACCAACCGGGCCACCAACCTAGTCGTCAAACCCGCCGCACATCTCACAAAAGTAGATCCCTTGGGGATCAGCTTCCTCCTCTGCAACAATTAATTAAGCATAGCAAATGAGTACAAAAATGTACTCGCAAGACTTACGTGTAGGGTAACAGGCCTATACATAGCTACATGCAAGCCTATTTAAGTGGAGGAGGCTCTAGACTCATTTTCAGCATAAAGCAAGTTTTCATTTGCAATAATGTAATAGATTTAAAGCAGTTTTACAATCTGTTTTTATTTGACAAAAATAGCGAGATACAAGTAACAATAATAACAAGACATCCTGGAAGTGGCTAACCCAATAGCCACCACAACAATAGCATGAATTCCCCATTCATACCACCCACATCAAGTTTTAATTAAATGTTATAGTCTAACTCTTGTAGAGACCTAACCAAGCGTGTCCATAACCTATGACGAGGCTATTCGAATAGTTTATACCCTGCAGGGGTGTACCAATGTACCCACATGCTAGACCACCTCTTTTGCCACTAGATTAAGCACACTTCCGAAGGTATGCCGGCAAGGCTAAGTCCTACGAGACGTTTTCCAATATTGTGTATTACCTACGAGTCGTCCGTTGGGAATCGAAACCCCCATACGTTGTGACGGAGTCAACGGCAGAGAGAGAACTTATCGTTGCTCCTCGGGGTAGGGAACTTGGAATTAATACCAAACCCATCCCGTCACGCCCAACACACACATGGGATAAATCCTCTTTCAACACAACACAACCTCCTACGACCCGGAGCTAATACACGCTAAAGTACTAAGTCAAGAGAGGTCCCATATCCCCCTCATGTGGTTAGTACGCAAAAGTGCTTGGGTCGGTGTCCAAGATGTTCGGTCCTTGTTGACCCGGGCACCATTCCAGTCACACCGTAAGATCACACCATCAACCATTGTGCCCAAGCCTCAAACATTTCATTTTCAGTTTTAGTTTTTGAATTTACAAAGTAACAAAGCACAAAGTGCCGAGCATAATGATAATAATAATTTTGTGTGATCAAAGTTATCGACTAAGTCGATAACCGCCCAATTCTACCGGTAGCTAAGCATTTCTAAGCATGACATCGAAAAGACAATAAAAGAGTATAATTCAACCACCGGGCTCTAATTCACCGACAAGATTAATAACTTAAGTTTAGTGGTAGGGGATGAACAATTTAAGGGCAACCATGCAATAGGAACAGCTACCTCTAATCGGGAAAATAAACTTTGACACAAAAGCATACATACATACAATTTGTAAACAAAGTATTAGACTTTGAAAGTAATGGGGTGTTTATGATCAAACTGCTTGCCTTGCTGGGGATGACTCTCTTGCTGTAGAGGATCACTCTCGTATACAATAGAATCGTCGGAACCTATCGAAAGAATCAAAAGCACAATAAGAACGAATAATACTGAAAAGACCCAAAAAAACTAAAATCATCCAAAAATCATGAAAAATTCACAGAAGGTAGAGCATGATTTTAAATGAATTTATCAACAAAAATCAATCGATTTGGATGTTCTATGCAAAAGTTATGGCAGTTTGAAAATCAGTTTTCAAGAAAATCCAGTAAAAATGCTACCGGTTACTGTTTTGGTAAAAATTTATAGAGAGGTGGTGTACATAAAATTTTTATGGTAGACAGAGCACCACATGAGATGAACAATGGAATTTTATTCACCTCATTTGGAGCTAAGATGAATTTTCTATGATTTTTCAAAGTCATGAAAGTAGTACACAAGTTACATGTAAAATAAGATTTTCAGTAATAGTATCATGCTCACAACCTATTCTACAATAAACTACACTAACAGAGGATTCCAACAAAATTGAGTTTACTCAATTTGGAGTTACAGAGAAATACTCATGCATTTTTCAAGTGAAATCAATTTTTAGTACAACAATAATACTAACCTAAAGTAATTTTGCCAAAAGTGATTTCTAGAATAGTAACATGGTTCAACTCATTTTTAAATTAAATTACATGTAAAAAGGAAACTAGCAAAATTTGAATCATCAAATTTGGAGTTTTTATGATTTAGTTATGAATTTTCAAAGTTTAACAGCAATTTATAGTGTAAAAATAATTCATTTTTGGATCATTTTCCACAAACTATATTTTATGAGACAGCGACAAGGTTGAAACCTATTTTAAAATAAATTTCACTTAAAAAGAAAATTATCAAAATTGGTTTCACTGTGTTTGGAGTTAAGTTGAATTAGTTATGCAATTTTGAAGTTAATACAATTTTCAGAGTGCAAATTAATGTGTTTCGGAATTTCTATAAGCATTTAGTACTTTTTGTACTGAGAGGGATCTAGCCTCAGGCGCTTACAGGCGAGACCCAAGTCAAGTATTGACTTGGTCAACATTGACCAGCCCCGGCTGAGAATGACGCGGAAAACGTATTCTGGTAATACGTTTTCCAATACCAATAGCGTAATCTTTGAATAAGCGCATAAGAAATATGCTTTCCCTTGACAGAACGTGAATTTACGTGGTTTAACCTATTCACTAAACTAGCCATATGGGCCCACTTGTAAGAGAGACATTAGCCTTCTAAACCAACCATTACTTTAACTAATCGGGATTTTACTTAATCTAACTGCTACGGGTTTGTCGGACGTGCCCGACAATAGAGAGGAGCACGCCGCCGTGGCATTGCTGCGCTTGTCGCCGGCGATGCAGCGGCGCACCGGTCCCGGAGTAGACTAAAATGGAAAACTTGAGCTTGAGGCTACCTTACGGAGGTGTCTTCGGCGGCGGAAGTGCACGGTGGCGCGTCGGCGGCGGGATTGAGCGGAGGAGATGAGTGCGGCACCGAGGAAGCTCGATGTAGAGGCTTCTCCAGGGAAAACCGACACCAAATCTAGGCTCTTGGGGCTGCTGCGACGTTGAAGGAGGGGCAGGGGGAAATAAGGGCCTTCGTCCTCAGCTTCGGTGACACCCCGGTGTGGCGACGATGGCACATGCACAGCGACAGCTCCAAGTTAGGCGAAGGACTCCAACAAAAAGTGGTGAAAAACGTTCAAGGGACCCTTGTGAAACTCACCGTGAGTTGGATGAAGACTAAGAGGGGCCGAGGTAGTCCGGCGAAGAGAGCCGACGGTGGCACGGTGGGGGTCACCGTGGCGGCGACGCTTGGTTGAAGTAAAGCTTCAGCTGGGTCTTGGAGAAGGAAGAGGGAACCAAGTAGATGCTCCAGAAGCAAAGAATCACCGCGAGGCCTGACGGGGATGATGTGGCGGTGCGGGCGGCGCTTTGACCATGGTCGGGGAAGACAAAGTTGCCGGCACGATTCTGCGAAAGAAAGGTGAAATTAATGGAGGGGAAATAATGCCCACGCTCTAGAACGCGTGCTAACGCGGACAAAAGAGAAAAGGGATCATCGGTTCGCCCAGGACGATGATAGGCGACCTCGGCGGCGCCCTTGCTGGAGCCGAGGACATCGCGCAAGGTCTGACCGCTACAGGCACTTTCACGGCAGCTCCCAAGGACAAAATACACGGCATGGTAAGGCAAAAACCGCACTGGGGTCGTTGCTCAAGGAGCTGCAGAGGTGAGGGTTCTCTCCTTCTCTCTTTCTTTCCCGGTGGAGACAAAGAAGGATAAAAGGGGGGACGCGAGGGGGTGTTGAGCGGGGCAAAGGACGGAGAATGGAGCGGCATGAACAGGAGCAGCTCGGGGATTGGTCGTGGAGGGCGGTAGGTGACGGTGTCCCCAGGCGTGAGGGCAGAGCCCGGCCGCGATGTGGCGAGGCCGCTCTACGCACACGCTAGCAAAACGAAGAAGACGACCCTGTGCGTGGGCCCAGCGTGGCAGAGGCACAACGCGGTGGGGTTGGACTCGGGTTCGGTTGGTTAGGTTAGTTGGTTTAGCCAAGTCGATTAGGCCCGGTCGGACTCGAGCTTGGTTTGAACCCAACGAACAGTGCTAGGGATTTTGAAATCCAGATTTGACCAAGAAGCAAACGGTTTGACTGAGGCTCCAAAAAATAGAAATAAAATTCTAAAAATTTTCAGAGGTGTTCCTGGGACATCCTAGTACTCATAAAATTTTTAAAACGCACTGTTCATGATTTATTGTGTGTAATTTAAATTCAAACTTAAAAAAGGTCTTTGATTTGAGTTTGAATTTTCTAGGGGTTGAAATAGGTTCCAAAATTTTGGGAAAAATTATATTTGTTCATTATAATTGTTATAGTATTTGAATAAATTAATTCCAGATGATAATCAAAAGTTTTTGTTCTTGTTCTCTTTTGGAATTTAAATTCGAAGTGTATGTTTTCTTTGATTTCAAAATTTTCAAAGGCAACAAAAATATGCAATAGCTCCAGAAAAACTAATGCTTGTTCAAAAGTTTTAAATCCTTCTCATTTTTATAAATTTGAAATACAAACCCAAGTACAATAAATGATGCAAAAGATTCAAAAATACTGTGCATGTTAATGAGATGCATACTAATTATCATTTATTAAATTGGGGATGTTACAAAACCTACCCCCCTTAAACAGAATCCCGTCCTGAGATTCCAGTGGAAAAGAGAAAGGGCAGAAAAACTTTGTCGCTTTGCTAAAATCCAAACTTCTTTCCAAGGACCGAATGACTCGATCTCGAACCACTACTAACTTGCTATTTTTGGGTTTGTCAACCCCTAATTGTCATTTATCCAAATAAAATCCACCAATCACATTGAGTCTATAGCAAGTACACTCGAATCTATTATTCCACAATTTATACAACAACCCTGACAATCGCTTGCTTTGAGGAAATCTCCACCATAATTTCTCAGGTTTGATTCAATTTCTAGGAAAGGCACTAACTTGCTTCCAATTTTACAATCCATGAGTGAGCACAAACAACTATCGATTTACTCCCACAATCTAACTCACGGGTTCACTCCCATACTGATCAAAATCCCAATACTATTACGAATCCTAAGCAAAACCAGCATATTGCTCACATAGTTCATTACTCTTGCCTTCTATATTTCTATCATAGGCTAACTCCTATATAACTTCCAAATCGTGAGCACTAAAGATCTGTATGTCACTATATATGATCCACCGGTTGACACATACTATTAACCATTTATCAATTATTTGTTGTTTCCAGCAAATTTCGTCACAATAATTTCAATCCTTAAGAGAGGGTACATCTATGCAAGATCTAATTGCATCTTCAACAATGTCTCTATATTTCTGCTGCCCACTCCTTTTTGTGAGCACGATCAATCCACTTGCAATAATCAATCCATCAAATACGTCAATCTATCCTTTAAGGTCTAATCCACTCATCCTTATGCTAGGATCTGTTCAACCATCAAAACCAACACACTCATACTAGGTTAAATTTATACCTTGTTTATTCACAGTCAAGTCCATCCTAGTGCATTAAATCATCAAAAAGATTATCCATCCAAGGTGAATTTGTAATCCAATTATAATCCAAATAATCGAAATTACTAACCTCTTCCAGATCAAGTTATCCACAAAATTTATTTTAGTCTAGTTTAATAATATTAACTCGATGTCTTCTGAAAATCTACTGATCCCCAAGTATCATCTAGGTCCAACCACCACAATTTATCATCACTTATTGATCCTACTAAACCATCCTTGGGACAACTATTCCCACAAAGATAAATTCGTATTCAATCCTCATAGTCATACACTACACGCCCAATCAATCATTTAATCATCCTTCATTTCTGGAAGTACTACGATCCGGTTATATACCCAATTACAACTCCACAAATTTCAATTCATCAACATAAGTATCCATCAAAATTTACATTATCATCATAGTTTTAATTTCGAACTCTATCACCTTAGACCAAAATCTGACTAACAATCTTATTGACTGGTTGACTAAGGTATATCAAAACCTAAATCCCCAAGTGAAATCCACAAAGTTTTTAATTCAACCTACTTCATGTGTTCTATGAGTTATACCTACAGATTCTTCCGATATAAATCCAACATCACCCGCAGACGAGCTTATACCTCAATACAATAGTTCCATAGATACTCATATCGCAACCTCCTATGGTAACACATTTCAAAATCTATAAAAGATCCCACAACGGTTAATATCTCATGGTTCAAAGATCTAATCAACTCTTCGAAGATCGTAATAAGGGACCAAGAGTAATAATCCAATTTCTAGATGATCAAACATCACTCCAACAATGCAAAACCACCAATATCACCCTAACATCAAAGATCCAATTAAAGATAAAATAGAAGTCATTCAATCATATCCTTCTCTTTACCGATTCCGCTATCAATCCTTTAACGAACCAGCGACTTCCATAAAAGAGGTGAGAGGGAAAAGCACAAGGTAGGGAAAAATAACAGGGGTAAGGTCCTTAATTTACATTAGATATTTTAAACTTCAAAACGCAAAAACCAACTGGAAATAAACGAAAGGAAAGCGAATAACAAGAAATGAACTCCAAATGTCTAGACAAGGACATAAGATCCAAAGCAAAACTCATAAGACATTAGCTCAACTTCTCGGTACGACTAACTCGTATTAAACGAACGAGCAATCAATTGAGAAGAAAAATGTCAGAACACAACTCAAGTCTTATCGCATCTAAAGAACATGGTAAAAACCATCTAAGGGTGTATTAGGCACTAGCCAACTAATAACACATCTTACCCATTCAATTCCCATGAGTTTTAGTTGAATTATCCTCACATTTTCAGCCCTAATGACGAACTAAGTGCTTGCTGTCCAAAACTTGCGCTTGCTGTCCAGATTTTGTAACCGTGCTCCGAGCTGAGTTTTCCAACTTCAAAAGCTTCTAATCTTCATCAAAGGACAGCCAACACTTCAATTTTACAACATTCATTGAATCCCAAAACCGAATTTAAACGGTAACAACTATCTTTTGACAGAAGATGAGAGGAAACCACTTTTCGAAACTTAAACAAGAATA
The DNA here is from genome assembly GCA_036346405.1 of Phyllostachys edulis. Classification (NCBI taxonomy): domain Eukaryota; kingdom Viridiplantae; phylum Streptophyta; class Magnoliopsida; order Poales; family Poaceae; genus Phyllostachys; species Phyllostachys edulis. Next base: position 11,737,280 of record CM070564.1, read on the forward strand.
AGGTGAGATGAGCAATCTAAGATAGGTAAGGAGTAAAATCAGAGAACTTACTTAAGTTTTCATTATTCATTTGATATTTTTCAAACTAAGTTTTCCAAAATATCCTAAAGACGACCAAGCTAGGGGTTTCTACGGTTAGTATGGCTCTGATACCAACTTTTGTGAGAACCTGGGGTATTTAACTCGTAATACCTAACCATCCAATTGGCCCTAGCATTGCAAATCAAATATGCCGACTCTCGGTGCATATGTACTTCCCAGAATTGCAGTACACATGCCCCATACAAAAAATTACAAGCGTGCAACTAAAAGGACATACAGGTTCATAATACAAAAGTAGAGCCGACTGGCCAAATAACAACTAAAGAGATAGATAAACAGTGGGAGCAAACAACCATAAGATGGCGATAAACAAGAGCTCTCATTTTCGACCCCGGAGAATGAATAATCAAAGGAACATGCATAGGAACAATTTGAAGATCACTAAGTGCAGCAAAAGACTTTGATATAAAAGAATGAGAAGCACCAGAATCAAATAAAACTGTAGCAGGTTGAGAGTTGACAAGAAGCGTACCCAACACGACGTCGGGTGCCTCCTGTGCTTCCTCGGCTGAGATATGGTTGACTCGGCCGTTGCCCACATTCTGGGCCTTCTAAGTAGTCTTCTGATCTTGACCATTTCCTTGCCCGCGTCCTCCATTAGGACGAGGGGCCGCTCCAGTCTTCTTAGGGCATTGATGAGCATAATGCCCCTTGTTGTTGCAGAAGAAACAAGTGACCTCAGTTGCCAGATTGCGGAGGCCTCCTTGCTATCCCGTAGGTGCACGTGGTTGAGACACGGCCTGCGGTGGGCGAGGTACAAACGCTGGTGCCCTCGGTGGTGGTGGAGTCTGAGAGTGAGGCACCGGGGCTTGCCCGACGCAAGAACGGGGAAAATTGGCCCTTGCTGATTTTTGGGTCTCCCACTTGCGCTTGTGAGAATCGCCTAGCGCCCTTCCCTTGTGCTCGGCGACAATAGCCTTGTCGACCAATGTTTGGAAGTCGGGGAAATCGACGATAGACAGCTTGTCCTGAAGCTCCTCAGACAAGCCATCCATGAACTTCTCCTGCTTGGCCTCATCAGTGGGCACGTCCTCAGGGGCGTACCGAGAGAGAGATGGTTGAAATCATGTAGGTACTCAGTCACTGATCTGCGCCCTTGCTTGAGCGCCGAGAACTCCTTCTTCTTCAGCTTCATCAATCCGGCGGGAACATGAGCCCGACGGAAGGCAGTGCGAAACTCCTCCCAAGTGATGGCTTGGCCCGCGGGCTGCATGGTGAGGAAGTTTTCCCACCATGAAAGCGCTGCCCCCTCCAGTTGATGGGAGGCGAAGAGTGCCTTCTCCTGTTCTTGGCACTGAGCGACATCGAGCTTCCGCTCGACTAGGCACAACCAATCGTCTGCATCGAGTGGATCCTCGGACCGCGAGAAGGTGGGTGGCTGCGTGTGAAGGAACTCTGAGAGTCCTCCCCCTTTGGTGATGGCCACCACCTCCCCCTGATTCGGAGGCACCGGAAAGGTTCGAGGTGTTCCGTGCAATCGCCTCAAGGATCCTTGTCTGATCTAGGCGATTTCGCTCAATCTGAGCGAGAACTGTAATATCCCGTTCAAATATAAAACATGTAAGTGACTAGTATTAGAATTAAATATAATTAGAAAGGGAAAATTCAGAATTTTGGAGGAGTTTTAGAACTCGGGCCTTTGGCCCATAGCTCTTTGGGCCCATGTGGGGGGAACTAAACCCTAGCACCTAAGTACTGTAGCATGGGTACTGTAGCACCACTGTCACTGTAGCACGCCCCTCCCCTCTGGTGCTTCTCCATTGTTGCCGGCCATAAGGAAGAGGAAGGAGAGGGAAGAAGAGAGGAGAGGAAGAAGAAGAAGGTGGGGGTGATCTTTGCGAGGGCTTCGCGAAGGTTTCAGCGGCATCTCGCGTCGTTCTTGTGGGTAAATTCATGATCCCAATTAGTTTTGATAGATAATTTGTATGCGATTCGTATTCATTAGCTGTTCTGAGATTTCTGTAGTAGATCGGTTGAATCTGTCTTTTTGTTGACGTGCGGTTTTTGGTTAGATCCGAGAAGATTCAGGGATTAGTGTCTCCTAGAGATAGATGTAAATTTTCGTTATCTTTCCAGAAAGTGCTAATTCATAATTTTTTGGATAAACAGTTAATTAGTTATGAATTTTGCAAGACAGGATGCTAAATCAGTCTCAGGATTTGTGCAGCGAACATAGATCTGTAAATTTGATATGGGAGATTGCCGAATTGGGTGAGTTGGTCTCCTTGAGAGTTGTAGGTATTTTCATTTTGATTCCAGAAAGTTAAATTTTATAATTTTTGGATTTTTATATCAAAAGTTATGAATTTTAGAAGATCAGGCTGTAATCTGCTTCTCTATTGTGGACAGAAGAGTTTTACTTGACTATTTACAACATCTGTTGCACAATGGAAATATTTGAGATAATTTTATTGAGATAGTTGGTTTCCTGTAGTTTCCAGAGAGTATTATAACAATGGGTTTGGTTGAGCCAAACAAAAGTTATGAAATTCACAAGTTAGTAGTACCGGAGATGGCAGATCGGTCTTCGGGATTAAAAACAAAGACTTAGATGAACTAGTTTGATCTTTTGGTCACCTGAGAAGTTGTAGCTAGGCTTGTGTAGGTTCTAGGAAAATTGGATTCATGGCTTTTGGAGTTTTGACTCAAAAGTTAAGAATTTTTCCTTAACAGCTGTTTGTTTGGACAGATTTGAGAATTTGAGAGAGTTTTGATTAATTTTTGGGATTGCGTTTAGGGACACTTGTTCTCTTTCTGTTTCATTGCTTTGCTGTACACTTTTGGTTGGTGTACTTAGTATATTGTTTTACGGCTGCCAGGTGGTGGTGAACCCCGGGGCTAGAGCTTTCTATCGTTAACTTCCGAATCACGGTTGAGGCAAGTACAATTGATTTGTCTTGTTTGTTGTTTGTTCCACTTGATTGATGAATATAAAATGGGTAATTTCGGTATTCCTTGTTTTCCTTCATAGTTGATATACCATGATTCTTCAATAATAAGACTACGTCCCTTACATTCATTCGTTCCTTCGCTCCTGTTCACCCACGGGAGTGGGTAGTGAAGTCCCATTATTCCAATATAGGCAAGTATATTGTGTGATGTACTGCTGTCGTTTGTTCATAATGTTTTAAGTTCATGCCATGACTGAGTACTATGGTATGTGAGTAGGTTTCGTTGACTTCTACTTCGTTTCATGTATGTGAATCATGCTTCTTGAGTTTTCTTCTTACAAATTCATATATATTCATTCATTCATGGTTAATGATTCACCCACGGGAGTGGGATGTAAAGACCCATCAATTCCAGTATGGGCACTTAAGACCCACCATTCCAATGTGGGCAGTTTGGGACACCCGTATGAAACGTTCTTCATACGGGACTTGGATCCCCGTATTTTGTTAAATGCGGGCTTAGGTGAACACCGACGGGTGTGTCACCAGCTATACCGGTATATGCATGTGTGTAGTCCCTTCATTTCATTCAATTCATTCATTCCATTCATTCAAATATTCGTTCTGTGATTTATTCATATTCTTCAATGATGTTGTCATGATCATGTTTGTTGTATGTCCCATTTATTTTCTGTACTTGCTGAGTCTCGGACTCATTCTTGCGTTGTTTGTTTTTTTAGGTGATCATTGATGTTGGCTCTATTGGGAGGGAGTAGACACGCACTACTCGTTACTTCACCTTAATCAAGTCCAAGATTACGATTTAGTTCTATTTTTCATTCGTTAATGATGAACTGTAATAATTAAATTTAGATGTAGTCGATAACCCTCTCTATGTTATGGTTGATTAAGTATTGCTTGTGATCTTCGATCACCCCTCATTATACTTGCTTGAATTCAGAATATTTTCATGCCATGGTTCTATTAAATAGTGATCTCTTTATGTCATTGGATGATATTATTCAAAATCTTCCGCATTATGGTTGTGTGTTAGATGATTTAGGTGACATCTTGGCTTCCGAATAGACAGGGTGTTACAAGAACCTCAGCCATGGTCGGAGGAGGTGGGAGCTCCTCATCCGAACCAGCTGGCTGACCTTGGCTACTGCGAGTTCTTCCAGCCATCCTGTTTCATTGAAGCGGGTTAGCAATAAAAACCCGAAAACTAGAGGCGAAAGGTAGCAAAAAAAAAGCTATCGACTAGGGAAATGAGATATTACCCTAACCCCATTACAACCATATAACCAGCAAGAAATGATCTCCAAACATTTGCAAAAAGGCATAAGATCCAATGCAAAACTCATAAGACACAAGATTCAACTTCTCAGTACGACTAACTCGTATTGAATGAACGAGTAATCGGTTTGAGAAGAAAATTTTAGAACACAACTCAAGTCTTATTGCATCTAAGGATCATAGTAAAAACCATCTAAGGGTGTATTAAGCACTAGCTATCTAATATCACATCTTACCCTTTTATTCCCCACAAGTTTTAGTTGAATTATCCTCTCATTTTTAGCCCTAACGAAGATCTAGGTGCTTGCTGTCCAAAATTTGTGCTTGCTGTTCCGATTTTATATCTAAGCTCCAAGCTGAATTTTCCAACTCCAAATGCTTCTAATCTTCACTAAAAGATAGCCAACACTTCATATTCTCAACACTTATTGAATCCCAAAACCGAATTTAAACAGTAACAACTATCTTTTGAAATAAAGATGAGAGGAAACAACTTTTCAAATCTCAATCAAGAATAAGGTAAGATGAGCAATCTAAGATAGGTAAGGAATAAAATTTGAGAACTTACTTAGGTTTTCATAAACCATTTGACATTTTGAAACTAAGTTTTTCAAAATATCCTAAAGACGACCAAGCTAGGGGTTTATACGGTTAGCATGGCTCTGATACCAACTTTTGTGAGAACCCGGGGTATTTAACTTGTAATACTTAACCATCAAGATGATTCAAGCATTACAAATCAAATATCTTGACTCTCGGCGTATATGTACTTCCCAGAATTGCAGTACACATACCCCTTACAAAAATTATGCATCAATTCCATTCAACACATAGAACCAAAGTACAATTAAACAATTCAAAAGACATACAATATAGAGTTATTACAAAAGGGGCTGGCCGGCCAAATAGCAACTAAAGAGTTGGATAAACAGCGGAAGCAAACAGCCATAAGATGGCGATAAACAAGAGCCAATTAGTGTGCCTTTAACCCACAAGGCAACCAACTGGGCCACTAACCTAGTCGTTAAACCCGCCGCACATCTCACAAAAGTGGATTCCTTGGGGATCAGCTTCCTCCTCTGCAACAATTTAGTTAAGCAAAGCAAATGAGTACAAAAATGTACTCGCAAGACTTACATGTAGGGTAGCAGGCCTATACATAGCTACATGCGAGCTTATTTAAGTGGATGAGGCTCTAGACTCATTTTCAGCATAAAGCAAGTTTTCATTTGCAATAATGTAATAGAATTAAAGCAATTTTACAATCTGTTTTTATTTGATAAAAACAGCGAGAATATAAGTAACAATAATAACAAGACATCCTGGAAGTGGCTAACCCAATAGCCACCACAACAATAGCATGAATTCTCCATTCATACCACCCACATCAAGTTTTAATTAAAGTTCCAAAATGTTGAGTCTAACTCCTGCAAATCCAATCCCAAGAGTGTCCATAACCTAGGACGAGGCTATTCGAATAGTTTATACCCTACAGGGGTGTACCAATGTACCCATACGCCAGACCGCCTCTTATGCCACTAGATTAAGCACACTTCCGAAGGTATGCCGACAAGGCTAAGTCCTACGAGACATTTCCAATATTGTGTATTAATTACGAGTCGCCCATATGTTGATACGGAGTCATCAAAGATGCTCACCGTGTTTAAAAAGGACGATGGTCCTCGCAGTGGATAACCTCCACCACTGCTCACCCAAACACACACAAGTTTCTTTTTCAACACCACGCACACAACCACCATGCGACCCGGAGCTAACACACTCCAAAGTACTAAGTAAAGAGAGGTTCCATATGCCTCTCATGTGGTTAGCACGTAATTATGCTTGGTTTTGGTGAAACAAGATGTTCGGTCCTTGTTGACCTAGGCAAGACATTCACACACCCGATATCCACCATCCAACCACTTGCCCAAGTCTAAATCATTTCATTTACACTTTTAGTTTTTCAAGGTAACATAGCACAAGGTTCTGAACATAGTGTAATAAAATGATTTGTGTGATCAAAGTTATCGACTAAGTCGATAACCGCCCAATTCTACTGGTAGCTAAGCATTTCTAAGCATGACACCGTAAAAGACAATAAAAGAGCATAATTCAACCGCCGGGCTCTAATTCACCAGTGAGATTAATATCTTACGTTTAGTGGCAGGGGATGAACAACTTAAGGGCAACCATGCAATAGGAATAACTACCTCTAATCGGGAAAATAACTTTGACACAAAAGCATGCATACATACAATTTGTAAACAAAGTATTAGACTTTGAAAGCAATGGGACATTTATGATCAAACTGCTTGCCTTGCTAGGGATTACTCTCTTGCTGCAGAGTATCACTCTCGTATACAATAGGATCGTCGGAACCTACCGAAAGAATTCAAAAGCACCATAAGAACAAATAATACCGAAAAGACCCAAAAATTTAATTTCAACCAAAAATCATGAAAAATTAACAGAAGGTATAGCATGATTTTATATGAATTTAGCAACAAGAATTAATTGATTTGGATGTTCTATGCAAAAGTTATGGCAGTTTGAAAGTCAGTTTTCCCGAAAATCCAAATAAATTGCAACCGGTTACTGTTCATCCGAATTAATTATTTTGGTGAAAATTTCAAGAGGTGTGGTGTACTTGAAATTTGTTTGGTAGGCAGAGCTCCACGTGAGATGAACAATGTAATTTGATTCACCTCATTTGGAGCTAATATGAATTTTCTATGATTTTTGAAAGTTATGAAAGTGGTGCACATGTCATAAGTAAAATTAGATTTTTAGTGATAGCAACATGTTCAAAACCTATTTTACAATAAACTACACTAACATAGGATTCCAACAAAGTTGAGTTTACTCAATTTGGATTTACAGAGAAATACTTATGCATTTTTGAAGTTAAAACAATTTTTAGTGCAACAATAATACTAAACCTAAAGTAATTTTGCCAAAAGTGTTTTCTGTAATAGTAACATGATTCAACCCATTTTTGTATTAAAGTACATTTAAAAAGGAAACTAACAAAATTTGAATCATCAATTTTGGAGCTAAAATGAATTACTTATGCAATTTTGAAGTTTAACCAATTTTCAGTTCACAATTAAAGCATTTCGGAAATTATATAAACATAACATACTTTTTATACCCAGCCTAACCTAGCCACGGTCACTGACCAGTGGGCCCTTTGAATAGTGTTCTTTTTCATTTTATTTCCAATTTTAATTAAGCACTGACATGTGGGGTCTATCAGTCACACACACGGTTCATGAAATAGTGTGTGGACTAAAGTCCACAGCACAGTGTAAGGTCTAAGGGCTGCAGTTTACCAAGTACTAATGGCCTCGGCCCATGTGTAAGTGATTCAATGAATCTGCTAATCAATTGATTTCCGATAAAGATACATCATTAACTACTACTAATCATCGTCATTAACTCCTAATTAAACCGCTAAGGATGGTATGGAAATCCGACAAGCGGAGCTCCGCTCCTTAGCCAGCTTGCCTGCGGCTTGATTTGCGTGGCGGTCCACGGCATGTGGGTCCAAGACACAGGATGGGATCCTAATAACCCAGTGCAGCTAATGGTTGGGGTTTCGACGACGGGGGTGCACTAGGTCGTCGGCGAGCCGGAGTGGGGCGGCAAGGCTGAGATACGACAAAAGTGGAAGTGATGCCCCGATGAGTAAATCGTACAAATCAAACGCTCTTAAGCTACTAGAAGGTCCTAGGAAGCTCACCCGAGTGTTGGAGTGGTCGGGGAAACTCTGAGGTGCCTCGACGTTGATAATGGCCGCGGCGGCCGACAATGGAAAATCTTCCAAATTCGAGCTTCCCTGAGATGCAATAGGGAAATTGATAGAGGGGTTTTCTTAGTTGTGCAGTGAGACTTGAGATGACGTGCAAGAGCAAGCTAGAACCTCACCGAAAGGACCAAAGGCACAATGATGTCTTCACGGGGCGCGCTCTGGAGATGATGAAGACACGACGAAGAACCGAGAGCTACAAGCTAAGACAAGGGCTCTCGTTAGCAAAAATGGAAACGACGAGGGAAGTAGGTGCTGGGGAACAAGTCAGTGGGGACTTTACCTGAGAGGAATGCTCACACAAGCTTCCCTCTCCTCGGCCACTGAGAGGAGAAGTGAGCTAAGCGAGAGGGGTAGGGTTGGTTTTGAGCGGGGAAGAGGACGGAGCAAGAGGCGGCGTTAAGTGGAGATGCTCCCGGATAGGTCGACGAGGGCGGTGGGAGACGGCGTTGCACCACACAGACAGAGGCGCGGTAGGGTTGGCGCGGCGCGTGGCGCCCGGGTTCTGCCCGCCCGCCAGTGCGAGGAAGGAGATGGGACTAACAGCCCGGTCCCACCGATCAGAGACAGAGGAAAACAGCGCGGCACGGGTGCATGTTAGGTGGTTCGATCGAGTCCAAAGGCGCGGGTCGGACTCGAGTCTGGGTTTGAGTCAGAGGAATAGTGCTGAGCCCGAAGTTCAAATCAGTTTGACTAGCTAGCAGTAGATTTGACCGGGGCTCTAAAATTAGAAATAAATTTCTAAAAATTCTGAAATAAATCAAGGGACTTCCTGGGACAACCTAGTTTCCAAATAAAATTTTAAAACCTACTGTTCAAGATTTAATTTTTGTAATTTAAATTCAAACTTAGAATAGGTCTTTGACTTGTGTTTAAATTTTCTAGGGGTTGAATTAGGTTCCAAAATTTTGGGAAAAATTATATTAATTCGTGATAATTATCTTATTATTTGAATAAATTATTTCCAGAGGATTATCACAAGTTTTTGCTCTTGCTTTCTTTTGGAACTTCAATTCGAGTTGTATGTTTTCTTTGTTTTCAACAATATCACATCCAACAAATTATGCAAAAACTCCATAAAACCAATGCATGTTTGTAACATCCCAAATATAGGTTGTGTTTCAAATGTAACCAAACCAGGGTTTGTGTTTCAAATGTAACCTAATATGGGTGTTTGTTTCAAATGTAAGAAAATGTGTAGAAATTAAAAAATTTCTCACATCTTGAAACCCTTGAACTCTTCTATAATTCTTGTCAAGAGTTGTAGAATTCAAAAACACAAACCTCTAGTTGACTAAAGTCAAACCCTTATTCAACTTTGTCACAAATCCTGTGCAAAACTTTGGGAAATATTTCTCCTTAGTTCTAGGAATAATGGGTGACCCCTCTGAATTATTTCATAATTTTTAGAAATTATTTGATAATTTTTGGAGGTTAGTCAAACCAATTTTTCAATTGGTCAAACCCTCGAACAGCCCTTGATGAATTTCTTGAGAAAAATGCATTGCATAAAAACCTCCAAAACTTTTATGTAAGGTTAATCCTGGAGTGAGGAAGCTCCAGTAAAAATTTCAGAATTTTTGGAGTTGGTTTGCTATCTCTAGAAATTCTTCCAATCTTAGCCTTCAAATTTAAACTCAAATCTGGCACTGTTCCTTGGGTCCGAGCCACCTTCAAGTGGGTCGAACCCAACCAACTTCCCCGCTCAGCCTGAGCTCCTCCCCCCGTGCGAGGTCGTGCTCCGTTGGATCAGAATCCAACAGCCACGACCTCCCCTCTCCTGTCGTCGCCGTCAGATCCAGATCTCGCGGCCACGAACTCCCCTCTCGTTGCTGTGTCGTGCGCAATCGCCACGACCTCCCACCTCTGTTCGTTGCCGTTGGATCAAAATCCAACAGCCACGACCTCCCCCCTCTGATCGTTGCCGTTGGATCGAGATCCAAAAGCCACGACCTCCCACCTCTGATCGTCGCCGTTGGATCGAAATCCAACAGCCACGACCTCCCATCGTGTCGTGCGCACCAGCCACGACCTCCCCTCTATGTTGTGCGCCGTTGGATCAAAATCCAACAGCCATGACCTCCCCTCGATGTTGTGCGCCCTTGGATGCAAATCTAAAGGCCACGACCTCCCATCGCGTCGTGCGCACCAGCCCGACCTTCCCTCTCTGTTGTGCGCTGTTGGATCAAAATCCAACAGCCACGACCTCCCCCTTTCCTTTCTGACCGCACCGTTTCAGATCCAAGGGTCACGACCTCCCCCTTTTCTTATTGAACGGTTGATATCAGCTCCTGTTCTTCTCCTTCCTCAGTCTCGCGCGCGTGCGCCATGGCAGAGGGAGAGCTGTGCCTTGTCAACTCTCAACCGCTCTTTTTGCTGCAAGCATTTAATGCGGGTCAGCCTTCCGCCCCAAAGCCCTGCTCAGACCTGCCCCCATCCCCTCCGCGTCCTTGTTGCACCATGAACCGAGCTGTGGGCTAAGCTCACCATGGAGCTTAACCCTAGCTCATGGCCTCTGCTCCCCGGCTATAAAAGGTCCTCTTGTTCCTTCTTGGCTTCCTTTAAACACCTCCTCCACTGCTCTCGGTTCTTTTGTGCTCAAATCGCCCGAAGCCCCTCGGCCGCCATTGTTGCACCTTGAAGCTCCTCGGTGGCAACAGGGTCCCAGTGGCTTTTCCTCTCCTCTCTGTGCTCCAGCTTGAACCTCTCATCTCGGTGGACCTTAACCCTAACTCAATTTTGGTTGACCTCTTCAGGGAGCAGCTGAATTTGGAGTTGATCCCCTTCGGTCGAAAAGCTCCCCATTCTTCCTCAAGTCCGGTAAGGACCTCCTCCCTTCAATTCCTTGCTCTGGGAGCATCTCCAAGCTATATGGGATCCATTTGGGTCACCCGGTGCGGTTAATTTTGCCCAGGTCCTCTTCTCCACGTTGTCCTCCTCGGCGCCGGCAAGATCCTTTGTCGCCGGAGCTGCTCAGTCCTCCTCTGTCCCTCTGCGACCTCCAGGTAACCTCCTGGTAGTCCCTAGGAGCTGGGCACTCGCTTGAATGGACCGCTGCGGAGCTCTAATTTATTTTTGCGTTTAGCTGTGGGTTACCGCGCCGCTCTCCTCCGGCTCGCCGGCACTCTGGTCCACCACCGCAGGTGTGGGTGGTACCAGCGGATGCGCGTTGCTATTGCGCACCCGTAGCTGGCCGTAGCTCGTGTCGCCGTGGTCCCAATCGCCGGCGGTGAGGAGTTCTTCGCCGTCGGGTGTGTTCTCGGACGGGGCCGATAACTGTAGCAGCTCGTTAGGACCGTCCCTTTTCAGATCTGCGGGCGAGATTTCGCTGGGGCTGTGCGTGTGTACTATGTTCGCGTGCGTGAGCTCCAAACGCAGCTGCGGTCGTTTCAATCTGGACCGTTGGATTTGATCTCGACGGTCTACGACCGGGGTTTTCCGCGCGCGCGCTGTCGCGTCGACCAATCGTAAGCCGTTGGATCCAAGATCAACGGTCTACGACTAGGGGGTCCTAGCGCGCGTGCGTCCAGTCATTGGGCCGTTCGATTCAAGATCAACGGCCCACAAATTTCCACGTCGATTCGATTTTAGGAAATTCCCGAGAGGTTTATTTGTGAACTGAAAAAGGTAATAAACTTCAAAAATGCATAACTAATTCATTTTTTCTCCTTTTGAGTTGATTCAAATTTTGTTAGCTCTGGTTTGCTCTGGGCTTTAATCTAAAAATGGTTGTAAGCTTAGTTCGGCTCCAGAAAATGGATTTGAAAATTGGTTTAGAAATAGGCTTTAATTGTTGCTCTAAAAATTGCATTTAACTTGTAAAATGCATAAGTAATTCTCTAGACATCCTTTTTGAGTGAATCCAACTTTGTTGGCTTCCTCTTTTAGTGTACTAAATGGTAGAATAGGATTCAGGCATGTCACTATTTTCAAAAGAATTATGGGTGCATTTTATTTGTGCTCTTTTGCATGTCATTGAAAAATCATAAAAAAATGCATACTAGCTCCAAATGAGGTGAACTCAATTGTGTTATTCATCTCATGAGGTGCTTTACTTACCATAAAAATCCCAGGTGCAACACCTCTTTGAAAAATTGTGCTAGAGAATTTAATTCGGATAAACAGTAACCGATTTGAATTTTCCAGCAATTTTCAGGCTGAGCAGATTTGTTTTGGCCATAACTTTTGCATTGAGAATCCAAATTAATTGGTTCTTATTGCTAAATTCTTTAAAAATAATTCTCTTGCTGCTGTAAAAATTTCATTGTATTTGGAGAAAGTTTGTTGTGGAGTCCTTTTGGTTTTCCTCGTTCTTATCGGTTCTTTTTCGCTTTTTCGTTAGGTGCCGACGAGTTTGTTGATAACGAGAGTGTTCCCCTGCAGCAATCTGAGCATATCCAGTAAGGCAAGTAGTTTGATCCTGTTTAATCCCATTACTTTCAAAGTCTAATACTTTGTTTAACTTGAATGTATGCATGCTCTACTTTGTGTTAAATTATCGATTAGTTGATCCTATAGATGCATACTCTATAGGTAAATGTTCATTCTCTACTACTAAGCCTAGGAATATCTTGCTGTGGTGTAGAGTTCGTTGGATGAGCTCTCATCACTTAGTAGATCACGTGTTGGTATTGCTTAGAAATGCTTAGATTGCGGTAGAATTGGGCGGTCATCAACTTATGTCGATGACCTCGATCACACAAAAATTATTATTCCATTATGTCCAGCACTTGTGCTTTGTTAATTTGTAAAGTCAAAACAAAACTGAAAATGAAAAATATTTGGACTTGGGCACAATGGATGATGGTGTGATTTGTTGGTTTGTGGAGTGGTGCCTAAGTCAACAAGGACCAAACATCTTGTTACACTAAACCAAGCAATTTTGCGTGCTAACCACATGAGGGGGATATGGGACCTCTCTTGACTAAGTACTTTGGCGGGTGTTAGCTTCGAGTTGCATGGTGGGCTATTGGGTGAGCAGTAGTGGGGTTTATCCACTGCAAGGAGCACCACCCGTATAAGGGGGTGAGCATCTTTGATGACTCTGCATCAACGTATGGGGAGGTTGTATCCCCATATGGGTGACTCGTTGTTGACACTCAATATTGGAAATGTCTCGTTGGACTTAGCTGTGCCGGCGTACCAAAGGAAGTGTGCTAATAGCTTGGCAAAAAGGCGGTCTGACGTATGGGTACATTGGTACACCCCTGCAGGATTCAAACTATTCGAATAGCCTTGTCCTAGGTTATGGACACGCTTGGGGAGGTCTTTCGAGAGTTAGACTATAACCTTTAATTAAAACTTGACATGGGTGGTATGAATGGGTAATTCATGCTATTGTTGTGGTGGCTATTGGGTTAGTCACTTCCAGGATTGTTGTTGTCATCTATCTATGGTTATTATGCTGTTGTCTCGCTGTTATTTGCAAATTAAAAATGAATTACAAAACTGCTTTGAATCTATTTAATTATTGCTAATGAAAACTTGCTTTATGCTGAAAACAACCTACAGCCTCCACTTAAAGAAGCTTGCATGTAGCATATGTATAGATCTGTTACCCTACACGTAAGTCCTGCGAGTACATTTTTGTACTCATTTGCTTTGCTTAACTAATTTGTTGCAGAGGAGGTGGAGCCCCAAGGGCCCTACTTTTGTGAGATGTGCGGTGGTTCGGACGACTAGCTTGGCGGCCCAGTCGATTGCCTTGTGGGCTTTAGGCAAACCGTATGGCTTTTGTTTATCGCCATCTTATGGCTTTTGCTTCCGCTGTTATTTATCTTTCTTAGTTGTTATTTGGTCGGTCGGCCCCTTTTGTAATAACTCTCTATTATGTATGTCTTTTGTTTAGTCTAGTTCGTGCTTTGGTTCTATGTCTTGAATGGAATTGATGCATGATTTTGTTAAGGGGTGTGTATACTGCATTTCTGAGAAGTATACATATCTTGAAGACACGGGTTATTTTGTTTGCGATGCTAGGGTCAATGGATGACTAAGCATTTCAAGCCAAATAAGCCGGGGTCCTCACAAAGTTGGTATCAGAGCCATACTAACCGTAGTAACCCTAGCTTGGTCGTCCTTAGGATATTTTGAAAAACTTAGTTCAAATTATCAAATGGTTTATGAAATCTTAAGTAAAATCTCTAATTTTACTCCTTACCTATTTAGCTTTCTCATCTCATCTCACTCTAATTTGAGTTTTAAAAGTTGTTTCCCTCTCCTTCCCTCAAAAGATAGCGTTATCATTTAATTGGGTTTTGGGAAACAATGAGATTGGCAAATTGAAGTGTTAGCTGCCCTTTTACAAGGTTTTGAAGTTTCTGGAGTCGGTGATTTCGGCTAAGAGCTTGGATGCAAAATCTGGACAGCAAGCATCAAATTTCCAGACAGCAATCTCAAGGTTTCTAATTAGGATAGATAATGAGAGGATAATTCAACTAAAACGTATGGGAACAAAAGGGTAAGATGTGATACTAGTTGGCTAAGTATCTAACACCTATTTTGTTAGTTTTACCTTGCTTTGAAGAAGTGTTAGAACTAGAATAGCGTGCTGAAATTTTATCTTCTCGAACGATTGCTCGTTCATTCAATGCGGGTTGGTCGTGTCGGGAAGTTGAGCTTTAGTCTTGTATTTCCTTGCTATTTCTTGAGCCTTTTTGGTAAGCTTATAGAGTTGTGTTCTCTCTGTTTAAGTTGGGCTTTCGGTTAGGGTGATTTTCCATTCCCCTAGTCGATAGCTTTTCGCTTTCTTTAACTTCTAATTTTCCGATTTCGTTGCTAACCCCTTTCTCTCTTGATGGGATGGTGGAAGAACTTCGTAGTGGTGCAGGTCGAGCGGTGGTCCAGATGAGGAGCTCCCGCCTCCTCCGACCATGGCTTCGGTTCTTACTCAGATTGAGCAAAACCGAATGGATCAAACCAGGATTCTGGAGGTTATCGCGCGTAACACCTCCACTCTTTCCGGTGCCTCTGGATCAGGGGGAGGAAATGGACACCAGTCGCGTGGGGGACTTGCAGAGTTCCTTCGCACCCGCCCCACTTTCTCGAGTCTAAGGACCCTTGGATCTGACGGCCGGCCGTGCGGTTGGCCAGCTTCGATGTCGCTCGATGCCGGGACGGGAGAAGGCACTTTATAGTTCATAGAGATTACAATTACTATCATGAGTTAATGGAATATGATTTGTTGATGCTACTGTTTTATTATGTATTTGTTGAGTCTTGGACTCACTCTTGCTTTGTTATTGTTTTTTTAGTGATTGTTGAAGACAACATGTATGGAATGAGCGTGACACATACACATCATGTGCAAGCAACCATTAATTTAGCACCTTTAGCTACTCCATTTGTATCTTAGTAAATTAGCCCATTTATTTGGAACTTACTTAGTGGAACCTTTGATGCTTTATGGGAATGTACTTCTCTCACGACTGACTCAGAGGAGGCAAGGGCGAGGGTGGCGGCAAGCTACGATAGTGGAGCTCTGGCGAAGATACGAGCACAGTGCGTTTCTGGGCCCGAAGAATCCGTTTTTGTCGGCGTGAGGTGATGGGGACGATGAAGTCGGCCGGAACAGGGCGGCGATGAGTCCACCGGACTCGGAGGGGACGAGGTCGGCGGCATCGCATCCCAAGAACTTCGCTTCAACGCAAGTTCAGGGAGCTAAGTGGCACAACCTCTCAAGTTCAGGGGGCTGAGAAAGTAAAATGCAAGTTTAGGGAGCTAAGTGGCACAACCTCGCTAGTTCAAGGGGCTGAAAAAGTAAAATGCAAGTTCAGGGAGCTAAGTTACACAACCTCGCAAGTTCAGAGACCTACCGTGCAATTTTCTCTAGTTGTTTTTAAGGGAGATGCTTTATGGTAGTTATATGGGACATGGTTAGTACAAGAGCTTATGTGCAATGATGAGTTATAGATGCTTATATGGTTAAGTAGTTTATTTAGTAGTATCGTTGCTAGCCAATGCTCCCGGGCGCATAGTTCTTGGCGTTCGTGGGCATGGGGTCCCGAGCGTTCTTGGACACGAGGTCCCAAGCTATGTACGAATGTTTATCTTTTTCTTGGGTTTTGATTAGGAAGGTGTTGCTGAAATTGTTAGTAATAATGATTTAAATTTAGAGTGAAAAATATAGTGGTTATATGCCGGGCTCTGTCGGGCCGGGGTGTTACACGTTGCCTCACCTGATTCAGGCCCTCTCTTCTCCTTTAGGGTGTGTTTGGTTGGTGGGATAGAGTTGAATGTGATGTGGTGATCTTGTACTATGTGGTTATATTGTTTTGGGGTGAATGAGATAGATCAACATCTAGAGAGAATATTCCACAAATTTGTATCCCACCATCTAGGATGGGATGATTTCATTCAAACAATCAAATATATGAATAACTTATTTCTTAAACCAGCCCATACATTTACCACTTGGTACATGCAACTAAACAAACCCTTAGCCACTATGACTGATCCATTCCTTCCCCTTCTTCAACATATCCCCAATCCATCTCAATTCCGCTTTAAATCCTCCGAATCAGCGGTAGGTTGTATGTACCTATAAACAACATCTTGTTTCATGTAGAAATGAAATATTTATTCGGATTGGAAAAACCAACATCTTGTTTCATATAGAAAAGAAAATATTACTACGATAGAAAAAAAATGCCTCGTAAAGTAACTTTATTGCCGTACTTCCGGGGCAAAGCACGGCGGTATATAGTAAGCTGTTCCTAATTTTTGGAACCACATTTCACTATCGTCGATCTGTCGTGTCAAACATATAAAGAACAAAGAAAACGGAAGGACAAATTGAAACACTTCGTCATGACTCATTTCAACGGTATGCCATTAACGAGTGCAAGGGCTACGCCTGTGTATTGCTTCGCGGTCACCACCCCGGCAACCAGCTCTTCCGCGGCCGGCGACGCGACGGCGCTCGAGGCCCCGAGCCCGTCGGCGCACGTCGCCTCGTTCGTCATCGCCGCGCTGAGCCACGTCTGCGCGTTGGAAACCGCCCACCTCGCCTGCCTCTCGGTCGCGGCAGCCCCCGCCGCATCGAGCTTGGCGAGCTCGGCTGCCGACTGCTTGGCCAGTCCGGCTGCGGATGACACCGTGCTCGCGCAGTCCCGCAGCGCGGCAGCTGCCGCTGGCGCCTCGCCCCGGCCACCACGTGCGACGAGCTCCTTGACGCGGGAGGAAAAAGTGCGGAGCTGGGCCGCGTTGACATCGGCGGCGGCCCGGGCGAGCTTGACATGGCTGGTCTGGAACGTGCACCCGTACGGAATGAGGGAGTCGTAGCAGGTTACCCGGTACAGCGTAGTGGCGCAGCGCGCGCGGAGGAATGCCACCACCGACTGCGATGCCGCGCACGGCGGCGGTGGTGCCCTTGGTGACCACAGGGAGGAGTAGGATGCGGAGGCGGCCGCGTCGGCTAATGATGTTGATGCGGCAACCGTGGCAACAAGGACGAAGACGACGAGGGAAGTGGTCGTGCGAGGCGCCATTGTTGCGGCCTGCATGGATGCAGAGGATACGGCGCGTGTGCACGTATGTACATAGGGGTGCTACGGATATATTTAGCGGCCGAGTTGCGTGCCTAGGATATTGCGATGTTTCATTGGTGAAAATGCCAAAAGTGGAAATTTATGGTGGTGCTAGCTGGTAGTGGTAGACCGGTTTCTTCGTTCAAGGCTTGAGATGAAGGCGCGTGATTGCAAATCTATGTAGGCGGATACCGTGCTTGTTTAAGAGAAAAACTATGTAACGCTATACCGTTTCTTGCCTTTCCAACGGTACATCTTTGTACCGTTCGTTCCAGACATCCAACGGTGAGGACATCTATCTTTCTCGATATCTCTCGATCTCTGCTCGTTCTTCCCATACAAAACACCATTTCCCAATCCGATTTCTCTCTCTATCTCATTCTCTCTCGATCTCTTGATCCCTCCATCGGAGGCGGCAGGAGAGGGCATAGCGTGAGATGGGGAGGCGGGCGTGGGCGGCAGGTGTTACAGGTGCGAAACAAGCACTACTACGAAAAAGGCTTTCCGAGCGGTTCAAAACGTCATCACGAGCGGTTTCGTGAGCCGTCGAGTTTATGGGTCGATGATGACATGAGGTCATCACGAGCGGTTTTGAACCGTCGTGATGTATACTTTCCGAGCGGTTTGTGGTTCAAACCGTCTGCGATACTTATATATCACGAGCGGTTTCATCCACAAACCGTCTGTGATAATCATATCCTGAGCGGTTTCAGCCACAAACCGTCGTGATAATCACATATCACGAGCGGTTTCAGCCACAAACCGTGCGTGATAATCACATATCACGAGCGGTTTTAGCCACAAACCGTCGTGATAAGTGCATATCACGACGGTTTCAGCCACAAACCGTGCGTGATAAGTGCATATCACGAGCGGTTTGTGGCTGAAACCGTCGTGATGACTTTCTCTATAAAGGCCCAGCGATGGCTGCTTGTACCATTAAATCGGCATCATATATATATTACATATATATTACATATATATTGTTAAGTAGTCTCTCGACCCATTCTGACATGAGAAGGATGAGGCGGTAGCCACGAACAACCTCATTGAGCCCTTGCAAATATAAAAGTATGGATGCAAAGAGGCGGTCGGACATCCAATTACGGATTGGGCGTCGCTATGTTCGAAAAATATCGTTGATCTTGCAGTACTCCGGTAGGAAGTGGCATCATATATTAGCAACTAACCATTCTTGAGCATGTAATCGTCTTTAAACCCAACAAGAACACCAAGCAACCATTCTCATATTTCAAAAGAATTCTCAACTTGTTGCTTGGTGTTCTTGTTGGCTTTAAATTACAATTACATGGACTAATTTCAAAGTGGTGAGGACTACTGAATAATATATATATGATGCCGGTTTTAATGGCACAAGCAAACCACCGCTGGAGACTTTATAGAGAAGAGATTATGAATGGAATGGTAGGGCGTGCACAGTGCATGAGAGGTAGGAGAACTTGACCGGCATGAACAAGGGGACTATTAATATGAACTAATTATCAATTCAATTTCAGCATAAGACTATTGACACCATTACATCACGAGCAAGGGGACTATTAATATGAACTAATTATCAATTCAATTTCAGCATAAGACTATTGACATCATTACATCACACAGACAAGAGGACTATTAATATGAACTAATTATCAATTCAATTTCAGCATAGGACTATTTACATCATTACATCACGAGCAAGGGACTATTAATATGAACTAATTATCAATTCAATTTCAGCATAGGACTATTTACATCATTACATCACGAGCAAGGGACTATTAATATGAACTAATTATCAATTCAATTTCAGCATAAGACTATTAACATCATTGAGCGGTTCATCGACAAGAGAACAAGACCAAGGGTGTCCAAACCCACCACACGATAGTAGCCCTCGGCATCCATCATGAGCACTAGCTAGCCATTTTCATCCTGAGCAAGGAGGGTAGAGACAGAGAGGGACCTTAGTACAGCGCAACCACGGTGGCGACCCCACCACCAGCACAACCCTCATCCATTTCCTTTACCTTGCATAAATCACACAAACATCAGGACACAACTTAAGGCTCATGCATAAAAATCAAACTCAACAAAAGACATTAAGCTAACAGATCTAGAGGAGAATAGAGAGGATGGGAAAGCAAAGCCGGCCGAGGGCCTAGCGGGCATAAAGGGGTTAGGCGGCGGCAACAGGTCGGCGGCGCGTCGAGGTGGGGAGGGGCGGAGTTAGGGCGGGCGCAAACCCTAGCGGCCGGAGCTGGGGAGTGACGAGAGTTTGGGCGTCACCGTAGTTGTGGCTGCGGTGTGCGCAAAAGACACTCTTCTCGTCACGAGTGTCTTTTGCGATGTCACCGTATCTACCTAACCGTCGGCAACAGGAAGAATAAGCGGCGTCGGCGGCGGCGAGGAGAGCAGACGAGAGTAAGGCGGCTGAGGGAGTGGCGAGTTAGGCGCAAACCCTAGCGGCAAGCTGTGCTAGCTCCTACTTATAAAGACTTATCGAGCGGTTCTATTATGGAACCGTCGGTGATAATCATCACGAGCGGTATGGAACCGTCCGTGATATGGGACATATCACGAGCGGTTCCATTATGGAACCGTCCGTGAAATGTTTTTTCTCAAGTATATACACTTACATGACATGTGAAGAAATTACATGTTTATATTAAAAAGCGAAACCTATAATTAAACAAGGTTTTCTAGTGGCGAAGGTAAGTGCTATCTCCATCTGCAATACTTCATAGGCGGCGGTGTCGGCATCGGACGGTTCTGATCGTGACGAAGCTGAAATCGTCCACCGACCCGTTGACACGCTCGTTCGATATAATTAATATTAATTGTAACTTCACCTCCAAACTAGATTTTGTTTTTCCACAAAACCGTCTCGATATATATATATATATATATATATATATATATATATATATATATATATATATATATATATATAGAGAGAGAGAGAGAGAGAGAGAGAGCAATAATTCAACATATAATTAAATATAGTAACTTCACCTCCAAACTTTTTTCATTTTGGAATTTTCATATATATGGCCAAACAGTGTGGCACCGCTTAAAAAGATTTAAAAAGTAAAAACCTATAAATAAAACAAAGTTTTTCTAGTGGCGGAGGTAGGTGCTATCTCCGTCTTCAATACTTCATAAGCGGCGCGTCGGCATTGGGCAGTTCACGATCATCGCGAATGAAGCTGAAATCGTCCACTCGGCGGCCTTCGTTCAAGTGTCTCGAAGACCCTCGGTGTTGAACCAAGAAGAATTGAGCCCATAGGCTCTCTTCCCTTGCTTGAGGGGTATCGGCACAGTCGTGTCGATGCTTTGCCGCCTCGATTTCCTGATCCAAGTGACGGCAAGCCTCACAGAGGCGTGCAACGTCGTTTTGGAGGACTACGTCGATGGCCTTCTCGCCGCCGAAAGTGGGAGATCACCGGAAGACACGGCGGAGGAGGATGTCAAGGCGGCGGAAGGTGGCCGTCACACCGCTTCGGCAAATTCTCCGCCGGCGAGGGTGAAGACACTGTTGATCAAGCGGTGTTCTTCCGCAACGCAGTTCAACCTACACCGAGAGAGGTGCTCGTCTGAGTGAGGCCGAAGGCCATCGGTCTGCGGCGACGAGGAAAGAGGCAGCCATTTCGTTTTTAATTTTATAAGTATGTGGGGATGATCATCTTGGATGGCGGATGATCCTTTTATCAAACAAGGAATAAATTCGGGCGTGAGGCGAAGAGACGCATCGAGGCGAAGCGGATTGGCGGCAAACGAGCGCAGCGCATCGGCGATGAAGAGACGCATCGGGGCGAAGCGGATGGCGGCGACCGTGGAGCATGGCGATATTATCACGAGCGGTTATTGTTAAGAACCGTGCGTGATACTAATTAATATCACGAGCGGTTCTTGTTGAGAACCGTCGTGATACTCCTGACGGTTGTGTTTAAAACCGTGCGTGATCTTGATAATATCACGAGAGCGGTTCGTGTTGAGCAAATCGTGATACTCCTGACGGTTTTCAAAATGAGCCGTGCGTGATATTCTCTCTTCACGAGCGGTTTTTAAGCGCGGCGATGCCTGAGCGGTCTCTAAACCAAAACCGTCTGTGATTGAATGTAATACCGACGGTTTTGGTCAACCGTCCAGTATTAGCCTTTTTGTAGTAGTGAAGGCGGACGGTCGCAAGCTCGTTGGAGCGCGGCGGGCGGCCATGGACTCGCCCAAGCCACTAAAAGATGAACACCCCTTTGCCAACTCATATATGCGTTGGTAAAAATTCAAATAAGTGTTGGTACGATCTATACCAACGCATTTACTATGTGTTGTCATTGAGGCCGTTGCGAGAGTCTATTACAACAGATAAATAAGCGCTGGTAATAGATATGAAAAGGCGTTGCGAAGTAGCAATGGATATAGTCATATTGTAACTACACTTGTATGCGTTGGTATTTACCATGCACAGATGACTTTTACTATTTTAACAATAGATATAATTATTTTGTCTAGCGCATAGAAGCGTTGGTACTTGCCATCTGAGATGAGTTTTGCTATTTTGGCAATGGATATAATTAGGTTCTTTTAGCGATTATAAGTGTGTAGAAGTCAAAGTAAAAAATTATTATCGGTCATAACATGGTTAAAAAGAGCACTCATATATTATAAACAAATTGTTGCATTACACAAAGAACCATCCACATAAGACATAATGTAAATATTTTACTTTAACATCATTTCCTAACAGAATGAAATCTAAATGTAATGAAGATCTTGATCATCATTTCCTAACAGAATGTAATCTAAATGTAATGAAGATCATCTGCCTATGTCACCATTTTCCACTTTGCATTGAACATGTCATCTATAGCATCATCCATTTATCTTATCAACCTACAATGAAAAAATAGAGTCTGTTAATGCACTATTAGGAAGAAATAGAATCATAATATTAAAGTAACAAAACAAAGAGGAGCACTGTACATAAGTTGATGGCCACGCAATATCAGCTCCTACTGCATGATCAATCAATTTGTAGCCTTTGTATGGCCGTATCAATTCTTCACATTTGGCAATTGCAAGATCGACATGCACCATCCAAAATTCATTTCTTAGCTGAACGCCATCAAGTTTATCTTTTGGATCACAACTTATGATTGTAGCAAGAGTCCAATCCTTATTTGCATTTTTCTAGCTCTTCAAGAATACTTTAGTGCCAACCTAGTCCACACATATAATAATATGCTTAGTACTGAAGCGGGGAGGTGCAAAAATAGAAAATTTACTAAACCCATGGTTATTAGCTCAGATAAATCGAAATGTAAATGTTGGAAATGAGAACAAACATGTTTAACATCTCATAATGTAGCTCAAAAAAGGGAACTCTTGTGAGTAAACAGTAACAACATGGTGCAGAAACCAAGAAACGACTTGGCTTGTAGGAAGTGGAGTTTAGGGGTGAGACCGCACCTAGCATACTTGGTGCTCTTTGAAGTATTTCCTAGACATGCAGGCAAACACCATATAGTGGTGCATTGTCTAATACCTGGTGTCATGAACACAATCAATAAGAAAAAGAGTAATTGAGAATTACCTTAACACTAACATCCGGGAATATTAAAAGGAATAAATAAACAAACCTTTAGGGAGAAGATAAAGACGAGATCATCTCGTACGAGATGTTCCTACATAAAAATTGATATACAAGTTCACAAGTTCAATATAAAAGCTGACACAATCAAGTTGGAACCTCATGTAAGAGGACGTGAGAAATATAGTCATTGATAGGTAAATAAGGAATCTTGGTCTCCACAAGAGTATTACATTTCCAATGGAAATACTCCAAGTGTTAGCAGATTATTCATTGACCGGTGATTTCGATTTTTTTCTCAAAAGAATATTGTGAAAGTACATTATTGCTTATAGGAATAATGCAAAAGTTAGCTAGAATCATTAAATATCTCATTGCTTACTAGCTCGGCACAAAAGGGCCTAAAGGTTATTCCTAAACAACTAGTTTATTAAATATCACAACCACGGTGGCGATAAAACAGAACAATGTCAATCTGCGATTGGGCTTCCCAAATCCTGCTACTACTAATTCTCACCTTCCCAAATATCACTTCGTTCAGATCACTCATGATGGATTCCTCTCTATTAAGTGAGCCTGAAATTTTGAATTAAACAAGAATAAAGAAATTTGCAGAGTATCATATCCTAAAAAGAACAAATAGGAAAGGGAAAAGAAGAGAACAATTTCGAAACAAATATTGAGTAGCAAATGGAATAGGGAACAAACTCAATCAGTGGGTTAGTTGATAGCATTCTCCATTTCTAAACCTACTTAAAACTGAAAAGCATTCATGGAAAAGTATCAAAAGGACATGCTAGTTACATTTTAGCATGCATAACTCGAAAAGTTCTTTAACCTAGGGCTCTAAAAAGCATAAGCTAGTAAACAAGTCCAAGTAATCACAACTAGGGTAGCAGAAGAATAACTGCCATCGTATTATCATGAAGTGGAAACTACTTCAAAAAAACGAAGGTGAACAATTTTTAGCACACCTACAATCCAAATGTGCAATCACATGCAAAGTACTTCTCAGAAAATGGATAAGCATTACTATTCAAAAGTAGCATCTAATGCTAATTTTAGAGTACTTTGTATATACTTTGCTATTAGTCTCTTCTATAGGGTCTTTTATGCATATTTACCACACCTGTGTACCCATTGTATATCAGCCCCTTTGGGCCTTATTGCAATTCAAGCTCTCTCATTACATGGTATCAGAGCATGGTGCTCGATCCAAACCTTAGCCGTCGCCGCCGTCGAGCTTGTCGATCACCGCCGAGGCACTGGCAACTACAACCCTTCCTACGAACATAATCAGATTAATTCTTGGCTTCAGACCCTTTTCTATCCCTGTCCAGGCATAATCATAAAGAGGTAAAAAACTTTAGATGATCTCAATCACGTGATCTACGTCTTTGTGAGTCACAAAACCAACCTTTGACAACTTCTTCAGTTTAGTGTGGGAATGTAGATCCCTGCATATGACTCTCCGGAAATGTAGAACGGGTTTGACTAAGAATTAAAGCTTTTGACCCACATGATCCTACAAGTACCTTTCAAGGCTATTCTCAGTGAGTACTTCCAAACATGACCGATAGTAGTGACTAAGTGCGTAATACATCAATGTTGTAACTTCAGGCTTGAATGGTGCTTTAAGATCCTTGCACACTCATGTATTCATTTTCCACATGATTCAACATGTAAAAACACAAACAACGAGAACACGTGGCTGAAGCAGCCGCTCGAAGAGCCTACCTTGCGTAGATCATACGCATAGGTCATCTTTGCCATCGATTCGGCACCCCACCTCAAAACATTGGCCAAAGGCCAAATTCCACTTCACAATCTCCAACAATTGAACAAAACTCCCCTTAAAATTGCAATGCCTAGTACCAAAATCCAAAACCGTACCAAGGTAGCGCATTCCTCCACAAGGCCTGAACTTGCTTTGTAGCATGCGGCTGGACTACTATGCCCCTCGTCCAAGCTCTGCATCAGCAGAAAAATCGGGAGCTCGGGACCACAAGCGTAACATTCTCAGACTCAATTCCCAACAAGATAAAAAGAAGAATCGAAACCTCATTGGTAGAGTTCACGGCGGCGTCGACCTCGAGGTTCCATGGTTGGCCTTGCAGTAGATCTGGAGTTGATGCGGTGTGGAGGAGGTGGCGGGAGATGCAAAGGAGGGGCGGTCTGGCCTTGAATGGGAGGAGGGGCAGGCGCGGAGGCGAGGGCAGTGAGGCGGAGTGAGGCAAAGTGTGGCCAGGCGAGGTAAGCGGCGATTGGTGAGGCGAGCGGCGGTAGCAAGGCGGCACGGAGGCGGTGAGTGGGAGATGGAGGCGAGAGGATGCGGCGGGCGTGGCGTGGAGTTTCGAGGCTCGGGGGAGATGGGCGAGGTGAGGGCGTGGGGCGAGGCGGGCGGGTGAGGATGAGGCGGAGTGGCGGTGGGCGAGGGCGTTGCGGCGGTGGGTGAGGGTGGCGCGGTGGCGACAAGTGGGGGCGGCGTGGTTTGGGGAAGGCGGGCGTCGAATTTTGGGGAAGGGCGGGCGGGATTTTTGGATTATTTTAGAGGGAGACGAAGCGGAAGGGAATTAGTACTAACCGACTAATCGAGGAGGGAAGTTAGGATATGATGAATTTAGAGGGGAGCAGCAGTTTTATTTGGAGGTGGGAGGTGGTGAGCTGAGTTGGTCCTGCAACACATGAGCTTTCCGTTGCGAGTTATGTGTTGTTGTATGTGTTGTATGTATGTTTTTCTTGTAGTGAGCGTGACCATAGAGGCAGCAAGCAAATGCGTGCGGGCGGGGGGGGGGGTGACAAGCGTGAGGACGGCGGTGGGAAAGCGGCGGCCGGCAAGCAGCACACAGCAGTCAGTGCGGCGCACTCGCTCCTTCTCCTTCCACACACATGTGTCCACGTAACTAGCTCACTATCCAGTTCCCAGTCGCTGCATGTCCTCGTCCACCCAAACGAACCAGCGACCTCGTGTTTTATGAAGTTTCATCTCAAGTCTCATGAAGTTTTATTAAGTTTTATGAAGTTTCATCCCAAGTTTCAAGTGTTTCATCAAATTTCATATAGTTTCATTAAGTTTTATGAAGTTTCATCTCAAGTCTCATTGTGCTTCATTAAGTTTCATCACAAGTCTCAGGAAGTTTCATTAAGTTTCATCGTGTTTCATTCTAAGTTTCATCGTGTTTCATTAAGTTTTATGAAGTTTCATCCCAAGTCCCATGAAGTTTCATCCTAAGTTTCATCGTGTTTCATTAAGTTTCATCCCAAGTCTCATGAAGTTTCATCCCAAGTTTCATCGTGTTTCATCAAGTTTTATATAGTTTCATCCCAAGTCTCATGAAGTTTCATTAATATTCATCCCAAGTTTCATCGTATTTCATCAAGTTTCATTAAGTTTCATGAAGTTTTAATCCTAAATAACTGGATGAAACTCACTGAAACTTTGTGGAAACTGTTTGAAACTCTCTGAAACCTAGTGAAACTTCATGAAACAAGGATGGAACTTCATAGAACTTAATGAAACTGAATGAAACTGGGTGAAACTTGCTCTATAAAATATGGAGAAACAATAATACTGAATGAAACTTCATGGGACATAACGAAACTTCATGAAACTGCTATACCGTTGGAAGTGCTTCTAACAGTATAGCGTTGTGTGGCAGCTCCCCTTGTTTAATGCAGGTTTTTGATAATTTTTTGTACAAGGAACAAAGTGTGTGATGCCATAGAGCTCTGAATAGAGTTAATTTGCTAATTGCAAACTGGAAATGTATCAAAGAATTATTTTAACCGTTATGCACATTGTTTGGATCTGTTTCTATTCACATGTTTTAAATTTTGTGCCTTTCGCTTTTTAGGAGAGAATAGGAGCACTACTCAATGGTAATTGAATGTAGGATGGTAACCATTTATAGTTCCATAATTTGTGTTGAATTCTATAGAAGCACATGGTCCTAGCTGTGTAGTCCCATATTTCATTACGATGAAAACATAGTTTCAAGTGCGCCACAGAAAATTAAGGTCTTCGTTTGGCGATTAGTAAATGACGGGCTTGCGATAAAAGTCAATAGTTGGCTCCGAAAGTTGACCCCAAACAAACTTTGTGATATATGAGGGCTGGAGGAGGAGACGGGTTTTCACACTGTGATTCGTTGGCCGCACGCAAGAGACCTTCGCGAGGCTATGAAGAAAACCGTGTGGGCACTGCCGAATGATTCTAGGCTTCTTTACTCAGGTCGGATTGGCTACTGATCCTATTAAATACCTTGCAGCAGGAGGAGCAAGAAAAACTCATGCTCACGTTGTGGTGATGCTAGCAGGTCCGTAATGAAGCTGTCTTCACTCCAAAGCAGATTTCGATTGTAGGGTCAGTCAAGTTCCTAGAGGACTATTGGAACTCTCTGTACATTGTTCGACAAGAGGATCCTGATTCTTGTGCGAAGGGTAAGAAGCCGCTGGGTGGTGCTTGTGTTCAACCGAAACTTGGGTCAATAACGGCTCTCAAAAACAGATGGAAGCCACCTGATCCTGTTTGGGTTAAAATCAACATTGATGGGGCGTTTTCAGAGAATTCAGGTGAGCCAGGGGTGGGGATAATCAGCCACGATGAGAAGGGATCGATACTGCTTTCTTCTTGGCAGACCATTCAGCACGTGGGAGATCCTTGTTATGAATAGTACTTGTATTCATCATAAGGCCAATGAGCCAATATATATACAAGTACAGGTGTGGCATATATGCAGGTAACCCCTTATACAATGGAAAAATACACAGCCAATAATATACATCTAACACCCCCCTCAAACTTATGGTGGATCAACAACATGAAGTTTAGAGAGATAGAAGCTGTATTGGGCTCTGGTCTGCACGTTTGTGAAGAAATGCATAGCCGAAGTTACGAAGATGCGTCTTGAAGAGCAACAACACAGTCTGCACTGTGTCCACATGTAGGAAGTATCAACATCAATATGCTTAGTAAGATCATACTTCACCGGATTTGTAGCAATACTAATAGCCCATGTACTGTCAGATAAAAGAGGAGTGAGTGCTGAAACTAAAACACAAAAATCCTCAAGTAACCACCGTAGCCAAGTAACCTCCATTGTCAACAAAGCCATAGCTCGCAACTCAGCCTCAGTAATCGAACGTGAAATTGTTGTCTGCTTCTTAGTCTTCCAAGCAATGAGAGAACTACCAAGAAAAACACAATAAGCAGAGAGAGACCGGCGATCAGACTGATCACTAGTCCAGGTGGCATCAGAATATGCCTGGAGCTGTAAAGAGCTGGAGCGAGGGAAAAACAGATGACGAGTGATGGTTCCATGAATATATCGTAGAACACGAAGATGATGACTATAGTGGAGCTGAGTAGCAGCAGAAACAAACCGACTCAAGATATGCACAGAGTATGAAATGTTAGAACGAGTGACACCCAGATAAACAAGACTCCGAACAAGGTGACGATAGCGAGTAGAATCAGCAAGAGGCTCACCATCGATTGGGCGAAGATGAACGATAAGCTCCATAGGAGTCTCGGCGGTGTCTTTGGTCGATAAGAAAGCACGATCAAGAAAATCATGAATATACTTTTCTTGGGGCAGATAGAAGCCCCTAGGAGTAGAAATAACCTCAACCCCAAGAAAGTAGCGAAGAGGACCCAGATCAGACATGAGAAACTGCTCATTAAGACGCTCATTCACAAAGGCGATGTACTAAGAATCATCTCCAGTAATGATCATATCATCAACATATAAAAGGAGAAGCGTCCGACCACGAAGCGAAGTGTGAATAAAGAGAGCAGGATCATGAGCACTGATAGAGAAACCAACTGCAGTGACAACAGAAGAGAAACGATCAAACCAGGCACAAGGAGCTTGCTTGAGATCGTAAAGAGATCGGCGAAGGCGACAAACCATACCCTCAGGAACAGAATACCCCGGTGGTGGCTGCATATAAACCTCTTCACGCAGCTCACCATTGAGAAAGACATTCTTGACATCAAGCTGAGAGATGGACCATGCCCGAACAGATGCCATAGCAAGAAGAGTGCAAACAGTGGTCATGTGAGCCATAGGAGCAAATGTCTCATTATAATCACGACCACGCTCCTACTGAAAACCACGTGCCATAAGACAAGCATTGTAGTGCTCAAGAGAACCATCAGAGCGGGTCTTAATCTTGTAGACCCACTTGCACGTGATAGAAGTAACACGCACGGGAAGAGAGACAAGATCTCACATGCCAGTACGCTCAAGGGCAGCAATCTCCTCTGCCATCGCATGCTGCTACTCCTGATGAACAGCAGCGTCACGATAAGAAGTCGGTTCGGCAAGAGCTGCTAAACAAAAGCGTGTATGAGGCCGAATAGACTGACAATCACGAAGATCATATCGAGAAGAGGCCGAAGAAGATGAACCATGAGAAGAAGATGGTGCATCAGAAGAATCCTCAACTCGTGGACGACGAGTGTAGTAGAGAGGATAAGAAGGACGAAGGCCGGGAGGAGCCTCTGGAGAGGGTAGCGGTGGCGAAGGAGACGGTGAAGTAGGAACCGAAGAGGCCAAAAGCTGTGATGGAGGTGTGGTGACTATGGGGGTGGTAGGAAAAGTTAGAAAAGAAAGCGGCTCGACAAGAGATGCTGGAGTGGTGGAAGGAGAAGGACGAGGGTAGAAAGGACGAGACTCATCAAAAGTGACATCCCGAGAAACCCGCATCCGTCGATAGAGGATCCCAACAACGATATCCCTTATGCTCGGTAGCTATAGCCCAAAAAACGCCTCCTGGTGAGTGGTCAGCTTGGTGCGCTCACGAGGGGCAAGAAGAACATAGCACACACACCCAAAGAGGCGAAGGCTAGAATAGTCAGGAGTTTTGCCTCAGAGACGCTCAACTGGGATCCCACCCTAAAGAGCAGAAGAAGGCTGAATGTTAGTCAGAAAAGTGGCAGTAGAAATAGCCTTAGCCTAGAAGTGTGGTGGGACAGCAGAAGCAAGTATAAGAGCACGGGCTGTCTCAAGAAGATGACGATGCTTCCGTTCAGCCACACCGTTCTGGGCATGAGTACCAGAGCAAGAAAACTGAGAGAGAGTACTCTGCTCAGCAAGAAAACCACGAAGGACTCCTAACAAGTATTCCTCAGCAGAGTCAGTATGAAAGACACGGATAGGAGAATCAAACTAAGTACGGATCATGGTGGCAAAAGTCTTGTAGTTGGATAAAACCTCACTACGAGATGACATAAAGTATATCCATGTGTGGCGAGAAAAAACATCAATAAAAATTATATAATATCGATTACCTCCTTTCGAAACGAAAGGATCCGGAACCCATACATCAGAATGAATGCTATGACACTGACTTACTAGAAGGATAAGAAAGTTGAAGCTGTTTACCAAGCTTACAACCCTGACAGTTTAGAGAAACATCACTAGACACAAACCCTAAAAGACCACAATGAAGTAAAAAAGATATACACGACCCACAAAGATATCCCAAACGATGATGCCACTAGGCAAAAGACGGAGTGGAGGATGCAGCAGAAGCGGCGGCGACGGTGGAGGCAACAAAACTGGCAGGGGCAGCGAAAGGAAGATGAAGCCAGTCAAGCTCCCAAAGACGCTATGAGTTATGGCGGCGAGGGCCAGTACCAACCAAAATTCCCGTGCGTCGATCCTGAACACAACAAAAATCAGGATCGAGAGTAACACAACAACCATGATTAGTGAGCCGACTGGCAGATATGAGCTACAAGGTTAGTTTGGGAACATGAGAAACAACATGAATATGAAAAAAGGAATTGGAAAGAGTGCCTCATCCTGTGGTAGAAAGAGAGGTACCATCTACTGTCTGAACAGTGACAGGAGCAGCTAAAGGATGAATAGAAGTGAGACTGGTGGAATCAGGTGTCATATGAAAGGAAGCACTAGAGTCAAGAATCCAAGGTGATATACCTGAGGAAGAAGTAGAAGGTGGTCTCTCACTAGAAGATTGTGCAGCAGAACCAACAGAACCAGATGGTGCAAAAGCAGCCATGCGACCCAGCAGTGTGAGAAATTCTTGAGAATCAGAAGCACCAGAGCTCCTCTGAGAAGAGGAACCACCAGTGCCCTTTGGAGGATGGCCACCACGACGTAAATCCTTCTTCTTTTCGTAGCAGAACTGTGCCTGATGTCCATCCTTGTTGCAATAGGTACAGCGTACCCTACCAACAGCAGCTATCGCTGGTGAAGGCACCACTGATGAAGGAGCTGGAGATGTAGTGGTTGTAGAAACTGGAGGAGCTGCCAGAATCGAAGGAAACGACGGTGACGATAGTAGAACCGCAACACGAATAAGAATCTCCTCAGCACGAACAACGGCAAGGGCCTCCAACAAGGTCACACGAGGGTGGCGTGCCAACAACTGAGCACGAGTCTGCTCATACTTAGCCCAGAGACGAGTCAAGAAGTCGTGAATCTGACGAAATTCTAGAGTGAGGCTAGCGATCTTGACAAAGCGACACGTGTGGCAAACATCCGGTCCCAAAGAGTTAATCTGACGCCATATAGCAGACAATTGGGCATAGAACTCGTCCACAGTGGTATCTCCCTGCTGCAGCGACTGCTCCTAACGCACAACAGAAAAATACAAAAATCACCAGACGGCTCGTAGCAGTTGCGCAAATTTGTCCACATCAACTGTGCTGAAGCCAAACCAACCACATCCCCAGTAAATTGCACCTCCATGTTAGCAACCAGAATAGCAGAGGCACAAGCATCCTCATCAATCCTTGTCTTGTAGGTAGCATACTGAGTCTGAAAAGTCTCTATGCCATTCTCAAAAACCTCTGATGCCTTTGTATGAGCATCTTCGGAAGCATCCTTGAGTCTGAGGCTCGGCCCGGCGGAGGCGAGCCCGAGGCGGACAAGGCAACTCGCTAGTAAGAAACTCCCAAAGACGCTGACAACGCATGTGGGCGCATATGTTAGCAGTCCGATAATTGAGACCATCGAAGATCCTTTGGCGACAAGGAATGTAAACAGTGCCCATTGGTAGGCGTATTTGGGCGGCACAAATACCAAGGCAACAAAGTCTAATATGCAGCGTTATGGCACAGCGGTTAGACCGACGTGTATATATATTTTTTCTTTCTTTTTTTGCCGGCTCAATTAACCAACCCGGTTTCGGGCCGGCTCAATTAAGCAACCCAGCCAGCGAAAGCCAAAGGCCCGCACTACAATGGATAGCGCCGACAAAGCCAAAGGCCTACACTACAATGGATAGCACTACGCACAGGGGGAACTAGTGTTCCCCCTGGCAGCAGCAGCGGCGACGGCGGTGGCGTTCTCCGGCGGCAGCGTGTGGAAGAAAGCGGCGGATCGATTCGGCGAAGCGGCGGCGGCAATGGCAGCGAACCGAACAACGACAAGCAAGTGACTCCACCAGGATGAAACCTTCGGATGGAGGTGACAAGCGGGAGGCTCCAGCGATGGCACGGCTCGGGCTCGAGGTCCACGCCTACTCGGGCGCGAGGTCCGCTGCGAACCCGGCGGCTCGAGCTCGAGCGGCCGACGACGTGCGACAGGGAAGCAGCAAATGGGCATGGGCGATCGGCAAGGCGCGCGGGTGGCACCGACCCCAAGCGAGGAAAAGCTCGGTCGGCCCCGAGCAAAGAAAGACTCGGGTGGCCCTAAGCGAAGACGAAGATGAAGCACGAGGAGCAGAGGCAACGGTGGCAGTGAGCGGCAACCGGCGGCTGAGGAGGCTAGCGCTGGTCACGTGAGGAAACACATGAGAAAACCCCTAACCCTAGTTTGGCTCTGATACCATGTTATGAATAGCGCTTGTGTTCATCATAAGGCCAATGGGCCAATATATATACAAGTACAGGTCTGGCATATATGCAAGTAACCCCTTATACAATGTAGAAAATACACAACCAATGATATACATCTAACAATCCTGAGGAAGCTGAAGCTTGGGCTTGCCACGAAGGGGTCAGACTTGCGGCAGAATGGACTCACAAGGCAGCGGTGCTAGAGACAGACTGTGCTTCACTGGTCCATCTATTGTCCAATCCGAAAGATTACCATTCTCGTCTAATTTTCATTGTGTCGGAAGTGCCAGAGTTAGCTTGTCAGTCGCCAGCGTTCGAAATTCGGCATACAAAAAGAGAGCAAAATGGAGTAGCTCATGAACTTGCGCATTTGGCGAATCGCTTAAACCACTGTGCGGTTTGGCGTAAGCAATCTCCTTTCTGTATTGAGCACTTGGTTGCTCAAGATTGTATCCCAGATTCTGAGTAATTAATAAAGCTCTCTTTTGCTCGCAAAACAAAAAAAAACTCCCTAATACATCAGAACAGTGGCAAGACAACCACATTGTCTTCTTTCTTTGTGTTTTATTTTTGAGATCACAACCACATCGCCTTTTAATTCCAACCACTAGTATTCTGGCCCTATATCCACTAACAAATATCTATCACTGTTGTAATGTCAAACCAGCCAAAACATCATTCTAGCAAGTATTTGAATATGCAAATTACATTAAAATACCGTCCTCTTACGCCATTTCTTCTACTTCGATTCACATCCTTTTCCAGGCCTCAGTTAGTAATCTTTCAATACGATGCCTAAGAAAATTGCAAAGTTTTTCTTGTTAGATCATTGGATCTTTTTTGTTTAACATGTTGCTTCAAATCGATTTCGAGAAAAAGGAATAAGTCCAGTTTACTCCCTCCAATAATCAGAAAAGTCTGGTTTACCCCCTGAACTACAAAACCAGTTATTTAAACCCCTAAACTTGCGCAATCCGGTCACTTAACCCCTCGGGCTGGTTTGAATAGGTGGCTTTGCACATGTGGCCTCTCATTTGTCCAAGTCAGCATATATGTGTCCCAGTTAGCATCCATGTCCCATTTTTCTTCATCTCTAACTTCTTCTCCATAGATCTTTGGCTCAGGCGGAGATGGCGACGTCAATGAGAATCCTCATGCGCTCGATCTCGAGGTCGCCCATGGCCTCCAGGCGCTACTCCTCTTGTTGGAAATATGCCCTAGAGGCAATCATAGAGATGATTATATTTCATTATGTTCATGACATTGGATAATGTGTTATCTTGTTCCTAGAATAATATTGTTAATATTTATTATCAAGTATGTGACTTGGTTGTGAAACTTTATATTTCTGCGATAATTATTCTTACGATCCTGAGTAAGTAAACATATGTGGACACATATGAATAGACTAGCATATGTATTGGTTGATGACTATGTTTTACAAGTCATAGATATGGAGATATCAAGCCGATAATATGGACACATGTTAGAGAACATGATGTTGGATAAGACCCACCTTGAGACACTATTGAGATTGTTATGAATCTATGTGTCGTTAGTTGGTCTCAAGCAATGATGATGTATAATCCTTAGACCTGAGATCGACATGGTTTCCTACATGTGTAAGGGCACTCTTAGGGGTTGCCAAGCGCTACACCGTGCTTGGGTAGTTATAAAGGTAGCTTTGGGTATGCTCTGAAGCGTGGAGAGGAATGTATTTGGTGGGATATAGGATTTGCCCTCCTAACATAACAGGAGAGATGTCTCTGGGCCCCTCGTTGTGATCGGATAAAGAAAGTGTATGGCCATGCCACTAGTAGTCGAAGTGTTCAACC
Source organism: Phyllostachys edulis (assembly GCA_036346405.1). Lineage (NCBI taxonomy): Eukaryota > Viridiplantae > Streptophyta > Magnoliopsida > Poales > Poaceae > Phyllostachys > Phyllostachys edulis. The sequence continues at coordinate 11,772,137 of CM070564.1, forward strand.
ACGTAAAGTTATCGACACTCGATCGAAAGTATTGAGCAGATCCATGGATGGCACAACATCTCACAGGAGTTCGACCGGACATCGTGAGGCAAAGGGGTATACGAGTAGGTCGCTTAGTTCGACGATTCTGGATTGGTCATATCTGAATACAAAGCTAATTAAAAAAGCTGAATGAGCGTAGTCGCGAATTGGTCGTAACACAGTCGTAAGCAATTACGAACTGGTCGTGACCAAATCTGAACTAGTCGTATAAAGATAGGACCTAGTCGTAAGTGATGAGGACCTAGTCGTAGATCATATTGCATTAAGGTTAAGTCAGATATAATTTGTGTGTATTCGGGAATCGATATGTTACGCTAGGAGCCGCTTCGACTCGTGATGGGAAATGGTTTCGAGTCACAACAAACTACATATGAACCTCTGAGTCACACATAGCAGGTTGGAACTAACGATCTGAATCGATTTATAGCGTGTTGGATAGGATCCGTCACGAGCACTATATAAGGAGGTGCATGAGGCATTGGGAGGGATCGTGAAACACCACGAAACCCTAGCCGTAATCTTCTGAGAGCTCCACCGTGCGACTTGGTGCCGCACACCGGCGTTCGGTTGTTCCTTCCTGGGCGTGTGGATACAGTAGGCGCTACTACGATTGTTGCGCTTGAGGGCGATCGCGATCTTCACAAGGAACTACTGAGGCGTTGTTGGAGGAGGCGATCGACTCGACCATTGCATCGACTTCTTTGGGCGTTGGACGATCGACTCGACCACTACATCGGCAGCTCTTCGTTGGACGAGCTGCTCCAACCCTTCTTCCCTTTATTCTGCGTGCGTCGGTGGTAACGATCTATGATCATCTACTTGCATGGCTTCCTGGTTTGTGTGGTAGAAATTTTTGTTTGAATAGGTGGCTTTGCACATATGGCCTCTCATTTGTCCAAGTCAGCATATATGTGTCCCAGTTAGCATGCCATGTCCCATTTTTCTTCATCTCTAACTTCTTCTCCTTAGATCTTTGGCTTAGGCGGAGATGGCGACGTCGACGAGAATCCTCATGCGCTCGATCTCGAGGTCGCCCATGGCCTCCAGGCGCTGCTCCTCCAGCCACACCGCCTTCCTCTGCCTCGTCGCTTCCACCCGCTCATACATCCCTGCAAGCCTATCCAGAGCCGCCGCCACCTCCGTGCACCCTCTCCCTCTGGTTTCGTGATGATGCCCCGAGGAGGAGCTCAATGGCGACAACAACACCGTCATCCTCGGCTCTTCGGCACTGGCCGCCAGTCGCGGGGTAGAGAAGCCGCGCTGCTGTCCTCGTTCTTCTTCTTCACCTTGGGCGTGGCGCTATCGCGGGATGCGAAGCCAGGGGGAACGGAGGGGGTGAGGTGGAGGAGCGCACGGAGGCGGTCAAGTGAGCCTCCCCTGGCCGCGCCCGGCTGCTGGCACCTCCCCTGGCTCATACGCCTCCAGCGGCTTGCCCCGCCCCTTGCGTGCTTGGCCCCGTGTGCCTTGCGCCTGACACCCTCGACTTGGCTTTGCTTGCTCCCTCGACCCACCATGGCGCCGTTGCTCCTTAGGCCTCTAGCAACCATTGCCGCCTCTTTGTCCCGCGCGCCACCTTGCGGCGCTTCTGGCCATCGGCGCACGCCCGCCCCTGCTCGCTTGAGTCCAACCCACAGGCACGTTCTCTGGCCTGGGTCTTGGTCCTGGCCCACCGGCGCACGCTCCTGGCCTCAGTCTCGGGCCCCTCGTGGCCGCCGTGCTCCGCCACGACCACCAGCGTCGTGCGCTCGCCGACGGGGCCATCCTCCGCCACTCCCCTATGCTCCACCTCTTTGCCGACATGCACAACCTCCTCGGCGTGCCCAACCTCCCAAGCGCGGTGTAGGAGCGAGCCGAGGGAGGCGCGCGGGCCAGCGAGCCGGCGGTGGCGACGCCATGGAGCCGGGTCGACCGGGCGCATGGGGAGGCGGCACCATGCACCGGCCGAGAGAGAGAGAGCCATAGGAGATTGGGGATAGGAATAGAGAGAGATGGAGAAGAAAAGGTGATGTGTGGAGATGACCAGGAGCGCCACGTCCACCACTCAGTGTGACACATCAGCAAAACCACCCCAAATGTTGCCACGTTAGTAAAACCATCCATTCAACCCGGTGTGAGGGGTGAAGTGACCGGATTACGCAAGTTTAGGAGGTTAAATAACCGGTTTTGAAGTTCAGGGGAAAAACTAGACTTTTCTGATAGTTGAAGAGAGTAAACTGGACTTATTCTCGAGAAAAATGAAAGAAGGAATCGAGTCGTAGTGGGAAAGGAAAGAGTTGTGGCCTTGTGGGGGTCTTGAGCTGATTTTTTCTAATCGAACTAGTGGCCCAATTAACCACTGCCATTCAGTTTTAGAGGAGTGGTTCAGATCTTGAGTAATGTAGAAAGATGCAACTCTGCAATAGCAACAGATAATGCAGAGGATCCGCGTCAATACATGTATCATATCTTACTAGCGGGTGTAGTTACTGTCACGTTTGGTATACTCCTTTATCACATATCACTCTGATATATTCCTTTATCATTTTAAATATGCTCACATACTAATTTGAAGGTACTCCAATGCAAACTGTGCAAAAAAAAATTTTACGAGGGAGCCCATGGTTTTTAGTCTATTGTGTAATACCTTCATATTTGCACAGAAAAATGAGTGTTTTAAAACATTATACACACCACCTTTAGAAATGTACACATACCACTGAGCTATATATATATATATATATATATATATATATATATATATATATATATATATATATATATAGAGAGAGAGAGAGAGAGAGAGAGAGACTATCTACGGCAAAGCGTAGAATAGTTATTCTACGCCTAGCCAGCCCACCGCATGCGATCCAGGCCATGTGTGATGCGCGCATGTAATCTTCATACGGTCGGTCCGCCAACTACAGTCGGCGGGCCAGAAATGTCCACGCCTGTGCGAGACTCGATTCGACGGTAATTGATATGAGACGTGACAGTATTTCCGCGAATCATTTTTATTGCCTGTTTGCGGGATGCGACTTTTCAAGCTTGTATGTTTGACAGTAAAACATAACGGCTTGTTGAGCAAGAATTGAGATACTAAAGCTCAAGAGGGTAATGGGCAAAGTTTCATTAATTTAAAAAAAGAACCATAAAGTTTATAATACAATGCATCTTTTAGTAATTTTTATATGAATGCAATATGATATAATGATATGCAAAAAAGACCCAAAAGCCTAAAAATATTAAGAAGGTCAAAAAGCTCAAAAGAAGATCAAAGAAAAGACCAAATAAACAAGGAAAGCTCAGGAAAGAACCAACTACTTTAAACCAACCCAAAGGAATAAATTACCTAGGTGACAAAGGATTCACGGTATTCAAAATAATCAAGGTGGCATAATGACAAATAGGAGATTAACTACTCCCAAAAGCGGTTGATATAAAAGTAGCATGCAATTTAATATAAAACAATATACTTTTTTGAAAATATAGATTCAATATGATCAAAGGACTATGACTTGCATTGTCCTTGCTTAGTTACTATACTTTGGTCTCCAAATCTTGCTCCTGCTGCTTGAAAATCGTTGTCAAAATGAGAGAGAGAGAGAGAGAAAGTGAATGAAACACAAATAATTCCAAAATAAATTCAAATAAAATCCAAAACTAACAAAACCAACTCTGAAAAAAAACAGCTTGATTTTATATGAATTTACGAACTTGAACAGGTTGAAACAGAGTTCAGACGAAGGAGAACGGACTCTTGAAAAATTATCGAATTTGAAATTGTCTAGAAATTGAGAGGGGGAATTGGAATATTCCCTGCAATATTCTCTTCGGAAATTGAGAGGCTGACAAGTGGGGCGATTGCAAGAAAGACAAAGAGAGCAAGAGAGGGAGAGGTTGACCAGTGAGACCCGAAAGTCAGAGAGAGGAAGAAACATAGAGGGAGGATGATAGGTTAGGGTCCACTTGCTAGTGAGAGGAAGAGGGGAACAGAGGAAGAGAAAAATAGACGATCTAGGCTGGTGGCTCGGGCATGCGGTGGTGAGGGAGCGGCCGACGATGACCAAAATGGAACCCTAGCGGTGACGTGATCCTTCGGGTGGTGGTGGCGCGACCAAGAAAGCACCGTAGTGGCTATGCCAGCAATAACGACACAGGCGTGTGGGCACGCGACGCTCGGGAACTTGGGTACTAGCGAACGACGCTGCAACAATGACGAAGAAGGAACGTGGATTGAAGAGGAGAAGATGGCAAGCATTATGGCGTAGATGTAGTGGCAAGGGTCGACGGCGGTCATCGGTAGCGGAGAGCTCCTCTAGCGAAGTGGACAAGAGCATGGGCTAGAACACGGAAAGGAGAAGCTATAATGGTGGGTGGTGGTGGCTGATGGATACTCACAGTTGGTGGCGTAATCTGACGGCGATGACGCACAGTCGGACTCGAAGAAGAAGCACCTGATCTCCTCCTTGGATGTGGCTCGGATCTAATTGGAGGGAATAGGATGGCGAATCCCAGGAACACGACATAACAAGGTGAGATTCGGTGAAGACACGAAGGAATGGCCAGACGGCGAGGTCCTCTTTCGGCTCCAACAGCGGCGGTGCTAGAACTCGAAGATGGCAGTGTGGACTAGGGTTTTCCGTATGCGGCGTGTGAGGGGTGCGGAAGCCAAGGACTAGCGTGGCTTTAAATAGGCGGCCTCGGGTGGCTTGGTGTGTTCAGCACAAACGCTGAAACCAGAAAGGCAGTGACGGCATACATGCTCAGTGCGGATAAGAGAAACAAGGGAGGCTAGGATGGCTGGGCCAGCGCACACACGGGCGAGTTGGGCTACAGGATGGACCGAGCAACTGGGCCAGTGCGGAGTGGGGAGAAAAAGCAGGGCGACAGGGAAAAGACAGGGCAGACCGGTGGGCGGCGGCGAAAGGAGAATGGGCCAGACCACTTTCGGCCCAAAGGAAGTTTAAGAAAAAGAAAGGATTTGGAATTTCAGAAACTAGATTAAACCAAAATGAGCTCAAAGAAATACTAAATAAACTCCAAAAAATTCCAAAAAATACTCTGGAACCTAAGGAACTCGAATAAAAAGGTTTTTAATTTAATTGATGTTTAGCTTATTCACATTAAATGGTTTTAATTTCTAAAAAATTCAAATTAAACTTTAAATTAACCAAGAAAATCCAAATGGTTATTTTTTTAAAGGCTTCAAAAGAAATCCAAATTTTGATATGCTACAGTATGTTTGGTTCATTGCCACAACGTGCCACAGCTTAGTTAGGCATATTTGACTATATTTGACTTTCTTCGGATGTGGCTTGGCATTTGATGCCACACTCTTGGCATGCCACAAAATATTAGCTTGATGCTCTACTTCTCATAGACACAATTATTTGCCATATTGTGCCACAGTTGTGGCCAGAATAAAGCCTGCCACGCTTTGGCACACCAAAATTTGGCATACTCTGGAGTACATGGACAACAGCCAAACATGACCGTGTTGGCCTTATTTCCTTGTTGGGACGGAACAATCGACGGTGTAAGAGAGATTCACAGCTCACACCACAGTAATCAAAGCAATCCACGCGGAACTGAAAAAGGATATATTAGGAATATTTTTTGTCTCGAATTCTGGCCTACACGGTATGACGAGTAGTGCTAAATACTAATTTACCCAAATTGCATTTTTTTGTGCTTTGTGAATCATTTTTTGGGATCCAGCTTATGTCAATATTCCCTCTGCCCCCTAATGTAAGTCCAAACCCTAACGTACAGCTCAAGGCGACATTAAATCTATGAAAAAATTAATATCATTGGACCACATACGGCAAAGAAGAATAGAGCACGAGGTAAACAAAAAATAATGCAGAGTTGGATTGTAAGGAGCTATCACGTGGAATTTTTTTTATTAATTAACCTTTTTTTAATTTTATTTTAAAGTTAACCTCCGCAAACTTTATTTTCAATTTTGACCCATTTGATCACGTCACCATCCGTAGCGTGATAAAACAACACTGTCACACCAGCATGTATCTAAGCAAACTTTTGTCATGCTAGTACCCGTAGCGTGACAGTGTTTTTTGATTATGCCACCACTAGTGATGTGACAAAAAGTGCTATTTTAGTAGACTTATCTTATGGCATGATAATGTTGTTTTGTCACATCACAGATAGTGACGTGACCAAAGAGATCAGAATTGAAAATAAAGTTTACGGAGTTATCTTTAAAATAAAATTTTAAAAAGGGTTAATTAATAGAAAAAAATTCTATCACGTGGCGCTCTCGTTGGACTTTGATTGCCATGCCAAAAACCTCAAGTCGAGTGGTACACTGGAACAGCTCGGTCCTTTCGTCCCTCACTACCACTTGCTACCTTACAGTTCAGGACGGTTGCTCTCAAAGTCTCAAGAATGGCCATAAACTAATTAATCATGTCCATGTTAGGCTGTCAGCGCCATAATTAGCTTCAACGGTCCAACTAGGACCCAGGAAGGACATTTCAATGCGATTTAGTACACATAATATTATATTAGCAATCTCTTTACTAAAAGTCTCTCCCTACCGCCCTGCATGTACTTCGGTGCACCAGGACTACAGATTTCATAGACTTACTATGTGGCATATCAAATTAGAACTTTGTCGAAGATATCGGTGGCCACGGCATTGCAAGATGCTAGGTGGGCTAGGGATTTGAACGGTGGACTTTCCATCCAGGCATTGTTGGAATACCTATCGCTATGGGAGGCTGTTTCGTAGGTTTCCACTAGCGCTGACGTCCCAGACAAGATTGAACGGAAATTGACAACGGATGGGCAATACTCCTGCTACCTCAGCATACGGCATCTTCTCCTTAGGAATGACGCGATCCACCTGTGGCAAGGGCAAGACTATTTGGAAGGCGAAAGCACCGTCACGTTGCAATTTCTTTATGTGGCTTGTCGGACGAAAGGCATGCCTTACCTCGGACAGTTTCCACGAACAGGAGACTTTCTCGCACCTCTTTGCGCACTGCCAATTCTCACAGCAGGTCTCGGAACAGAAGAGTGGTGGAGTAGAACACGAAAGGAAATACATAAAGACAAGGGGAAGCTCTTTGACACAGTAGCCATCCTCGTACACCGGAAGTTGTGGAACGTAACAATCGGGTTTTTCAACAGAAGTTGTGCTTGCCAGAGGAGTCGCTGTGGTCAAATAGGAATTCCGTTCCTGGAGCTTGGCGGGCATTGTGCAGGAAGATTTGGTGTAAATTACTAAACTTAATTCTTGAAAGAAAGGGAGCTCAGCGGCACCCCTCCGTCGCCCCTCTCGGCCAGCGCCACCGCTTCACCACCTCGGCGCCCTCTCCTTTTCCCCTCCATCACCCTTCTCGGCAAGCGCCGCTGCTCCCCCCCCCCTCCCCCCTCTTCTCCCCCGCAACCCCCTCTATCTTCCTCCCCAACCGCCGCCTAGGTGCCTCTCCGCTCGTCCCCCTCCCCAGCCACCACCTTGGCGCCTCCCCTCCTGTCCATCCCCTCATTTTCCCCTCCCTCGCCCTTCTCCACCGGCATCGCCGCTCACACCCACTTCCTCCCATGTCGCCTCCTCGATCTCCCTACCCGACGCCGCCTCGGCGCTTCCCCTCATGTCCACCGCCTCGGTTTGCGCCCACTTAGATCGCTACTGCCGCTGTGGCGTCTTCCTTTCAGGGGACGACGACCAATGATGAGGACATCCCTATGCCTACTACTTCAAGTATACATGAGACTGATCATGAAGTGCCAACCGGTCCAATGACTAGAGCCCGAGTGAAGCTGCTGAACCAACATGTGCTTTTGTTTCTTAATGCGTCTCTTATTGACCATAATGAGAATTGGTTACTACCTCATGCAAATACTTTGTGCATTCTCAAATTTGAACGTTGTGAAGATTTTGGATGCAAAGCAATGGAGGAGGACTCTAGAAGATTAAAGGAAGTCATTTTATGCTATCTCGGCCAGGTCTACAAGCCTTACGACCAGGTCTACCATCCTTACGACCAGGTCTGCCAGCTCTACGACCAGTTGCCAAAGTCCTACGACCTGTTCCAGAAGGTCTACAACCAGTTGCCAACACCCTACGTCCAGGAAGTCTACGACCAGATACACCATGCAACGCTATAGGGAGAAACCCCAAACAATGCTCGGCGTGAACAGTACTCGGCGTGAACAGTATATCCGATTAAGAGTTGTATTCGGAATATGTTGCTGAATCGATTAGTTGCGCCGGCCCTAGCTTTTGTAGCGTGACCAAGGGGCTACACTATAAATACTACCGAGACTCCTATGTATTAGGTAGACCATTATTATTGAGAAAATAACAGATTGGATTGCTTGCAATCGCTCTTGTTCTTCCAAGGGGTGCCGAACACACTTGAGGGGAATTGGAAGTTTTTTATCAAGATCGTTCAACCTTTCCATTGGGAATTGGGAGCACGGTGATTTCACTTGGTGGTCGGTGAAGTCGACGCGTGTGGTCTTGCGAATTATAGAGTGCTAATCTGTAGGACCGGAATAGGCGACTAGAGGGGGGGGTGAATAGGAGCACCAAATCTTTTTGCAAAGATAATGGATTCAACTCAAAATGCAAATCACTCCAATAGCTATGAGAGCTATGAAGATGAATGCTTAAGCACAAGGAAGACTTGTAATGAATCCACTCCTAAACCCTCAAAGCATAGCGACAAACTCCTGAAGAAATCACGAAAAATCAGGGACAAAGGTACTACATTGTTGTAAATGCGGTACTACCTCGATCTTGGTACTACATGAGCAAATTCTTGATACTACCGCAAGATCATACTACCTCGAGCAAAAGTGCGGTACTACCTTTTATCTGACGATGAGCGAAACAGCACGAAAACAAAATCGAAAATCGGCGTAACTTTTAAACCGTAAGGCCAAACTCCACCAAATTTGGAACACACCTTCCTATGGGTATTAGGAACCTATTCCAAATGGCGATCGTCCAGATCTCGTCAAAGTTTCGATCTTTTTCAGTTTTACCTAAGAAGGGCAAAGAACCGAGCAAAACGAAAAACTTGATCCAACTCTTGCTCGTGGGAGATTGATGATCTAGGTGACCTTAGATACGTTCCCACAAGTCACAGTAAGGAGTAAGAGTGCACAAGAATAACCAAAAACCAATGGATCAAGAAAGCACCCAAAATCATCAAAAGAGAATGAAGAACACAAGAGGGGAGCTCATCTTTGGAAGAACATCCATAGATTGATTCATGATGTTCTTTGATTCTGACCACTCCCACAAGGAGGACAAGAGCTCCATCCAAGAGCATACACATCAATCCATCTCTCTAGAGCCTATGCCTCTCTTTTCTTCCCTAAACCCTAAAAACCAAACTAGGGTTTGCAAATGAAGTGCTTGGGCTGCTGTGAACAGCACCCTCTCTATTCATATGAGGCCTAGAGCTTCTAGAAGACTTAACCTAATGGGCTCCCGTTAGGCCCAATAACAAGCAGGACACACACGCATACGCATTTTAAAGCACCGTCTTCACTTTTCTTGACCTAAACCACTTCTTGGCCTTGCCGTCTTGCGCTGGTTGGCATTAGGTCACCAAGGTGGTATTTGGTGAAATTACCAAAATACCCTTCTCGATCCTTCTCCATGGACCGAGTCCAATCTGTCGAAGCAATCGCCGCTTCCGCCACGTGTAGGTTGATCAACGGCTCTCATCATGTCGGCAAGTCTCTCCGTCCGAATCCCATCGGAACCTCCAAGGCACTTGCACCGACCCCGCCGCTTGATCCAACCAACATCGAGCGCCGGTTCGATCCATCTCGTCCATACATGCCATGCTTGAGTCACTGACCTCACGGCATCCATGATCGATTCGGACCTCGGCTCTCCTAGCTTAGTCCCGATCCTCCTCGCCGATGATCGTCGTTGACTGCAAGCCACCGCACAAACAATAGACCAAGAAATCGCCTCCGGAACAAGTTCTTCACAACTTGACCCACGTTAGCTCAAAACATGCAATATGCAACATATATGCATTAACAAACATGGAAATGACATAACCCAAAAACAATTCTCCAAGTTAAGCGAAACTTCGAAACCAAATCGGTACTACCGCCATGTTATGGCGGTACTACTGACCTTCTTGGGTAATCAAGACCCATAACTTCTTGATCGTCACTGCACCTCAAGGAAATCCAAAACTTCCAAAAACACTTGTTCTGGAAAAACCATACCGCTCACACGCGGTCGTTCCGTCATGCGGTACTACCGGCAACCATAGCACGGTACTACCGCTCCTCGAGAAATCCAAAACACAAATTACACCCGTTCTGGAAAAACCATACCGCTTTGCTTGCGGTAATACCGACCAGCGGTACTACCGCATCGCGGTAGTACCGCGCATTACACGCCGGTACTACCGATTATCCTGACACTTGCTGAAAACAAGATTTCAACAAAACCGAAAACGATCGTTTCGACAAACCCAAAGAGCTATTGCCAATTGTACCATCACATTAAGATCGTGAGCATATCCCCATGATATCCACAATCTCCCCTTGATGAACACATTGGCAAATTCCCTAAATGCATGTTTTGAGATTTGAAAGAGTAAGAACTTCGGCGTTTTCGATCAAAGGCACAACTTGGTCCAAATGCAAGAAAAAGCAAAGGAAATGACCAAGCTAGCTCGAATAGTATCGACAAGTGAGATCTGACAAAAGAAGGCAAGAAAGCTTCATTTTCGAAGCGGGTCAAAATCTCACTTAAGGTCCATATGAAAGAACAATTGTTCGAAATGACCTTTGATCATTGTGAGTCTTCAAGAATTGCAAATCAACTTCAGAAAAGGCAAATAAGACCAAAAGAATGCAATAGAGATGGTCCCACTCACTATGATCAATAAAAACCCTATGACTCCAAAAAGCTCTAAAACAACATTTTTACCAATCTTTCTCCCCCTTTGACAATGAATTCATCAAGGTACATGGAAGAAGATAGAGCAAGAAAGTAATAGAATGGCTGTAATTTTTGTAATTTTTCATTTTTTCATTTTTTTTTGTTTTGTTTGTAATTTGAGCAAAAGGAGCCATGAAGATTATCCATGAAGACTGTACAAGTATTACACCAAGCCATATTATGTGAAGAAGCTATAAGCAAGTATGGCAAAACATGTACAGCAAAGCTAAGGCCAAAATAGCAATAATCTGAGATTAAATGAATTGAAGGCATGACCAGGTGCTCAAGATCACAGTTTTAACTAAAGGTATCCAAAATGAGTCAGGCCATGTCTATAAGCAAAAGCGAGCCGAAGCTAGAAAAAGAGTCAGTTTGAGCACTTTGAGATCAATTTTGAATCAATTTGTTCAAGCATTTAGAATTTAGCACATTGAGTACTTTCTTTGAAAATGATTGATTTTATCTTAGTAAAGCAAGTCTGGACTAGGAGCCATCCACAATCGCCTTCTAAGCTTCAACCAATTGCCAATTTGTTTTATTAGCATTGTGCTAGATCTCAAGCCTCACTCGACCATCCCAAGCAAAGACAAGCTTAAGAGAATAGTCTGGGTCATCCAAAACTCCCCGAGTTCATGCCTAGTGCAATGGCAAGGGCCTCATAAGAAAGAATTGATGAGATCAATTTTTTCACACAAAAAGCTCATTTTTCATTTGCTTGACTTGAGAATTAGCATAGCTCAATTTAAAACTTCGAGAATAAGTTCAGACTCAATTAAGCCTATATGACATGGCATGAATCATAAGAGGATCACTAAAGCAAAACTAGTCACCAGATCCAACAAGTCATATTATGATTAGGTTTGCTCACAGATAATAAAGCTAGCATGACAAAAGCTAAGCTATACATAAAAAGCCATAAAAGACATCTAGCAAGCTAGCACAAGACATGGCGGGGTATAAAGTATGAAAGTATGTCATACAAGGATAATAATCAAAGCTCCATAAGGTTGTATTACAATGCAAGTTCTTTGAAGTTTAAAATGCATTATGGTACAATGAATGCAAAAGAGCAAACTCCTCCTCAAAAGCAGACCAAGAGGACTAACAACCCCAATTCTCCCTTGAAAAAGCAAAACGAGAAGAATCAAGAGCTTTAGTGAAAATGTCGACAACTTTGTTGCTCGGACTCAACAAAATGAAGCACATCACCCTTCTCAACATGGTCTCTAAGGAAATGGTAGCGAATGTCAATATGCTTAGTCCTAGAATGTTGCCTTTGGGTTTTTGCAATATTAATGGCGCTAGTGTTGTCACGAGAAAAGAGAACACTACCCAAAAACAACCCATAGTTCGAAGAGTAGATAAGATCCAGAGAACACGAGAGCAACTCTTGGCTGACTACATACTCGGCCTCGGCGATGGATCATGCAACAGAGGACTGTTTCCTAGATGACCACGAGATGAGAGATGTTCCTAAGAAATGACAAGTGCGGAAGTACTCTTCCTATCTACTCTACACCCGTAAAATCAGCATCGAAAAAAGCCCGAATAGAGAGAGCGAAGAAGAAGAATACCAAAGTCCAAAATCAAGAGTGTCACGGAGGTACTGAATATCGACGCCTTTGCTTGACGATGAGAAGCTCGAGGAAGCTCGAAATCGGCGCCTGAGACACACAATAATTGTATGTCCGACCTCGTATTTGTGAGGTAGAGGAGGAGCCAATCATGCTACGGTACTCCTACGGTCCACGGCTCTCCATCCTCATCTCGGGTCCAAACGGTGGTCGTGGCAATGGGAGTAGACATTGGTCTCTCGCTTCCCATGTCGAGCGGCGAAGAAGGTCCTTTGTATACTTACTTTGATGAATGAAGGTGCCTTCTTTCGGTTGGTTGACTTGAAGACCAAGGAAGAAGGTCAATTAGCCCATCATGCTCATCTCAAACTCCTGCTCATAGAATCTGAAAATCTAGACACCAAAGCATGAGAGGAACCACGAATATGATATCATCCACATAAATCAACCAATAAGAAGTCAACGCCATGCTTAAGAGTGAACAAGGTTTTATCAACCATTCCCATTTTGAAATCATTACTAAGCGAAAAAACTCTTAAGCCTATCATACCAAGCTCTAGGGGCTTGCTTCAGACCATACAAGGCTTTGGAGAGTTTAAAAATACGGTTTGGGAATTTGGGATTTTCGAAACCAGGTGGTTGCTTGACAAAGACCTCTTCTTCTATGAAACCATTCAGGAAAGCACTTTTGACATCCATTTGAAAAAGCTTGAAGCCCTTAGATGTCGCAAAAGCTAGCAAAATGCGAATGGCTTCCAATCTAGCTACAAGAGCAAAAGTCTCTTCAAAGTCTAAGCCCTCTACCTGGGAATAACCTTGAGCTACAAGCCTAGCCTTGTTGCGAACTACCAACCATCCTCACTTTGCTTATTTTTGAAAATCCATTTTGTTCCAATTACATGTTGATTAGGTGGAGGTTCAACTAAGGTCCGCACTTGGTTTCTTTCAAAGTTTTCAAGTTCTTCATGCATGGCATTGACCCAAGAGGCATCGAAAAGAGCATGGGTGATATCTCGGGGTTCAAAAGAAGCGACAAAAGCAGAATGTGCATGAGAATCGAAGAAATGAACACGAGCGAGTGACTCGCTCATGAATATCCCCAATAATCTGCTTTCGGTGGATCTTGTCATTTGAATGTGAAGAGGAGCTCTGGTGCGAAGTGACCTCTACCTCATGGGTCAGGAGGTAGGAGCAGAGCCACTCGATCGTCGGTGAAGGTAGGAAGAGGTTGCTCATCTGAAGTCGGTGTAGTAGAAGCGGGCTCCCCAACCCTCTCGAAATGATCGGAGGATGGATTGGGTCCTCATCCTCGAGTCATCATCGGCGAAGATGCTTTCTCGAATATCGAAACACTGTGTACTGCAACATCGGGTCTAGTACCGGGACTAGCCTCATCAAAAGTGACCGCCAAGTCTCAACAATTTTGTTAGTGTCAAAATTAAATACACGATAGCCACGAGAATGAGCAGGATATCCAAGAAATATGCCATCAAAACATCTAGATTCAAATTTATCAAGGTTGCCATGTTTTAGAATGAAGCACTTGCTGTTGGAGATATGCCCTAGAGGCAATCATAGAGATGATGATATTTCATTGTATCCATGATTTAATAAATGTTCCTTGAATATTACCTTTGTGTTGATTAACAAGTATGTGACTTGTTTGTGAAACTCTTTACTTATATGGTTATTCTAAAGTTGTCCCTAGTCGGAGTTCATGTGAGGACACACGTGAATGATGGATAAGCACATGTATCGGTTGATGACCATGTTTCACAGGTCATAGACATGGAGATGTCAAACCAATAATGTGGACACATGTTTAGAGCATGGGGTTGGACCGACCCAACATGAGACATAACAATTATACTTATGGTTCTCTCTACACAATGTGTGCGCCTTGTCCTTAGACACGAGATTGTCGCATGTACTTGAGATGTGAATCGACCTACTTAGGGGCTATCAAGCGCTACTCCGTGAATCGGGTAGTTATAAAAGTAGCTTTGGGTTTGTCATGAAGCATCTTTGCGAGGCATGGTCGATCGAGATGGGATTTGCCCTCTCTACGAGAGAGATATCTCTGGGCCCCTCGGTGATCGGATCGAAAATGCATGGCCATGCTACTTAAGGTTAAGAGTTAACCTAGTAAGGGATTCGGATCATAGGATCGAGATTGGCATGTACATAACGTTGTGATGGTTAAATCGATATGATCTTTGTGTGCGTTTAGGAGTTGTACGTCTTGCTAGAGGCCGCTACCAACTATTGACCAAGTATGTATACTCGCGTCATGTCTAAACATCGTGAACCTATAGGGTCACACACTTAAGGGTTGAAGCCTAATTCGGATTGGATCCAATTGGGTGAGCATTAGGTCCTAATGGGCCTCTATTAGTAGAAGCCCATTGTAAGGCGTCTATAAAAAGAGGGCAAGGCGCCTGATTGGTGATGAGTTTTTCGTGACATCCTCAAACCACGGCGCCACCCCTCCCACGCCCTAGTCGCTCGCGCGGATCTAGTAGTCCGGCGTGCGTCGCTTCCTCCCGTACGTGTGGATACCTTTGGAGGCGCTGCATCTGTGGTGTTTGGACGAACCGCAAGAGAGGAGCTGTACGTGGGACGCCTCACGAGGACGAGGAAGTAGTACGACTACTCTACCCCAACGTCTTGCATCAACTTAGTCGACTACTCTGCCCGACGTCTTTGCATCAATTCCGCTTTTCTGGCGTCTAGTGGTAAGACCGTGATCTATAAGCTGCGGTGATCTTGGTTTCGGGTAGAATTTTTATTAATTTATGCTAGTGTAGCCTACCCGTAGCCCTTCACTTGCAACCAAAAATCTTGAAATGAGAAACTTTGGGCTTATGACCAAATCTGAGCTCATAGGAAGTCTTACCAATAACAGATCTCAAGAACACCCTATTAGAAATATAACAAGCGATAAAGATAGCCTCATTAAAACCTCCTAGGTGTGGAATGCTTATCTAGCATGGTCACAGCCATCTCTACAAGGGTCCTATTCTTCCTCTCTACAACACCATTCTCATTTGGGGAACTCTAGGTGAAGAAAACTGGTGATCTAGCCCCCTATCAGAACAGAAGGTGGCAAAGGAAGAATTCTTGAATTCTGTCCCATTGTCACTCCTAATGGCTCTCAAAGCACCAGGAAGATCAACAGCAAGTCTAAGGACCAAATCTCTAAAGAAACCAAATGCCTCGTCCTTAGAAACCAGAAAATAAACCCATGAATACCTGGAGTAATCATCTACAATCACAAGCACATACCACTTACCACCGGCAGACTGGACTCTAGAAGGGCCAACAATGTCTAAGTGCAAGAGCTGACCTGGTCCATCGGTCATCACTAAAGTAAGAGGTGGATGAGAAGCAGAAACCATCTTACCATGTCTACAGGGTGTGCACACAAGGTCTCTAACAGCCTTCAGCCTAGGCAAACCTCTAATCAAGTCCTTGCTACTGACTCTAGTCAAGTGGTCGAAGCCTATGTGACCAAGCCTACGATGCCACAAAACTAGATCATGGGAATCAGAAGCAACAAGACACCTAGGACTAGAAGCAGAAGAGATACAGAAATTAGCACAAAAGATCCTCTCAAACCTGGAAATCTTAAAGACAAGCTCACTAGAGGAATCTAAAACCCTGCACTCATCACTCTTAAAACTCACCTCTAGACCCTCATCAAGCGGTGAAAGCGAGCGATTATATTTGACTTACTTACCAAAGCGGCGTCCTTGAGCATGAATTTGTTGTTGGCCAAGATCGTGCCCTTTTTTCACGGTCCCGTAGAAGCATCCCCAAATGTGATCAATTCATTGCGGATGCGTGTGAGGAGGAGAACCATCTAGAATCCCGATCATATGTCGAGAACACCGGAGTCAACAATCCATATGTCCTCCTTCCTCGCACGCGAACCTAATGAGCACGAGCAGAAACATATGTGCCTCGATCTTGGGTTAGTGATAAAAGACTTGGGAATCGATCTTGAGTCACATGATGCTTAGGCAAAAGCAGAGAAGCGGCGATAAAACGGTTAGGAACAAAATCATAAGAATGCACACGTGAACCACCTAGACCTCTCAAAACGATCTACCAAAAGATCGGTACTCCCCTGTCTAGATGCTACCGTGGTCTCTCCTCATGATATCCTAAACCGTAGCTACGCCTAGAGCCACCAAAAGAGTCAAAGAAGTCATCTACAAACCTAGGCCCGTGTCTAGAAGGAAGGACAGGCTGCCTGGCTCTAGAGACTACAGTAGGTGCAAAAACTCCTCTAATGGACCTCAAAGCACTCATCCTCTCCTTTCTCTCAATTTTGGCTCTACGAAAGCAGAACTCAACAATATGACCATTCTTCTTGCAGAAGGTGCAATGGTGCTTGACCTTTTGAGGGGTCTGACCTGATGAAGCAGAAGCACCTATCTTGCTAGAAAGGGTTTGAGCAAGACCAGCAGATTTAAAGACTATCTTGGATGACTTAGGTGGTTCTACCTCAATCAGGCCACTCTCAACAGCTCTAACAACCTTAGGTGGATGATTCTTGGAATGCTCTAGAGAATCAAAACCTAGGCCACTATTATTCACACTCACCTTAGATTTGTCTAGAATCATGTTGAGTTTCTTCCTCCCACCAACAAATCTCTCAAGAGTCCCTTTGAGGTAATCATTTTGTATGGCTAGTTCATAACAAGAAGCACACTTATTTGACTTGCTAGCCCTATCGGACTTTTCCTTATAGTGAGCTACCTCGGCTTTCAAAGCCTCACAAGACACACAATAGTTATCCCTAATCTTATCCAAGCGCTCTTTGAACTTAACTCTAAACGCTTCTTGTATCTTATCTACACTATGCCCAAGTTCAATACAAAGAGTACAAGAATCAGAATCAACAACTTTCTTGGAAGCAGTCATAGACATGGATTGTTCAATTTTAGCCTTTTCTTCTAGTGTCTTGTTTAAAGCATCATTCTCAAGTGTGAGTTTAACACGCTTTTCACATGAAGCAGTTTTTAGAGTCTGAGAATCATTTCCGACATCTCCTTCATTTTAATCTTATTTTTCTCACAATGAGAGCAGTGTGACTAGCATCAAATTTACTCAATTCTTTTGTAGCACTATCAATTTTAGTTCAAGCAAAGCACAATTTGAACAAGGCAAAGGGATAGCATCAACGATAGTCACATCTAAAGCAATGGCATTTATGCAAGCGGGACTAGACTTGAGAGTTTCTAGTTCATCGAGCATCTTTCAATTGATTTGTAACAGAGGAATGAGCAAGTCTTAGAGTTACCAATTCATCATACATTCCGAACAAGCATCACAAGCATCTTGAGGACTAATTGATTTGAGTGTAGCAACTTCTAGTTTCAAGTTATCAATCATGATGTCACGATTCTTAAGCATTCTAGCTTGCTTATCTAATTTTCGTTCGAAATGACCAAAGCACGTTTCATTTGAGCGGTGAGGACATACCTCATCGGGATCGCTGAAAAGGTCATCGTCGTTGGAGGAGTCGGCGTCGTGGCTGTCCTTGGCCATGAAGCACATGCGGTGAAGTCTTGATCCTTCTTCTTGCCATGAGAGTCGTCGCCGTCCTCCGTCCCGAGTCCACATCGCTCATGTCAAGCAGACTCAAGAGCGATGAAGGACCTTCTTGACGAACTTGCGATAGTTCGGCTTCTTGGGCTTCGCATCCTTAGCTTGAGGGCGCCTCGAAAGTCCTTCTCCATCTTGCCCTTGACTTGGGGCAAGCTGGAGCGAATGTGGTTTGGCTCACCACACTCAAAGCAAATGTGAGGCCACCTCTCATACATTCCTCACTTTGTTGAAGACTCTCGAGAATTTGGTGGTTAGGAGGGCTAAATCATCCTCAGGTATTTTCTCTAGCTGCTCATCGCTCAAAGAATGCAAAGCGGACAACGAAAGACCAGATGAGCCAAAGTCCAAAGAATCAGAAGAGCTACCCTGAGATGGGTCAACCACTAAAGCCATCGACTCTGTCTTGGGGAGTCGCGAGATGAAATCAATCTCATGCGACTTCAACCTCGAGTAAAGCTTATCCATGGTAAGCTCACTCATGACAGTGTTGTCATTGATGGATGTGATCTTCATTCCCAGGACTCTCATCAAGAGCACCCAAGAACTGGCGTGCATTCTCGGACTTCGATAAATGTGAGACCAACAAAGACGTAAATTATGAAGAATCTTGGAAAACCTTCCCAATAACTCATCCAAAGATTCACCGGGCTTTTGTTCGATCTTTGAGTATTCTTTCTTGAGTTGGTTACTGTCTCACTTCCTTGATAGGCAGTAGAGCCCTCGTGGTAATCACGAGAGGGTCTTCCAGATCTCATGAGCGGACTTCGAGATGAGACCTGCGCTCAAACTCGGATCGACTAAGCCTGGAATCAAGAAGTTCCGAGCCTTCTTTGTTAGCCTCTACATCGGGGTTGATTACATCTTCATCGGCCAGCACGACATAAGCATTTTTGACCTTAAGCAAAATTGCGTGCCCTTGAGCCTCGATGTAGGCTTGCATGCGAGCCTTCCAGTAAGCAAAATCAACTCCATCGAAAATATGAGGTTTGAGTGAATACTTGTCAGTCGCCATGGCTCCTCGAGCGGTTAAGATCTATGAGAAGAGCTAACAAGCTCGATACCAATTATAGGACGGAATAGGCGACTAGAGGGGGTGAATAGGAGCACCAAATCTTTTTGCAAAGATAATGGATTCAACTCAAAATGTAAATCACTCCAATAGCTATGAGAGCTATGAAGATGAATGCTTAAGCACAAGGAAGACTTGTAATGAATCTACTCCTAAACCCTCAAAGCATAGCGACAAACTCCTGAAGAAATCACGAAAAATCGGGGACAAAGGTACTACTGCTGTTGTAAATGCGGTACTACCTCAATGGAGTACTACCATGAGCAAATTCTTGATACTACCTCGGGTAAAAGTGCGGTACTACCTTTTATCTGACGATGAATGTAAACGACTGAAAACAAAATCGAAAATCGGCGTAACTTTTAAACCGTAAGGCCAAACTCCACCAAATTTGGAACACACCTTCCTATGGGTATTAGGAACCTATTCCAAGTGGCGATCGTCCAGATCTACATCAAAGTTTTGATCTTTTTCAGTTTTACCTAAGAAGGGCAAAGAACCGAGCAAAACGAAAAACTTGATCCAACTCTTGCTCGTGGGAGATTGATGATCTAGGTGACCTTAGATATGTTCTCACAAGT
The DNA here is from genome assembly GCA_036346405.1 of Phyllostachys edulis. Classification (NCBI taxonomy): domain Eukaryota; kingdom Viridiplantae; phylum Streptophyta; class Magnoliopsida; order Poales; family Poaceae; genus Phyllostachys; species Phyllostachys edulis. Next base: position 11,791,949 of record CM070564.1, read on the forward strand.
CACAGCAAGGAGTAAGAGTGTACAAGAACAACCAAAAACCAATGGATCAAGGAAGCACCCAAAATCATCAAAAGAGAATGAAGAACACAAGAGGGAGCTCATCTTTGGAAGAACATCCATAGATTGATTCATGATGTTCTTTGATTCTGACCACTCCCACAAGGAGGACAAGAGCTCCATCCAAGAGCATACACATCAATCCATCTCTCTAGAGCCTCATGCCTCTCTTTTCTTCCCTAAACCCTAAAAACCAAACTAGGGTTTGCAAATGAAGTGCTTGGGCTGCTGTGAACAGCACCCTCTCTATTTATATGAGGCCTAGAGCTTCTAGAAGACTTAACCCTAATGGGCTCCCGTTAGGCCCAATAACAAGCAGGACACACTGCGCACGCATTTTAAAGCGCCGTCTTCACTTTTCTTGACCTAAACCACTTCTTGACGCACCGTCTTGCGCCGCGGGTTGGCATTAGGTCACCAAGGTGGTATTTGGTGAAATTACCAAAATACCCCTTCTCGATCCTTCTCCATGGACCGAGTCCAATCTGTCGGCAATCGCTTTGCTCATACGTGTAGGTTGATCAACGGCTCTCATCATGTCGGCAAGTCTCTCCGTCCGAATCCCATCGGAACCTCCAAGGCACTTGCACCGACCCGCGCCGCTTGATCCAACCAACAGATCGAATCTGCGGTTCGATCCATCTCGTCCCATACTGTGCCATGCTTGAGTCACGACCTCACCCGCATCCATGATGGATTCGGACCTCGGCTCTCCTAGCTTAGTCCCGATCCTCCTCGCCGATTGACCGTCGTTGACACGCAAGCCACCCGCACTGACAATAGACCAAGAAATCGCCTCCGGAACAAGTTCTTCACAACTTGACCCACGTTAGCTCAAAACATGCAATATGCAACATATATGCATTAACAAACATGGAAATGACATAACCCAAAAACAATTCTCCAAGTTAAATGAAACTTCGAAAACCAAATCGGTACTACCGCCATGTTATGGCGGTACTACCAAGATCTTGATAATCCGCACCCATAACTTCTTGATCGTCGACTGCACTCAAGGAAATCCAAAACTTCCAAAAACACTTGTTCGGAAAAACCATACCGCTCACACGCCGCGTTCAAATCATCTTGGTACTACCGGCAACCATAGCACGGTACTACGCTCCTCGAAATCAAAACACAAATTACACCGTTACGGAAAAACCATACCGCTTTGCTTGCGGTAATACCGACCAGCGGTACTACCGTAAACACAAGCGGTACTATCGCATCAGCGGTAGTACCGCGCATTACACGCCGGTACTACCGATTATCCTGACACTTGCTGAAAACAGGATTTCAACAAAACCGAAAACGATCGTTTCGACAAACCCAAAGAGCTATTGCCAATTGTACCATCACATTAAGATCGTGAGCATATCCCCATGATATCCACATAATCCTTGCACAGGCAACGGAAGAACACTACGATTCCAGAGAGACACGTGAGTATTTTGATCCTACGTTGAGAAGATTGGGCGACCCCGTATCATCTTAGTATCAGAGCCAGGTTTACTTGGTAGGATTATTTACCCTTAGCGTTAGATTGATTTCTCTTGCTGTTCTTATTCCTAGAGTCCATAAACCGAAAATTGTAACACAAAAATTTCCAAACCCTAGTTTTCAATCTGTTATTTCTCGTGAGTTTTGTTAGGTTTTAGTCCATTAGAATTTTTGTTTAAGTGTTGATCTACGTGTTTTCTTTGTGTCGCTTTGTCTTTGAGTACACAGAAAACCCTACCAAAAAAAATCTATATCCGTGATCGTGAGCGTAGTCGTGCTCGAAGCCGTCCGACCCACACCAGGTCATTTGTTTTGTTTGGCTGCAGTAATTCATCTTTGAGACTAGCTTTTGATAATTGCAATAGGGCTGCTCATAGACTGATTTACACTTGCTGACTGTGAGTGCAATCAAGAGGTGAACAAACCCTAATTCGGCCGTTACAAAAGCAAAGAAGAAAAGGCAGCCGTATACAAAAAAAAGCCACGGCTTGATGTAAAAAAAACCGCAATACTAGTATCAACTTCTCTTCTCGATTGCCCTAATAGCCGAAGGGGAGAGAGAGCTTTGTTCATGCGGTTTAAAGAAAGAAAGGAGAAAAGAAGAGATACTTGCCGAATTTTGGGAAAAGTAAACCCTAGCCTATAACTTCAGATTGTGTGTTTAATCTCTTTGAGCAATCTTGTGCCCTTACACTGAAATCTTGGCAATTGACTAGCGTCTCTCCTAGTACTTGGTGCAAAACGAGCTAGTTGTTATCTCAATTTCAGTTTGTTTCTCACTAGCTCATTCCTTTGTTGCATTAAGTCACATTTATCTTTGCGTGTGCGTTCATACACTTCGCTTAACTCCTTTGGATCAGCACCTAGGCAAAGTATTCTAGCTTGGATTATTACTTAGCTTTACAACAACTTGAATCTCAGATTGCATAGGACATACACTTCCATACCAAGCCCCACTAAATAACCGTTGCTGTGTCAAGTGTGAATCACTCTTAAATTCGCTTGATCATCACAATTGTTGGTCATAACCTCCACCAAGTGTAAGTTCATCGAACTTAATTCACTTCGGAAGGGTAAGAACTTTGCTTGGAAGAGAAGAGAGTGAGTTTGAGAGACTGTTCCACACAACATCCATATATATATAGCTGCTGTTCTTGTGTCTTTTCCACAACTAATCATGTCAGGTGGAGGGGAGCAATATGCCGAAGAAGGCACGTTGAGTGACCCACAAGCGGTCGTCAAGCAATACCAATTTGGAGCACTTCGTGACCATTTCAACCACGAGTTGCACAAAGGGCTTGAACAACTCCATGAGAAGCATGATGCTTTCGCTGATCATATTGCACAAGAGGTACAAAACTTGGAGTTACAAGCTGATCAAAATGCACATCAATTGCGGGAGGACCTTGGAACACTCACTAGGCTTATCCAAACCCGCAACGGAGGCGAAGAAGCTAGCGTTCACGGAGGTGAAGCTGCTGCCCAGGTACCTATTAAACTGCACCCTCGAGTGGTGGCTAATGCAATACGACCACCACTGGTCGGAGGTCATGGAGGAGCTTTTGAAGCACATGCTGGTCGTGGTAGTGGCCAAGGTGGAGGTCGTGGTCGAGGCCAAGGCGGGGGTCGAGGTGGTGTTGCACTTGAACAAGACTAGGACGATGACCTTGCATTACGTCTCAATGACCACTATCGTCGACCACAATGACGATGATTGTCACATCCCCAATTTAATAAATAGAGTTAATATGCATCTCATGAGCATGCATAATGATTTTAAAACTTTTTGCATAATTTATTGCACTTCAAAAATCTTAAACAAGTTTTAAACCTACACTTTAAAACTTAATTGCAAACAAAGACAGAAACCAAACCTTATAATAATCACTTGAAAATAATTTATTCAAATACTAAATTAATTATTATGATTTAATATAATTTTTCCCAAATTTTTGGGACTTGTTTAAACCCTAGGAAAATTCAAACACAATTCAATGATCTACACTAAGTTTGAATTTAAATTATACACTTTATATCATGAACAGTAGGGTTTAATAATTTTTATGGACACTAGACCTAGCCAGGAACTCCTGTGAATTATTTCACATTTTTAGGAAATTTATTTCTATTTTTAGCACCTTGGTCAAAGTGGAGAAACTAATTTAATTCTCGTCAAACCCTTTTTGCTGTTCGGACCGGTCACTGTTCTTCTGGCTTGAGCCTAGCTCTAACTCGCACCCCTACCTCTTGATTCGATCGGACCACCTAGTTGCACCACATCTGAGCTGTTCTTTTCGGGATCGTGCGGTTCCGATCAAAACCAGCCCAACGTACCGAGCCAAGCACTGTTTTTGCTCAAGCCACACCACTTTGTGCCGCTGATGTGCTGGGCCCGAGCGTCAGGGCCATCTTCCTCCTCGCGCAGGGCGCGTTCAGGGCGAGCCCGCCATGCGGTCGAGCCTTCCTGCACCGACCAGTGACGCCGTGACCGCACCGCCCAGTTTGACCTATCCCTGAGCTTCGCCACTTGACGCCGCCTCCGTTCCGTCTCTCGGCTGAGCTTAAGTCATCTCTAAGCCTTCACATTTCCTTACTTCTCCTCCTGTTGACCAAGGAGAAGGACGCTCGCTCGTGTGCACCTCACGGGTAGGCTCCGTTCTGCGGTGCCCTTCGCTTTCTTCTCTCCATGCCGTGTCCATTTGAGCTAACCCGAGCATTTGTCTTCGCTTGTAGCTCTTGGAACACCATCGTGCTCTCGGCGACCTCAGAGCGCGCCCGGACTGACCCTAGTTGCCATTTTCGTCTCCGGTGAGCTCCTCTCCAATTCTTTCGCGTCACATTGTGCCTCCATACATAATATTGCTTTCCCCTCAACTTAATTGTCGGATTATTCATAGGAGTTCCTCAATTTTGGGGTTATTCCTTTTCGGGCGACAAGATCCTCTTTTCTCTTCGTTGTCGATCCGGTAAGCCATTACTCAATCCCTTGCATTTTCACCATCGCCTTACCTCTCTTAGGCTATCCCAAAGCTTCTCGGTTCTTCTTCTTCTTGCACAGATTTCCTTCTCCACGTTGGACCTCGTCGTCATTGTGGTCATTGTCGACGTCAAGCCGACCCTAAGCTTCTCTGGCCCCTAGACCACCTTGGTAAGCTCCAGTGCACTTCGTTATAGCTTTTGTGCACGCTGGTTTTCACACCGCGGAGCTCAGTATGCACATGCACGTACACTGTAGAAGCACCGCCGCTACTCCACATCGCGCCACCACTAGGGTTCGTCGTTGGCCAAATTCTGGCTACCGTCTGGACCGCCATGCTATTGTGGTCCCATCCTGGCTCTTGGTTCGCGCGGCCGTAGGTGTAATATCCCGTCTAACATTAGATAATTCAATTGAATTAGAGAGAGAAATAAATTAATTAAATTTTGAAAAATTCAGTTTTGAGGGAGAGTAAGAAAACCTGTGCCTTTGGCCCACGATGTCTTGGCCTAATTAGGTCGACCGGCCTTAAAAGGGACCAAAGGGGATAGCCTAACCTTAGCCCTCTTCTCTCCTTGCCGTAGCCCCTACCTCCCCTCATGCCTCCCCTTGCTCCTAGCCACCACCAGCCCTGACCGTGCACGTGCCCTCCAACCGAGCAATTTTCTCCAAACTCCACGGAATGGAATACCAGGTGAATAAGCATTGGTGCTGACCAAAGTGGAGGGGATGGAAAAGGACGCCTTTGTCTGCATGGCATTGGTATGGTCAACACACACACATACACATAATAGGGAGGCAAGTATCCATGTGCTGTTGCTACTAGCTAGTGTATGCATGTTGATGGATGTATGCATGATGCGTACATGACTTTGTGAATTATTTGCTGCCCACGTCGCCAGCACTTGTAGCTGTTCCCGAGCACGTTGTGCCTTTGGCAGGTGGTTCGGCCAACATGTGGAGGCTCGGTTGCCCTGCGCCTAATTGCTTGCCTGGCCACGTCGCCGATCGTCCAGAGCAGAAAAAGAAGTGCCGACATGGAGGCTCGGTTGCCCTGCGCCTAATTGCTTGCCTGGCCACGTCGCCGATCGTCCAGAGCAGAAAAAGAAGTGCTTCGGCAGAAGAAAATTAGAAGGAAGAAGCCGGGATCTAGGTTTTCATCGTGTGGGTAATGATCTATCCTTTTATCTCTGTTTTGTTAATTTAAAACGAGATTAGAAGAAAGAATTAGCATGATTCTAGTGGGGGAAAAATCGGATAATAGATTGGTTTAGTCTGCTGTTTTCTTGTTCAATTATTTTGGGTACTATAGGGGAATAATTTGAGGATGTTTTCTACTAGTTAATTGTAGATAATTTTGGTAGCTTTCCGTAGAATATTTAATCATATCAATCGGACGATTAAATTTCGAGTTACGAATTTTGTAAGCCTCTGTCTAGGGAATTGTCGTCTTTTGGCATCATCTTGGTAGACTGTAGATTAAAATTAGTAGATGAGCTAATTAGGGTTTTTGATCTACATGAAAAGTATAGCTGTCTGTCTAAGGATTCTAGAGAGTCTAAGAACACAAATTTTGGTTGGGTAGAACAGAAGTTATGAAATTAGTAAACCTGCTGTCCAAAAGATAACATAATTGTCTTCGGGTAAAGAAACAGGGTTGAAAACGATGGAATCAGAGTTTCATCATAACTAGGAAAATGTAGGTGGTTTCGTGAGGATTTCAGAAAGTCTTGGATGGTCGAATTTGGAGTTCATATGAATAAGTTAGAGATGTTTTATTACTAGGACAGCGGGTAGTGCGTCCAGTACATTTAGATTAAATCGGTCAGCTTGTCATAATCATGCGAGATCGATTAGTGTGACGGGTTGGTGATGTGATGATGTGATTTTGATAATGTTTTTGAGTGTGTGTTATTACTTGCTTGTTCAGCGACTGTGCCCTGATGCGCCGTGCCACAATTTCGTAATCCGGCTTCGAAGGGTTAAGAGGCAAGTACTTTGATTGATAGATTAAATGTGAATGCTTGATCATGATTGCGAGTATTTGATACATATTAGCTATGCATGGTTGTTGGAACGATATGTGTGTTAATATTGGTGAATGCACAAAGTATGATTAAGTTCTATTCATGTATGATGTTATTGCTATTAAATGTTAATGATGAATAGAGTAACTATGCATGTGCATATTGAGATCATGTTTGAGGCTTGGTCATGTGGTGACCAAACATATATATTTTTGAGGTCCCCGTCATATATATGACGGGCTTGAGGTCCCCACACTTGTGGAGTGTGGGCTTGTGGTCCCTATTACTTCCGGAGTATTGGGCTCTTGGTCCCTGTGCTTGCGAGCACAGGCATGGGTATGCATCGACGGTTGCATACCTTGCATTACCAGTAAAATACAAAAAGAGTTAAAGATAAAGGTTGCATTGAGCATTGCATAAGCATATGACATGATGTGTGGTAAAGATTTGAGAATGGATGCTGATGTTATAATGGTGTGTTATAATGTCTTATTATTAGTACTTTGTTGAGTCTGTGGACTCACTCTTGCTTTGTTTGTAGTTTTTAGGTACCCCTTTCAAGAACGACATGCATGGGAGGGAGTAGTCATATGTTTGGACACACACATTACCACGAATCTTTTATAATTGATTAAATTTTAGATCACGCCTTAATAAATGAGAAAAATGCTTAAAGGTTTTGTTATGATTATGCTTTATGCGTTGGATTATTTGTAATAGTGATGAGTAGCATATTTTGGATACCTTTGGCTATGCTCTAGTTGATTAGCATATCTTGAATGCCTATCGATTATGCTGGATATTGGATTGTTTAATTATGATATTTGTTTTAACTATTGGAACCTCCGGTATAGTTAGCTATATAAAGGGGGTTCTGCTGAAATTTAGAAAAAAAAAGTCTTAGTTTTAATTTGTTATATTGTTAGTTTAGTAGTATTCCAGGCTCATGTTGGGCGGGGTGTTACAGTAAGCCACCGCGTCGGTGAGCTACCGTGCAAGCGAGCGGAACGCGTGGCTCTGTTGTCGGACGCGCAGACCGCACTGTAGCGGCATAATTAGGATTTAATTGCAATGATTAACCATTAATGACGAAGATCACCGCTTAAATCGGGTTTAAATTGAGTAATGGTGGCCTAGTCATTATGACATGTGGGCCCATGGCGGTTTAGTGACATCAGAGACTTGGGTGATCGTTTTCCTTTAAGGAAAACGTATTCCCTTATAGCTATAATAGAAAGTCCGTATTGGTATTAGGAAAGCGCATTTTAGAATACGTCTTCATTCAAAGCTGGGCTAGGTCAATTTGGACCGAGTCAACGGTTGACCTAGGGCCCCACTGGTCAGTGACCGCGGCTAGAGTAGCACCCGGTAAGAAAAGTAATAAGTGGCTTAGAAAATCCAAAAATGAATTATTTGCACACTCAAAAATATGAATAACTTCAAAAATGCATAACTAATTCATATTAACTCAAAAAATAGTGAAACCAATTTTGTTAATTTTAATTTTAAATGAACTTTGTTATAAAATTGGTCTCAAACATGCCACTATCCCAGAAAATATATTTGGTGGAAAATGATCCAAAACTAAATATATTTATACACTAAAGATGCTTTTAACTTTAAAAATTCATAACTAGTTCATCTTAACTCCAAAATGGATGAAACCACTTCGATAATTTTTATTTTTAATGAACTTTATATTAAAATTGATTTCAAATCTGTCTCTATAGCAGAGAGTATTATTTTGGAGATTGATCCATTAACACCTTTATTTTTACAAAAGGAAATACTGATAACTTTAGAAATTCATAACAAAATCATGAAAGTTCCAAATGAGGTAAACTCAACTGTTTTGGACTTGTATTAATATTATCTATTTATCCATATAATCCTTTCTCCCACTACTGTTCTACAAATTTTACCCAAATAATTAAATTAAATGAACAGTAACCGGTTGGAATTAAACTGGATTTTCTGGAAAACTGATTTTCAAACCTTAATAACTCTCACATACTAAATCCAAATGGAATAAATCTTTCACCTAAATTCATATAAAATCATGACTTATCTACTGTAGAAAAATCATGTATTTTTGAGTGGGTATTTCTCGATGTTTATCAATATCGTTATTTCTCTAGATTCTGAGCCTATCGATAATGACTTATACACTGCTGAGGGAGAGCAACTAAGCTACCAGCAAGGAAAGCATCATTTGAACTTTCTTTTGTATCATATTTGATCCTAGTTTTGTTAAGATAGTGCAATGATAATTGCTTGCATGCTATTTTGTTAATGTCGCTATTTTTGTGATGTGTAGATTAGTTATCTCCTATTCATTGAGGTTCATATTGAATAACTAATTACTCCAGTAACACATGCTTAAGATAGGATTGTGTGAATTATATAATGTTCGGGTTTGCTTAGCTATGCAATTCTAGAACCGGTAGCTGATTGTCGGAAATAACCCGACAATTATGGGATAAATACAACTATCATTATATGCTTTTGTTTCAGATCTTCGTATCTATTTTATGAGTTAAATTTTATCATTTTAAATGAGCTTTTGGTCTGGACAAGTGATGGTTAGTGATGGTGTCTTTGTGCACGAGCTTGGGTAAGTGTTTGACTTGTCTGGACAATTAAGGACCGAACTTTGGTAACATCTTTGATTCAAGTAAAACTCGTGCTTCCACACGCGGTGTATGGGCACTGCTTGGTTAAGTAAGGGGTTGGTGTTAATTGTTGAGTTGATGACTGGTGGTGTGAGGACATATATGTGTTCTATCACATATATGTTTCGTAGGGTGCCGATTGCGATTCTTTAATGTGAGGGTGAGCCCTATTTAAGCTTTATTAATTGGGTTGATATTCCTGGCACAACTTGCGTGCCTATTTGGTTGGTAGGTGGTATAACCTATCCTAAGTGGGATCACGTCGCGCATGGGTGATTCAACCCAATAATGTCAACTTACTGAAAAATATTGAGTCTTAGTTTACCTGGCCGGCATACCTTAGGAAGTATGCTATTTTTGGAGGCATCAGGAGGCATACGGTCTAATCAAGTCATGTAGGTAAAGTAGTACACCCCTGCAGGGTATAAATCTATTCGAATAGCCGTGTCCACGGTTATGGACAACCACTTGAGTTACATGGTTGCTATTGTTAGACTTGGAATTAAAATTATGGTTATAACTTGGTATTCGTCATGAATGGGATGTTCATGTATTTTGTTGTATCAAAGTGGACAACCACTTTGTTATTTGTATGGTTCATTTGTTATTCACTTTACTACTTATTCACATGCTTTACTTCTACTTTAAATCTGATTTCAAAATGGCACTTGAAAAACTAGTATGTGTAGGTTGTAAATTGTTGTGTCTCTTTTGCAAAACTAAGCCAATATGAGCCATCCTTTGGAACAACCTCTAGCATAACTAATTTTTATTTGTGTAAGACTTGTGAGTACCTTTGTACTCAACCCGGTTGCTGCAATTTCAGGTGAGGAAGGGTATCAGCCCGTTGAGGTTGTTAGCGTCGATTTTGGCGACGCTGACGAGTAATGCTATCATTTAACTCCCAGTCGGTTGCCGATGGGATATGGGCATACCACTGCTGGTCTTTTGGTTTAATTACTTGTTTCCGCTGCTACTTAATACTCTTATTTGAATTTGGCCGGTCGGCCGTTTGTAATAGTTATAGACTTTAACTTTTATGTTGTACGTCTTTTGAACTATCTATGTATGATGTTGTATGGATGTGATCAACGTTGTATGAGAGTATGAGCATATTGGTCGCTGATCTTGGGAGCCAATATGATTACATACTCGCTATTTGTGGCTTCCTATTTAACTCACTAAGTGTAGTGCTTGACTTGTTGGAGAACCGACAATCATGTAGTGCTCGCAGAGGAGCAGCGTGCATGATCGTCAGGGCTCTAGTTTGTAGTTAAGCCTTTCACTGAGATTGAGTTAAGTTGGAATCTATTTACTTGAGGTCCAGAGTTATGTCCTTAAGACCACGCTTAGTCTCAGTCTTACGGAGATAACCCGGGGTCCCCACAATGATGGTTTGGGCAGGCTCAAATTCTCCATGCCCAAATTCGCAGGTGGTACTGATCCTGAGGAGTATCTCACTTGGGAATTGAAGGTTGATAAGATTTTTCGCATGCTTAACTATTCTGATGAAAGAAAGATACAATTAGCACCTCTTGAGTTTGAGGGTTATGTTCTGGATTGGTGGGAACAAGTCATCAATCAAAGAGCCGAGAATTGAGAAGACCCTGTTCCTTCATGGCAAGAGATGAAGCGTGAGATGAGAGCACGCTTTGTGCCTTGTCATTATAAACGTGATCTTTTTGATAAATTGCAGAATATGAAGCAAGGATCACACTCTGTGGAGGAATACTACAAGGAGATGGAGTTAGCTATGATACGAGTCAAGGTTCAAGAACAAGATGAGCAAACAATGGCGTGCTTCCTCTCAGGTTTGAACCACAATGTGAAGCGTATTGTCAATTTTTAGCCCTATAACAATCTCTATGAGTTAGTGCATCAAGCTACAAAGGCCGAAAGACAATTGCAAGAAGATTCCAAGTTTACAAGATCATCTTCCTTTGCTGCTCGTATGCCAACCAGTGGAGGAAAATTTGCGTCCAAGTCATCAGTTGGCAAGAGCACAACTCCAAGTGGTGATTCAAGTTTTCGACCATCTGTTAGCAAGAAGGAGGAAGCCACTCCCAATGCCAAGAATACCGTATATCCAGCAGCTAGTGGCGCTTCATCAGTCGGCTCCACAACCAAGAGTAGTGCTATACAATGTTTCAAATGCCTTGGTCGTGGTCATATGCAAAGGGATTGCCCGAATAACAAGGTAATGTTGATGATGGATAATGGGGAAGTTGATTCAGCTAGTGACGAAGATGCTGATTTGGAGGGGCATGATGATGCCCATTGTGAGGGAAATGAGGAGGAGGCGAATGAGGTGGTCTATTGTGACCCACCAAAATACAACCATGAACAGCGTTGCAACCTTTTTCAAACAAGAGCTCAAGTTAGCAAGGATGATAAATTTTGCAAAGTAATCATTGATGGAGGAAGTTGTCACAAATTAGCTAGCAAAGAGCTTTGTACTAAACTGGGGTTGAGGTACAAGAAGCATCCACATCCATATCAGATCCAATGGTTGCATGAGCATGGATCAATGAGTGTTGGATACACTATGGATGTTGAGTTTGAGATTGGCTCTTATCGCGACACCGTGGAATGCGATGTGGTGTCCATGAATGTGTGTCATTTGCTGCTAGGAAGGCCATGGCAATATGATCGTGCCGTGATTCATGATGGTAGGACCAATCAATACAAGTTCATGTGGAACAATAGAGAAGTCGTGCTTTGACCATTATCCCCTTCTCAAATTGTAAATGATAATATGCAAAAGATAGAGGCACAAGTCGAGGGTGAGATAGGGAAAGAGCAAAAGAGTGTGATTCCACAAAAAGTGAGTGAGAGCCACAAGCCAAAACCGAGTGGAAAAAGAATGAATGAAAGAGAGCAAAAGTTAGTCATGATAGCCACCAAATCTGATTTGAGAGAGATGAGAGATGATCCCACTTTGATGCACTTTGTATTGCTGTACAAAGATGCTTTGGTTTCTACTAATGTCTTAACATCTCTTCCTAGTGTTGTTACTCATGTTTTACAGGTTTATGACGATGTCTTTCCGGCAGAGGTGCCCGCTGGTCTACCGCCCATTAGAGGCATTGAACATAAAATTGATTTGGTTCCAGGTGCCCCTCTTCCTAACAGGCTACTGTACCGTACAAATCCTGAGGAGACAAAAGAGATTCAGCGGCAAGTGCAAGCGCTTATGGAAAAAGGGTACGTACGCGAAAGTCTTAGCCCTTGTGCCATTCTTGTTATTCTTGTTCCTAAGAAAGACGGTACATGGAGGATGTGTGTAGATTGTAGAGCTATCAACAATATTATCATTTGTTATCGTCATACTATTCCTAGGTTAGATGATATGCTTGATGAATTGAGTGGCTCTACTATTTTCTCTAAAATTGATTTGCGTAGTGGATACCATCAAATTAGAATGAAACATGGTGATGAGTGGAAAACAGCCTTTAAAACGAAATTTGGATTGTATAAATGGTTGGTGATGCCTTTTGGTTTATCTAATGCCCCTAGTACATTCATGCGTTTAATGAACCATGTCTTGAGAACTTTCATTGGATGATTTGTGGTAGTCTATTTCGATGACATCTTGATTTATAGCCGCACATTGGATGCTCATGTCGAACACATTAGACAAGTGCTAGAAGTGCTGAGAGCCGAAAAGTTGTTTGCCAATCTTGAGAAGTGTACTTTTAGCACTAGTAAGGTGGTGTTCTTAGGCTATGTTGTTTCAGTTCATGGGATTGAGGTCGATGAATCTAAGATTGAGGCTATACGTGACTGGCCTACTCCTGTTAATGTTAGTCAAATTCATAGTTTCCATGGGCTTGCTGGATTTTATCGTCGATTTGTAAAGGATTTCAGTACCATTGCTGCCCCATTAAATGAATTAACAAAAAAAAGGAGTTCCTTTTGAGTGGGGAAAAACACAAGATAAGGCTTTTGCTGAATTAAAGAAGTGTTTAACTGAGGCACCATTGCTTGTTTTACCTGATTTCACTAGAACTTTTGAGATTGAATGTGATGCTAGTGGGATAGGTATTAGTGGTATTTTGATGCAAGATCGCAAACCTGTAGCATACTTTAGTGAGAAACTTAGCGGTGCTCAATTGAATTATTCTGTTTATGACAAAGAATTGTATGCTCTTGTGCATGTTTTAGAGACTTGGCAACATTATCTATGGCCTAGAGAATTTGTCATACATTCTGATCATGAGGCTTTAAAACATTTGAAAGGACAAGCTAAGTTGAACCGAAGACATGTTAAGTGGGTTGAATTCATTGAAACCTTCCCATACATTATTAAATATAAGAAAGGTAAAGAAAATGTTGTCACTGATGCTTTGTCTAGAAAGAATGTGCTTTTAACTCAATTGGAAGTCAAGGTTCCCGGATTAGAGAGTTTGAAAGAATTATATGCTTCCGATCATGAATTTTCAGTACCATACTCTAAATGCAACGATGAAAAAGGATGGGACAAGTATCATATACATGATGGTTTTCTATTTCGAACTAACAAGCTATGTGTTCCAGATTCGTCCGTGCGTTTGCTCTTGTTGCAGGAATCTCATGCAGGAGGATTGATGGGACATTTTGGTAGAGAGAAGACCTTCATGATGTTGGCTGATCACTTCTACTGGCCAAAGATGAGACGAGATGTTGAGAGGTTTGTTCAACGCTGTGTGACATGCCACAAAGCTAAGTCTAGACTCAATCCACATGGTTTGCATACTCCACTACCAGTTCCTAGTGCTCCTTGGGAAGATATTAGTATGGACTTTGTTTTAGGATTGCCTAGGACTAAGAGAGGGAGGGATTCTATTTTTGTAGTGGTGGATAGGTTTTCTAAGATGGCACACTTTATTCCTTGTCATAAGAGCGACGATGCGTCGCATGTAGCTGACTTGTTTTTCAGGGAAATAGTGAGATTGCATGGTGTTCCTCGAACCATTGTTTCTGATCGTGATGTGAAGTTCATGAGTTATTTCTGGAAGACTTTGTGGGCCAAGCTTGGGACAAAGTTACTCTTTTTGACAACTTGTCACCCACAAACCGATGGACAAACGGAGGTGGTGAACCGAACACTCTCAATGCTGCTGTGGACCATGATCACGAAGAACTTAAAAGAGTGGGAAGATTGTTTGCCCCATGTTGAATTTGCATATAATCGGACAGTGCATTCTACTACTCAATTGTGTCTATTTGAGGTGGTGTATGGTTTTAAACCGATCACACCACTTGATTTGCTACCACTTCCATTGCAAGAACGTGCTAATATGGAGGCTTCTAAATGTGCTGATTTTGTAAAGAAACTCCATGCAAAGACTAAAGAGGTAATAGAGGCGAAGGTACGTTCTTATGCTTCCAAAGCTAACAAGACTAGAAAGCAAATGTTGTTTGAACCAGGTGATTTAGTTTGGGTTCATCTTCGCAAAGAACGCTTTCCAGAGAAGCGTAAATCTAAGTTCCTGCCTCGTGGTGACGGTCCTTTTAAAGTGCTTGCTAAGATCAACGATAATGCATATAAGATTGAGCTCCCAGGCGACGACTATGCGGTCAGTGCTACTTTTAATATTGCTGATTTGTCACCATTCTTTGGGCAAGACGACATATAGTCGAGGACGACTCCTTTTCAAGAGAGGGAGGATGATGAGGACATCCCTACGCCTACTACTTCAAGTATATATGAGACTGACCATGAAGTGCCAACCGGTCCAATGACTAGAGCCAGAGTCAAGCTGCTGAACCAATAGGTGCTTTTGTTTCTTAATGAGTCTCTAATTGACCATAATGAGAATTGGTTACTACCTCATGCAAATACTTTGTGCATTCTCAGATTTGAACGTTGTGAAGATTTCGGATGCAAAGCAATGGAGGAGGACTCCAGAAGATTAAAGGAAGTCATTTTATACTATCTCGGTCAGGTCTACAAGCCTTACGACTAGCTCTACCATCCTTACGACCAGGTCTGCCAGCTCTACGACCAGTTGCCAAAGTCCTATGACCTGTTCCAGAAGGTCTACGACTAGTTGCCAACACCCTACGTCCAGGAAGTCTACGGCCAGATACACCATGCAACGCTACAGGGAGAAACCCCAAACAGTGCTCGGCATGAACAGTGCTCAGCATGAACAGTACTCGACGTGAACAGTACTAGGTGTGAACAGTATATCCGATTAAGAGTTGTATTCGGAATTTGTTGCCGAATCGATTAGTTGCGTTGGCCCTAGCTTTTGTAGCATGACCAAGGGGCTACACTATAAATACTACCGAGACTCCCATGTATTAGGTAGACTATTATTATTGAGAAAATAACAGATTGGATTGCTTGCAATCGCTCTTGTTCTTCCAAGGGGTGCCGAACACACTTGAGGGGAATTGGGAGTTTTCATCAAGATCGTTCAACCTTTCCGCTGAAAATTGGGAGCACGGTGATTTCACTTGGTGGTTGGTGAAGTCGACGCGTGTGGTCTTGCGAATTATAGAGTGCTAATCCTTGCACAGGCAACGGAAGAACACTACAATTCCAGAGAGACACGTGAGTATTTTGATCCTACGTCGAGAAGATCGGGCGACCCCGTATCAACCAAGTACATGGCCTGCGACAAGATGGTATGCCTGGTCGACAAGCTCACCGCCGACAACCGGGTCTACCACAAGGTCTACTTCAGGTGCCGCCATTGCAAGGGCACCTTCAAGGTACCTACGACCCTCCCAATACGCTATTGACTGGGATTTGGAAATAGGGGGTTCTTGAACTCTAATGTCTACCATTCTAAGCTCAGCAAAAATTTGATCTTGAACTTCTCGAAGAATCAAAGCATTTTTTTAAAGTACAAAAGGATATTTTTTAGAGAATCAAATGATCATTACATTGCTGAAAGAAGTTAATTGATGCAAAGTGACAACACTTACAGGTGTGTATGGTGATGTTTCTGCTGCAGCTTGCTGATTACAGCTCCTTTGAAGGAGTGCTCTACTGCAAACCTCGCTTCATTTCAGCATCAATGCTTTATTTGGTTCGTTGGGTTCATAATTGTTGTCTTGGATAATTAATTATTTCCATATGGTTCTAATGGCCTCCTATGTCTGCTATTAATCAGGTATCAAAGACATCCTTTTTTTACTAGATGAGGGTAATGCGTGGTTTAATCTGAATATAATTTATTTGTCAGTTGTGACATGTTGGTGAATAGATTAAATAAAAGTTATATTGTTCATTATCTTGGCATCTATGTTTGATGGGAACAACAAAGTTGTGCTTAGATTTTCCCCATTAATTGTGGATTGGAATGCCTTTTACTTATTATTTTCTTCTTTGGCTTCAGATTTCTAGTTCTTTCGATCTACCTGCGGCTTTATCATTCTACAAGTCCGCTTGCCTCCAAACTCAGATTCCATATGCGACTATTCAAACTCTTTTTAGATAGCGCACCACACAAACAAATAATTATTGCACCTACATATAGTGCCTTCAACATGACCCTGTTTATTTCTTTACTTTGTTACTTTCCTATATCGTGTGTTTGATAAAATAGCTATACCCGTTTTGTGACTTCAGTCAAGTTTCCAAAATAAGAACAGACTTATTGCTCTCTCTGACCAAAGAGTTATATTGTATATAAAACGTTGTTCCTTTTCCTTTTACAGATCACTTTAGCTGATGCTTATGGCTTGGTTTTTGTAGAGTAGAGTGTATACAGAGTTAGACCTTCATTGCTTGACAGTATGGTGCATACTACCATTGGCTACTATACAATATCGGTAGCTCTAACATTTGTAGTTCGAGGTTTGGAAAGAAGTAACTTTTCCTCGCAATAGAATCAACTTTGACTGTAAGATACCTATACGAAGTTTGAGCTCATACGAAGTTTTTGTTTTTGTTTTTTGCGTCTTCTTGCAATCTTGATGTAGATGAGGGCGGCTTGACAGCCCTGGTGCGGTTAGGAAATGGCGCCATGAGGAAGGCTTTGAATATATTACAGGTTATGCCTGAATACGCAAGTTTTGTTGATCATTCTAAAACTGCTATCTTTTACCATGAGTTCGTGATATTTAGTTAATGAAAAATATAGAAAGTTCCCATGGGTGAAGAAGAGTTGAAAAGACCATAAAATATTGTCTGTTACCAAATAGTTATATTGTATATAAGACGCTGTTCTTTTTCCTTTTACAGATCACTTTGGCTGATGCCAATGGCTTGGTTTTTGTAGAGTAGAGTGTACACAGAGTTAGACCTTCATTGCTTGACAGTATGGTGCATACTACCATTAGCTGCTATACAATATCGGTAGCTCTAACATTTGTAGTTCGAGGTTTGGAAAGAAGTAACTTTTCCTCGCAATAGAATCAACTTTGACTGTAAGATACCTATACGAAGTTTGAGCTCATACGAAGTTTTTGTTTTTGTTTTTTTGCTTCTTCTTGCAGTCTTGATGTAGATGAGGGTGGCTTGACAGCCCTGGTATGGTTAGGAAATGGTGCCATGAGGAAGGCTTTGAATATATTACAAGTTATGTCTGAATACGCAAGTTTTGTTGATCATTCTAAAACTGCTATCTTTTACTATGAGTTCGTGATATTTAGTTAATGAAAAATATAGAAAGTTCCCATGGGTAGAGGAGAGTTGAAAAGACAATAAAATATTGTCTGTTACGGTCTGGATGAAGCATGGTTCTTTATGATTTGCATGATAAAAAGTTAAGAACATATGACATTGGGCTAAACTAATGCCATTCTTGCAATGTCATATTGCATCAAATACTTGTGAAACATATAGGTCTCAAGTTCAACATTCAGCCTAATTGTATGACAGGGTTTTCTTTTTGATATCCACTGTTTTGTTCCATCAGTTGGTATGTAACGATTGGTTCGACACTGTCGGTGTTTTAGAACCGAACTTACGTAAAGATTGTTTGATTCGGGGGGTCTCCTAGAATAGAATCATGCAGAGAGATTGACACGGGAATTTTTATACAGGTTCGGCCCTTCTCCGGAGAGAATAACAACCCTACTCCTGTGTGTGTATGGTATTGAGTGTATACTGAACAATCAGGGGAAAAACTAAGACTATTACAGATAGTGCTTGTATTCCTGATGGCCTGATTGATCCTCCCCTCCTTTCTCTGGTTGCCGCCTTTTATAGTACGTGAAGGAGCGGCAGTTACTCCAGGTAAAGCGGCGCCTCATCACCTCCTGTAACGGGCGCACGTTGGTAGTAATTACCGGTGTATTAATTCCTCCACGTCGTACAACAGCTATATACCAGAGATAATGGGGTATTACGCGCCATTATTCTGCAGAATAACAGCGTATGATGACTGTTTGAATCCTTTAATCAATAAGACCCACTTGTCTGTAAGTTTATTTGATTATAAGGTGGTCGTAGCTGACCTAGTCGTAGAAGAACTTACGACTATGGGATAGTCATAACAAGGCTTACGACTATGGGATAGTCGTAGCATAACTTACGACTATGGGGGTGGTCGTAGAAGAACTTACGACCACCCATTAGGCTCTTCCTTATAATATTAAGGGTACACTCTGGTCCACATGGCGTCATATTTACCTATAATAAGAATTATAGATAAAGGATAAAGTAAGGATTATTATATCCTCGTCATCTAGCCCCCCAGCTTCAAGTGAAAGCAACTTACTTGGTAAAAGGGGTTATAGGTGGTCTTACGATCACAAGAGGATCGTAGAAAATAATCGAAGCAAAAACTCTTCGATTATATACTACTTTGACCAGAAATGTGCTTGGTCAAGAAAATTACTTACGACTATCAAGTGGTCGTAAAAGCATTTCTACGATCACAAGGTGGCCGTAGTATAGTGATCGGAAGAAAGAACTTTCCGATTATCATTTCCTTTGGTTGAAAAGATCTAACCAAGGAAGTAATTTCGCTTGAGATGTAAACGCAAACCTGAATTTCTTGAACGGACACACTGGGGAATCTCAAACGATGCCCGTTTGCCTGTCTGTTGAAGTGGTTCCCGAGATGGTGGCGACCCTTGGAATGTCACGCCTCCGGCTCAAGGTACGCGGTTATAAATACTCACTGGAGGGTAAAACCTAAGATCTTACTTTTCCCCCAAATTGCTCCTGCTGTTCTTCAAGCTCTCGCCTTCTCCACCGCCGAGTCGTTCTTGCCTTCTCCGCTGCCACTCCAATTGTGCCCTCTTTTTCAACCCAAAATTTCTGCTTCCGAGAGAGATGGCGGAAAGTTTCGAGTGGGAAGAGTCGGAGATGGATCGGCGAAGATTCAAGCCCTAGTTGTCGCCGGAAGATTGCGAGAAGACTCTTGTGAAATGGCTTCCGCAATTGGGCAAAGATTGGCCGTCGAGGAAGAATGGGCAAATTCCGTCTTCGGGCTTATTGTGAGTGTGGCCTTCGACTGCCTGCTCACCCCTTTCTCACCGTTGTGCTCGAGCATTTTGGGGTGGAGTTAGTGAACCTTGGTCCTAACTCCATCACCATGCTAAGCGTTTTCGTATATTTGTGCGAGGCGTACCTGGGAATTCCGGCGGACCTCGAGCTTTTCCAATATTACTATGGAATGTCTCAGCAAGCCGGGATTGCTGGAAGTTGTGGTCTAAAACTCCACGACGGGAAGTTGAGGGAGTATATTCAGAGTTTCACCCGGTCCTCGTGGCGGGATGGAGGAAGAGGTGGTTTCTTCGAAAGTCACCTCGAAGATGACCTCTCTTTCATGGGAAAGGTCTTTGAAAAGAAATCTTCATGGGATTCGACTCAAGATATCGGTAGGATTGCCCTTATATTCAAGCTATCAAGGACTTGAAGAAGGAAGGGCTGACCGGATGGCATGTGGTGAAAGATTTCATCACACGCCGAATTAGTCCTTTGAAGAAACGAGCATCCCCTATGTGGAGATACTCGGGGCTAACAGACCCCACCAGGGACTACAACGAGGGTAAGTGAATTTTCGACTTAGCTCTCAGTTTAGTCTTTCTGCAAAGTTGTTTAAAGGATGCCTTTATCTGTTTGAACAGATCTTTCACCAGCGGAGATTGACGTTAGAGTCAAACTCGTTTGTGAGAAGTCTCCGCCACTTAGTGTGGCAGTTCCTAAAATCCTTGCGGTCGTATCCGCAGAGGAAAGGATGGTTCGCCTAAAGGTAATCAGTAGTTGATTTTATCTTTAAGACTTTATAGTCGTAGAAAGAACTTACGACTAGAGAGATGTTGTAGAAAAAACTTACAACTTAATCGTGACCGTATGAAATCTTACGGTCGAGGAAAGGTCCTAGAAAAACTTACGACTTGATACTGGTCGTAGAAGATCTTCTGACCGCTTAGTAATTCTTCTCTTTACTGCTTTTGCTTACGTAAAGTAGGCATGGAAAATCGTCGGGATGATGAAGAAGCTGTACTGATAACCATCGGTGTAGGGTTGACAAAGGACAAAGGCTCAGCTCCTCCGTCCAAGAGACGTCGACTTTTAAGAGGTGACGACAAAGGAGGGGCGAGCTCGAGTTCTAGCCCTTCGACCAGATCCTCTGCAAAGCTTGTGGCAGACATAGCCGCAATTGAAGCCAAGGCTAAAATAGCCGAAGCTGAGGAGGTCGAAGTAGCTGAACCTCTTAAGCGCAAACCTCGCAAAGCCAAGGTACCCTTCTATTATGACAAAAAATCTTTCGCAGTTTCTGCCACTCCAGGTTTTGTCAAGCACTTGGAAAAGGAGATCTGGAAGGATTTTATGTCTTTTGTGAAGGATAATACCGCTCCGGCAGAGCCTATGGCTGATGGCAGCGCTGCTCTTGGAGTGGTCGAGACCGATCTCGCCATCGAGAAAGTCGAGACCAGAGATGGTCCCTGTTCAAAATCCACGACCAGACGTGGTCGTGGCTAAGCCCATTCTTCAACTCGAACTCCGACCAGAAGTGGTCGTAGAGAAGAAGAAATCTTCCGTTGGGAAAGTGACTCCCAAATTCCTGTTTAGGTCCAAGGTGCAGAGGTATGTGAAATATACTAAAGTGTAAGAACAGCATTTACCTTTTTCCTTTTCACAACCTGACTTGCTTTCCTTTTGCTGTTTTTAGCCCGACTCCTTCAGCCCCTGAAAATGCTTCCCTTGAGAAGCCTATTGTTACCTCTCCAACTACTGGAGAGAAAACAAGGGAAGTGGTCGATGGATCATCCTCGGCCCAGGTGGTAGAGGAAGTCATGGCGCCCGAAGTAGTTACGACAACCACTGAGGTACCTGTTGTACCTAGTGAGGTAGTTGATGAGCCTTTCTGAATCAGCCATCTAATACCCCTACGAAGCTAATTAACAAAACATCGAATTCGCGTCGGGTTTCCAAACAGTAATACCAAAACTACCATAACTTTCGGTACGATTGTCCAATTTTCACGTTCTTGAGCTTTCTAGAAAGCTGAGACTATAATATACAACTTTAATTATAGTAAGCTCCTCTAATTTTACATTTAACTAATCGCTTAATCCAGATTACTAACAGCTGTCAGGATACCGACAGATCTGCAGAACAGTCACGCTATAAAATTCATAACTTCTGCTACACGGGTCCAAATGACTCGATCTAGCACTTCACGGAAAGATGAAGATGTCCTCTACATTACTCTAGGAGACGTTCAGGACTGAATCTTCCATTAACCACATCAAAACATCTGTCTAACCCAATCTGTCCCGAGCAGGCCTAAATACCGACATTGCTAAACTAATTAATTACACATCTAATCAAGGGGGATTGGGGTTTACCCTTGTAGAACCGCTGAAGAACACGTTGAACATCACGCGATTCCCCCTCTCTTCTCTTCTCCCTTCTGCCTTTCCTCCTTTCTTCCTCTTCTTCACCTTCCTCTTGATCCCTTGGCAGCAGGGGGAAGGAGCTTGGCTAGGGAAGGACAGCATGGAGGGGGCAGCAGCAAGGGGGAGGGCATGCTACAGTAACAGCGGTGGTACTGTAGCATAGCGGTACTATAGCAAAACTAGGGTTTCCCCCTCCTCCTTTTGTTTGTGGCTGGTTGCCCCCCTCTCCCACCTTTGGGCCAAAATCAAGTGGGCCAAAAGCCCCGGCCCAGGTTGTCTACCTTTTACAGTAATCCCCCTCTAATCATTTGTTAAATTGCTTTGCTAATTGGTCCTTCTCTCTAATTTATTTCTTCTCATTAAATTAAATTTGGAGTATTACAATTTAGTAACCAAAATTTGGACTAAAAACATCAAGTAACTTTGGCATAATCATAAATCAAAACATATCAAAGTGGTTGTCCACTTTGACAAGCTAACATGCATGAACAACCATTCATGCCAATACCAAGTACACCCATGTCAATTTTATTTCAAAGTCTAACGATGATGTCTATCAAAACCAAGTACTGTCCATAACTGGGGACACGACTATTCGAATAATTTTAACCCTGCAGGGGTGTACATCTTTACCCACATGACTCGACCAGCTCGTAAGCCTCCGAATAATGGCACACTTCCTTTGGTATGTTGGTCGGGTAGACCGAGATTTGGTACTTTTTAGCAAGAACACCTTATTGAGTTGAAATACCCATGCGTGACGAATCCCGCTTAGTACAAGCTACTGATAGAACCTGCTAACCGGAGCATGCAAGTTGTGTTGGAAATGCCAACCCAATGAACAGAAATTTAAAACTGTGCTCACTCGCACATATTAAATTGCAATTGGATCCCAATGAACATATGATCAAACACATATGTCCTCACTCCACCTGTGTTCCAAGCCAATTAAATCCTCCCCTTACTTGATCAAATCGGCCCCAATCCAGCGTGTGGAAGTACGAGTAGTTCTTGGTATGATAGCCCAAAGTTCAGTCCTTAATGATCCGAACAAGACTATCACATTACCCAATTCTCGTGCACGAAGGCGCCCTCACTATCAATCACTTGTCCAGATCTAAATCATGTTTTAATAACCAAAATTTAGACTTAAAACTCAGTTTCAAAAAGCTGAGCAAAGAAACAAAATTTAAAAATTGGTTCAGTGTCGCCCATGATTGACAAGATAATCTTGTCAACCAAACTACCGATCTACTGACTTGCATGGCTAAGCATTCACATAAAGACTATATATTCCATCACATGATTTCTATCTTAAGCATAAGTGTATGAAATAATTAAGGGTAAGCCACAATGATTAGGATATAACTAACTTGCAATATCCCATTTAAATATAAAACAAATAAGTGACTAGTACTAAAATTAAATATAATTAGAAGGGGAAATTCAGAATTTTGGAGGAGTTTTAGAACTCGGGCCTTTGGCCCATAGCTCTTTAGGCCCATGTGGTGGGGGGCACCAAACCCTAGCACCCATGTACTGTAGCATGACCAGGGGCACTGTAGCGCCACCCTGCTATAGTATGACCATGTACTATAGCATTCACCCTTCCCTGCTGCTTTGCAAAGAGGAGAGGAGAAAGGAAGGAGAGGAAGGAAGAAGAAGAAGAAAGGAAGAGGAAGAGGAAGAAGAAGGGGGAGACCTCGCGAGGATTTCAGCGAACTCACACGCGTCTTCTAGGGTAATAATTCACCTCCTCGTGAGGATTTCAGCGAACTCACATGCGTCTTCTAGGGTAATAATTCAATTAGATCTATGGTAGTTGTCATTTAGCGAATTGTCCCTACTACTGTGATTGGAATCAGTATCTGTACCCTGTTTGTTCATCAGTTTTTGTCTCGTTCAAGGAAGAATTGGAAGTTAGGGTCTCCTAGAGATTGTGGGGATTATCTTCATGTTTCTATAGGTTCTGAGATCACTTAATTCGGAGTTGTAGTTTGGGAGATACGTTAGTTTCTTTACTGCTGTCTAGAAATCTTAATGAAATACAACAGTCGTTTTGTTTAATAAATAAGGTTTTGATAATTGCTAATTCAGAGAGGTCCCCCAACACAACTTTTGTAGTAAATTATCTTAGCTTTCTAGATTGTTAAAGATCATAAATTTTGGTTCAGCCAATTGAAAGATATAAATTTTCTTGTACTGCTGTCCATTCTGTCTGTCAAATTTTGACTTTAGGTTTTCAACTGTATGTTAGATTCAGATAATGGTAGAATTAAAGGATCTCTACAACTAAGTTCTTGTAGATAATTTTGTTATCTTTCCAAAGCGTTTGAGAATGCATTTTTATGATTAGCAGAGAGAAAGTTATGCATTTTATAAGACCACTGTCCAGTTGTAGTTTCCTGCTAGTTTGTTGTCTGATTTGAGTAGATCAAATAATTAAACGTTGGGTTTTGGGAAGGCTTTTGAGAGCGTTGTGAATAGCGTCATGTTACCATGTTAATCTTATTTTGAGTAACTTAATTGTTGTAGGAGGAGTGACTTCAAGGTTAGTGGCACATTCCTTGCCTCCTAACGTGTCGCAACGCGAAAAGCAAGTACAGTTTGAATTGTCTTGACTGTTTATTTGCTCACAGTGATTGATGCTTATGCAATGGCTAAATTCTACGAATTTTGAGTAATTCTAGTATTACATGTTTCCTTTCATGGTTGTTATCCCATGCTTCTTTGAGAGTATGTTTTTCATTACAATGTCTTCATTCATTCATGATTCACCCACGGGAGTGGGTAATGAAGTCCTATCATTCTAGTATGGGCAAATAAGACCCATCATTCCAATATGGGCAAACTGGATTCTCGTTTGAAAGATTCTTCAAACGGGTCTTGGATCCCCGCATTTTGAATAATGTGGGCCTGAATGAACACCGACGGGTGTTCACTGGCTATACCGGTATAAGCAGAAGAGAAGTGCATGTATTTTTATACTTACATAAGATTCCTGTCATTTTACTTATGTATTCGAATATTGTGAATAACATGTATTTGATCCAGTACTTTCCGTGTTATTCAGTTGTATTTGCTGAGTCGTAGACTCACTCTTGCTAGTTTTGTTTGTTTTAGGTAAAACTCTGAGGACGACATGCTTTGGGAGAGAGTAGTCACATGGAGAAACTCACTCATTTCACATATTAGTTAATAAACCTGTTATTACCTTTCAGTTGAGATTTAAGGAATTGTAATAATTGGTGTCATGTTGATTGCCACAGTCCGTCGTTGAGTTTTGATTGCACTAGTTGATGGTTTATTTTTACCAGACATATTCTTGATATTAGTCCTCTTGAATTGATTATTGTGTTTGGACATTTAGAGTTTTAGACTTGCTAAAATTTAGACCATTTATTATACTAGTACTCTTGTGTGTTGAAGATTAGCTGTCGGTAGTTGTCATCTTGGCTTTCGCATAGCCAGGGTGTTATATAACTAGACTCACAAATTATTGATGCACCAAAATAGCATGCACGCAATTATCATTGCATTTCAAAATATTAAATTAACCAAAACTAGGATCAAAATGATGCAAGAGGATACTTGCCATGTTGGAAGTCCACTTGTTCACTCTCAGAGGCGTAATTGTTCACTTCGTGCAATTCGGAATCTAGGGAGAAAACAAGATAGCGAATAAACATCGATAAAACCAAAAAATCCAAAATGCTCAAAAATGCATGGGATTCACATATTAGTGAGATGATCATTTTATATGTATTTAGGTGAAAATTTTAGTTCAATTAGAGTTCATACGAATTTCTTATGGATTTTTGAAGTTAATTCAATTTATAGTGTAACAACAATCTTTTTCTGAAATTAATTCTTATTCTAACATTTTTTTGTAATAGTAATGTGTTTAACACCTATACCATGTGAATGTTCATTAGTATAGAAAACCACAAAATTTGTTTCACACAATTTGGTTTTAAAAAGAATTAGTTAGGAATTTGTGAATTTTAGTCAAACTTCTTGCTTGCTAAAAGTTTAATTTGGCTAAAACTTGAGGATCCTTACTGCTACTGAGGTCAAGAACTTCTAATCTCTCTTGTCTATTCAATTGGTTGTGAGTGGCTATCAAGTATTGTCAAACCTATTTAAGTACAGGATTTTGCCTTTTTGGTGTTATTGTTAACTTAATCTTCTCACTTAACTCAATCCTCCATATTTGTTTTCAATAAGTTTGCATCTAAAAGTTTAAGTATTTAAAGACTAATTGAATCAAGAATGACTCTTAACTACTTGAGTTAGTTAAGCTAGTAGCTCACTGCCATTATCAATTTTTTTATCAAACTACCTCTTCTGTTCATGCATCCTTATAATGAAAAAAAATGCCTAAATTGAGTTGGTGTTAACACATCTTTATACAAATTCATCTACTCATAGGGTAAGCAAGTTTTGAGTGAGTATGAGCTAAACATAGTACTAGCACTGATCTTCCTTTTCTATTTAACACATAACCAAAAAGGAGTTGGTTGCCCTCTGTTAGATTCTGAAAGTTCACATCCATAAGGGTTTTTCAGACTTAACTACTACTAGTAAATGAATGTCTAACTGACTAATTGCTTCAAGAAAAACTTCTAACTACTAGAAGTGATCATGCTATTAGCCTTCTAACAATCTTGATCTTTTTCAGAGTACTGCTCTTGAAACCTACACAAAACAACTATCTGAACCTACAACAGCACAACTATTTGAACTAAGTGCTACTTTATTTAGATTTCAAGTTTCATATTAACTATTTCAATTGAGAGACTTAGTGGACATGTACAATATTTGTTAGCATAAGAAGCTGAATTTGCAAATGGTTTCCCACTGACAGCTTTAGATTTTCTCCTAACCACCTTCTTCTCTTTGTCCTTTCATTTCATCAAAAGATCTTGCTGTTTTTGACAGCCACTTTCCTCATTAATTCAATTATTTAAAAAAAAATTCAGATTAGGTTACTACTGTTAAAGAATTGTCTAAAGACTACTTGGATCAATAATATTTCTAACTACTAAATTTAACAATGTTATAAGCCTATTGACACATTTGACTACCTTCATATTACAGTTCGTGCACCTTCATATTACTATTCATGTAATCTACAACAGCTAACACTTTCTGAACTAAAGTGCCATTAGTTACCTTCCTTTAAAATTCCACTTTCAAATTTCTGAATTCACTTAAGTGACCTAATTGTCATACACAACATTAGCTAACAGAAAAAGTGATAGGTCTAGTGAGTGAGTTTACTGACAATCCAATTTCTCATCTGAACATCTTCTCTGATCATATAGAGGAATTTTCTTTGTATGAGAGCTTATTATCTAAACTCCTTACTGATTCCAATACTCATTTGTCAATGATAATTGAGTGATTTAAAAGTTAATCAAAAGACTTATTAGCGTATGTGTTCAGTTGTTCCAACTGGTGGGGCCCGCTTTTTAGTGAGACAGAGAGGAACTCACAGGGAGCACAGAGGGCAGAGAGGCGAGCAGTGGGTGGCACTCATCGCCGGCAGTTGGAGCGGCGGTGAGACAAAGACAACCTCAAAAATGGGTTCCCAGAAGACAAATGAAGCTAAGGGAGGTGGCTACGGGACTCGGCCGGCACTGTGGCGGCGCGGCCCAAGCGAGCGGCGGCCGACTGTGGAGGTGAAAAGGGGACGACGCACCGAAGAGGACTAGGAGGGAAATAAGGGTGCACATAGGCACTGGCGGGGTGTGCTGAACTCACTGGAGTGGTTGACGAAGACGGAGGATGGCCGAGGTGGTCCGGCGACGGGAGCCTACGGCGGCGCTGGGTAGCTCTCAAGGGCGGCGACCTGGGGAGGAATAGGGCACAAGTGAGCGATATTATTAGGTAGAGGGAGGCCCAAGGGTGCTCCCGTGGGGAAGAATTGAGACGGGAGTCATCGGAGAAGAAGGGGCGGTGGAAATGGCAATGGCGGTTGTGGTCGAGAAAGAAGGGCGACGCGTGGTGGTCCGATGGCTCAAACCCCAAATTGATGAAGGGGACTTGGTCCTCGGGATGAAAGGCGTGCTGTGACATGGTCGGAAGTGGTCAGGCTTCGTCAGAGCAGTGGAGACGGCGATGAGAAGAAGGGGCGGTGGAAATGGCACTAGAGCTCTGGTTTTGGGCTCGGTTTGAGTCAAGGGAAAAGGGAGGATGGAGAGGGAAAGGTGGGGAAGATGATGCCGGACACGGGGCGGCAAGGTGCTATGCTAGCGCGAGGAGAGAGTAGGCAGGCGGCACGCGTCCACGACAGGACCACGGCGAGCACCTACGTGGCCACCATAAGCCTTCGGCGCCGCCTCGAGAAGAAGATCTTTGGCGATTGGGGCCTGCCAACGGTGGCGATGAAACAAGCGGTGCGGTTGGACCGAGTTGGGTTGGGTCCGGGTTAGGGTTGGGTTCAAACCGGTTCAACAGTAAAAGGCTGATTTAATTTCCAAACCTCTCCACTTTAACCAGTTGATAAAAATAGCGAATAAAATTATAAAATTCTGAAATTTTTCATAGAGGTTTCTGGGACAAAATAGAACTCATATAAATTTTATAAAACTATTGTTCATGCTTTATTCACTTTTTTAAAATTCATTTACAGTAGATGCTTATGAATTGAGTTTGATTTTTTTTCTCATGGTTAAATTGGATTCCAAAATTTTGAAAAAATTCATTTTTATTCATGATAATTATCATAGTATTTAAATAAATTGTTTTCTAGAGGTCTTCATCAACATTTATTTTAAATCTCTTTTGTGGCTTTAGTTTGAGTTAGAGGTTTACATTTGATTTTAAGTTTTTCAAATGCATAATTTATGCACATGCTCCAAAAATAACATGAAATGATTATGAGATGTACCTAAATCCCAATTAATAAAAATGGGGCTATGACAACAAAGGTGAGCTGCCTCCCCGCTATTTTTCGGGATCCCTGATGAGCGCGCCCGAAACTGGCTAAGAGTGAGGTCATCTACCGTGTTTTCAAGGGCCATCTCCTTTCCAAATCCCACAGACGAGGAAGTGTCCCAGCGCCTGATAAGATATTGAACTATCTCGTTTGTAATTACTCGATAACTTTATAGGAAGTGAAATAATATGTCGAGCTCTTGTAGAAAGCGTTGAATACTGCACAATCTTCCCAAGGCTCATTCTAGGCAGTCAAGGAGAGAGATATACTCTCTGCGACCTTGGAAAACAAGGAGTATCCTGGTCGCACGAGAGGCCATGGTCTTTATGTTCTATAGAAACATGGATTCCCAAAGGACTCCGGGGCGTACCGAAGTAGGAAGAGAGACAAAACCAAGCGCGAAGCACTGCTAGGAGTGGAGATTCGTGCACCCCTCAGAGAGAAATGTGAGATGTCGCACGAGAGGAGATCCGTGCATCCCTCACAGAGGAAAGGCTTGGGGCAAATCAGTTGGAAGCCCTCGCCGCTACTGTGCTAGCCAGCCCCACCAAACGTTCGAGTAGCTGCATGTCTAACCATAACTTAGAAAGCGACGATAGATTTTCTGTTGATGACATCCTGGTAATAATTATTATCTCTGGAATACTCGATCCATTGATAGGTCTGTTGGAGTAGCTAATTTTGTATCGTTATGTTGGTGGCTACGAAGTGCAAGCTCTAAGTGAGATGTGCATCCGTTGCCCTAGATGCTGCTTGGGGCCAGGCGTATCCATCCCGTGTTAGGGCCTTGCTTCACGGTTTAAATATAGCGCCGGGTTTCGCAAAAGTGAATGTGGACGGTGTTTATGCCAAATTTAAGGTCGTCCAGCTGGAGATGCCCCCCAAACGACAAGGTCATGACTTTAGTGTTGGAAATATGCCCTAGAGGCAATCATAGAGATGATTATATTTCATTATGTTCACAATATTTGATAACATGTTATCTTGTTCCTTGAATGAATCATCAGTTATGAAGATTAACGAGTATGTGACTTGTTGGTGAAGCTCTTTTAACTTATGATGATGTCGTTCTAAAAGATAGCCCTGGAACACTAGTGACTCTACGACCAACACATGTATTGATTGATGACCATGTTTCACTAGTCATAGATAGAGAGATATCGAATCGATAATGTGGACACATGTTAGAGAACATGGTGTTAGATAAGACCTATCTTGAGACACTATTGAGATTGTTATGATTCTATGTGTCGTTAGTTGGTCTCAAGCAATGATGATGTATAATCCTTAGACACGAGATCGGCATGGTTTCCTACATGTGTAATAGCACTCTTAGGGGTTGCCAAACGCTACTAAATCGCGGTAGTTATAAAGGTAGCTTTGGGTATGCTATAAAACATGCGAGAGGATGTGACTGGTGGGATATGGGATTTGCCCTCCTAACATAATAGGAGAGATATCTCTGGCCCCTCAAGTGGTCGGATAAAGAAAGTGCATAGCCATGCCCTTTGGTGGTCAAGAGTTCGACCACATAAGGTTATCCGATACTCGATCAAGAAAGTATTGAACAGTCCATGAATGACACAACATCTCACCTGGAGTTCAACCAGATATCGTGAGGCAAAGGGAGAATACATGAGTAGGTCGCTTAGTTCGACGAGTTACGGACTGGTCGTATGGAGATACAAGCAAGTCGTAGACTGGTCGAACGTAATCACAGAGTGGTCGAAACCAAGTCGTAAGGAGTTACAAGTTGGTCATGACCAAATACGAACTGGTCGTATAGAGATAGGACCTGGTCGTAAGTGATGGGGACCTGGTCGTAGATCATATTGCATTAAGGTTCGTTCGATATAATTTGCGTGTATTCGGGAATCGTTATGTCCTGCTAGGAACCGCTACGACTCGTGGTCGGAAAGGGTTTCCGAGTCACAACCGAACTACGCATGAACCTAACGGGTCACACACTTAACGGGTTGGAACAAACCAGTACGGATACGATTTGTAAAGCATGTTTGGATAGAATCCATCACGGGCACTATACAAGGAGATGCATGAGGCTGTTGGGAGGTAGAAGAGTTGATGTGAGTTGCTCTCCCGAAACCCTAGCTGCCATCTTCTTGAGAGCCTTGCCGTGCGACTTGGTGCTAGCACACCGGCGTACGATTGTTCCTTCCCTGGACGTGTGGATACCATAGAGGCACTTCTACGTTGTTGCGCTTGAGGACGATCCGCGATCTTTGGAAGGAACTGAAGAGGTGCTGGACGAGACGATCGACTCGCGAGGACGCTGGACGATCGACTACGACCAGTACATCGACGCGCTCTTCGTCGGACCAGGCTACTCTGACACTTCTTCCGCTGCTATGCGCGTCTAGTGGTAACGATCTGTGATCATCTTCTTGCTTGGCTTCCTGGTTTACGCGGTAGAAATTTTGAATTGTTGCTATTGTAGCCTACCCGTATCCCTACATTTAGGGCAAGCCATTGGATAATTCAACCAGTGGCCCAAGAGCGACATCTGCCTAGAGCTACCTGCACTTCATGGGGAGTATCTGCACTGGAGCTACCTGCACCGGTGTTAACTTCACAGGATGTACCTGCACCAGAGCTACCTACATCAGAGTTACTTGCACCAATGTGGCAAGGACCCAGTGCATCAGATGCATCTACACCTCGTGCCCGGTCGACTCTCGTGAAGTCGACCTCTAAAAAGCGAGGCAATAAGGGCAAATCGAAGATGGTCGACTCCTGTTTTGATATCCCTTACTTGCCGTGTAACATCCCAAATGTATAATTGGGGTTATTCAAGTATAATTATATGTGTAGAAATTAAAACTTTTTCTCACATCTTGAAAACCCCTAATCTCTTATGTAATTCTTGTCCAAGAGTTGTGTAATCCAAAAACACAAAGCTCTTGTTGACCCAAAAGTCAATTCATTTTTCCAATTGTCTAAATCTGGTGTCAAACATTGGAATATATTTTCCTTGGCCCCAAAACTGTGTGGGACCCTCTGAAAAATATCACAAGTTGTAAAACTAGTTTGATAAATTTTGGAGGTAAAACAATCCTTTAAACAACCTTAACGAATTTCCTGAGAAAAATGCATTGCATAATAACCTCTGGAAATTTTATGTCAGGTTAATCTCATTGTCATCAAGCTTCCGTAAAAATTTCATGAATTTTGGAGTGGAATTGCTATTCCAAACAATTTTGCAAAGTCTCAGCTGTTAGAAAATTAAACTTAAAAGCCTACACTGTTCCTTGGGCTAGCCACTTTGCAAAGTGGTCCATTAACCCCATCTGACCTCCTTCCCCACCTTGATGAGGTCGTAGCCGTTGGATCCAATCCAAAGGCCACGACCTCCCCCTCAACCAACGCACCCAGGACCTCCCCTTCGTAGTCCTCTAGACCGCGTGGACCTCCTCGGGTCAACGTGGGCGCCAGACCTCCTCCGCGGTCAACACCGCAAAGGCTTTCCCACCTCATCAGGTCGTAACCGTTGGATCAAAGAT
The DNA here is from genome assembly GCA_036346405.1 of Phyllostachys edulis. Classification (NCBI taxonomy): domain Eukaryota; kingdom Viridiplantae; phylum Streptophyta; class Magnoliopsida; order Poales; family Poaceae; genus Phyllostachys; species Phyllostachys edulis. Next base: position 11,824,438 of record CM070564.1, read on the forward strand.
CCACGGTCATGACCTCCCCTGTGTGTTAAATCCCAAAGACCTCCTCACCTTGTCCAGGTCATAGCCCTTGGATTAAGATCCAACCGGCCCTGACCTCCCCTTGTTATCAAACCTCAAAAACCACCTTCCACCTTGGCGAGGTCATAGCTGTTGGATTTACATCCAACCGCTCCTGACCTCCCCTCACTGTTAAACTAAACAAACCTCCCACCTAAACGAGGTCGTAGCCGTTGGATCAGATCCAACAGCCCACGACCTCCCCTCAAAATATCTAGCGCACAAGACCTCCCCTATCTCATGTTGTGTACCGTTGGATTTGAAATCCACGATCACGACCTCCTCCTGGTCTCATGCGCATCAGATCTCCCCGCGCACGAGAGGTCGTTGCCCTTAGATCTAAATCCAAAGGCCATGATCTCCCGTGTGTGTTGTGCAAGCTCAAGACCTCCTTTGCGCCACGTGCGAGGTTCAGGACCTCCCCTGTCTTGATCAACACCGTTGGATCAAAATCCAAAGGTCTTGACCTCCCTCGCACTTCACGCAAAGCCTCAGACCTCCCTTTGGTTGTGTGCCCTTGGATTTTAATCCAAAGGCCATGACCTCCCCCTCATGTCTTATGTTCGCGTGCGGTTAAGACCTCACAGGAGGTCCGCGCCGTTGGATGAAGATCCAACGCTTTGGACCTCCTGTCCTATTTCCCCTCGTGCGCTTACACATTAAGGGAATCGGAGGGCCACGACCTCCCCATCCTTGATTGTGTGGCTGGGACCTCCTCCCAGTCATTTAGGCGTAACGGTTCAAAATTGTCATCCGATGGTTAGGACCTCCCCCTGGTCTTATCCAACGGTCATAAGGACCTCCCCTATTCTTCTCCTTCCTCGGCGCTTTGCAAGCTCTGCAAATGAGTTAATGCACGCCCGCCACTGTGTACTTTTCACTTGACTCTTTCTTGACCGCATTTAATGCAGTCGACTTTAAAATCTCTCGGGTCACCAGGCTGCACCTTGTCAACCTCATGTCCTTGCCACCCCTGGACCAACCCGTGGGCTAAGCTCACCATGGAGCTTAGCCCCACTCATAACCTTCACCACAGGCTATAAGTTACCCCTTGGAATCCTCCCTTGGCTTCCTTTGCACACAATTGCTCTCGGCCTTGCACTTTGTGCGTGGTGAGCTCCTCCTCCACTTCGACCTCCTCACCGGGCGGCCCATTGTCAAGGTCCTTGGAGCTTCTCGGTGGTTCAGAGTTCCAAGTGGCTCCTTTTCAAACCCTCGCTCACTTTTGCTCCCAAAACCTCTTGGAAGTTAACCCTAACTTAATTTGTTTGGGCATTTTTCAGAGGTGGACAAAGTTGAGCTTGGAGCTGGTGCCTTGGGCTGTGAAGCTTCATTGTCTTCCCCAACTCCGGTCATCACCTCCACGACCTCCCGGCACCTTAGGACCTCCGGTACTCCTCCTGTTAGTCCTTTAGTCGCTGCACCCGCTTGAATGCATGTCGCGGAGCTTTTAGATTGGGCGCACGCTTGAATGTCGCGCGGAGCTTCCCCTTTTGCGTTTTGGATTTTGGCCGTGTGCTGGCCTTCATTTTGCCCTCTCCGGCTCGCCGGCGTTCAAGGCCGTCGCCGCCGTTGAGAGGAGGTCCGTTGGGTGCGCATGGTTATTGCGAACCCAACGGTACCATTGGATGTCGCCGGCGAGGTCTACATCGCCGGCGAGAACCAAATCCTTGAACCCGGGTCTTTGTCGGACGAAACGGCAGCGCTGTTGTCGTTTTAGGACAAAGATCACCGCGTTAATGCGCTCATCATGTGCTCAAATCATTGAAATCATTGGGCGTCTTAAATGCATTTAATCCTCACTTTGCGCGTATTTAAGACCTCCCGCGCGCGGACCTCCTCGTTGTCCCGCGCGCATTTATTCCATGTCCGAGCGCGTGGTCGTGAGCTCTGGGACGTCCATGACCTCCTCCGAGGAGATCTGGAGCGTCCAAGACCTCCCCTTGCGCGATCGTGGCCGTCCAGACCTCCCTGGAGGTCTGTGACGTTAGGACCTCCCTTAGGACCTCCCCTGTGAGGTCTTGACGATGTAGATCTTTCTTAGGGAGATCTTGATAGTTTAGATCTTCCTTTGGAAGATCTCAACCGCTGAGGACCTCCCCTTTAGATCTGGTCCGTCCGGACCTCCCTCATCGTTGTGGTCCGTTGGATTCACCTTCAACGGCCATGACCTCCCCTCACCTCGCGCATGTGCGTTGCTAGGAGGTCTAGGGCCTCTGGACCTCGCGAGCGCGTGTGTGCGTTACCTCCTGGGAGGTCTGAGCCGTTAGATCTATGATCTGTGGCTCACGTCCTCCTATGCCTTTGTGATTTTAGAAATTCGGTGAGCTCTAGTATAAACCTGAAATAAGGTATAAACTTTAGAATTTCATATCTTTGTCGTTTTAAATCCAACTGAGGTCATTCAAATTGTGTTAGCTCTGACTTGAACTTGACTTTAATCCAAAAATGATTGTAAGTTGAGTTCAACTCCAGAGCACAGTTTTGCCATTAGAATTTGAAACCAACTTTAAATATACACTTAAATCAATGCTTAACCTGTAAAACACATAACTAATGCTCTGTAGATTATTTTTGGGTGAGACCAACTTTGTTGGTTTCCTCTATTAGTGAACTCACTGTGAAAATTAGTTTTGAGCATGTTCCTGTTATAGAAATGAGGACTTGTGCATTATAATTTTGTTCAAGTTCTTGTTTTTGAAAATTTGTAGAGAGTGCAATATAGCTCCAAATGAGATGAACTCAATTGTGTTATTCATCTCATGAGGTGCTGGTTTTACAGTAAAAATTTCAGCTTCACTTCTGTTCTAGAAAATGTTGCCTCATAATTAAATTAATGAATAGTGCAGTTTGGTATTTTAGGGGCTGAGCAGAATTGTTTTGCTCATAACTTTTGCATTGAGAATCCAAATCAATTGGTTCTTATTGCAAAATTAACTAAAAATCACCCTCTTGCTGCTGTAGAAAATTCAGAGAATTTGGAGTTCGTTTGTTGTGCTGTCTTTGTTGTTTTTCGTCGTTCTTATCGGTTCTTTCTCGCCTTCCCGTTAGGTTTCGACATTTGTGGTGATCCCGAGAGTGACCCTCCACAACAAATTGACCAGCAACAGCAAGACAAGCAGTTTGATCATTTCCATCATTGTCCCATTACCTTAAAGCTTAATATCTCGTTTTACTTCTATGTATGCATGCTACTTTGTGTTAAAGGTCGCTAGCAAGCCTATAGTTGCATAATCTGTAGGAATTGTTTATCCTCTACTACCATGAGCCTAGGTTATTTGCTGTGGTGGGAGCTCGTTGGATGAGCTCCTATCACTTAGTAGTTTCGATTTAAATTGCTTAGACATGCTTAGTTTTCGATAGAAATGGGCGATCATCGACTTAGTCGATGGTCTTGATCACTCAAAACTGATTATTACTCCTATATGTCCAGCACTTGTGCTTTGATTAATTGTAAAATCAAAAACTGAAAATAAAAGATTGATTTAGACTTGGGCATATTGGATGGGTGGCGTGGTTTTGGATGTGGTGGTATGCAGGGTCCCTAAGGACCGAGTACTTGGGTCACTAAGCCAGCGATTTTGCGTGCTAACCACACGAGGGCATATGGAACCCTCTTGACTAAGTACTTTAGGCGGTGTTAATTGGGGTCGCTCGGTTGGTGTGTTTTAAAGATAAAATGTGTGTGTGATGTGGGAGGGAGCATTAGCTTCGGGTAGGTTGTGTGATGTCTCCTTCTCCCGTGGGTTGTGCGACTCGAATTAGCATTGTCCATTGGAAATGTCTCGTAGGACTTAGCCGTGCGGCATACCAAAGGTAGTGTGCCTAATGGAAAGGCGATCCGGCGTGTGGGTGCAGTGGTACACCTGCAGGATAAAACTATTGAATAGCCTCGTCCTAGGTTATGGACATGCTTGGTAAGGTCGTTCAAGACTAGACTACAACCTTTAATTAAAACTTGACATGGTTGGTATGAGCGGGAGGAAGTTCATGCTATTGTTTGTGGTGACTTGGGTTGGTCACTTCGGGTTGTTCTTGTTGTTGTTACCTTGTTATTTATCTCGTTGTTATTTCAACAATTAAAAATGCTTTGTCAAATTGCTTTCAATCTACTATATTATTGCAAATGAAAACTTGCTTTGTGCTAAAATGAGTCCAAAGCCTCATCCACTTAAATAAAGCTTGCATATAGCTAAATTATAGTTACTTATCTTACACGTCGGTCTTGCGAGTACAATAAACAATTTATTGTACTCATTTGCTTTGCTTAACAACTTTGTTGCAGAGGAGGTAGAGCCCAAAGGGCTTTACTTTTAATGAGTTGTGTGGTGGTTGGGAGAGCGACTAGCTTGGCGGTCGGTCGATTGCCTTGTGGGCTAAAGGCACCTTGGTTGGCTCTTATTTTGGGCCATCTTTATGGCACTTTTGCTTCATTGTGTATCTTTGTAGTTTTGTTGTTATTTGGCGAAGGCCCTCTTTTGTAATAACCTATTCCTTATTAATATTAACTTCTGGTTTGTTGCTTATGTACTATGTGTTGTATGGAATGGATACATTCTTTTGTTGTGAGGTATGTATACTACATTCTGGGAAGTATACATCTCTCGAGACTGGGTTTATTTGGTTGATAATACTAGGGTCAATTGGATGACTAAGTATTATGAGCTTAATAAACGTCGGGGTCTCACAAAAGTTGGTATCAGTGCTATACTGACCGTAGTAACGCAAGCTTGGTCGCCTTTAGGATATTTTAAAAACCTAATTTCAAAGTGTCAAATGAGTTTTGAAAGCTTAAGGAAATTCTCAGATTTTACTCCTTATCTATCTTAGCTTTCTCTTCTCATCTCACTCTAATTGAGTTTTAAAAGTTGTTTTCCTCTCTTCCCTTCTACAAAATAGTTGTTATCGATTAATGGGGTTTTGGGGAATCAATGAGTTTGGCAAATTGAAGTGTTAGCTGCCCATCTACAAGGTTTTGAAGCTTCGGAATGGACAATTTCGACTTGGAAGCTTGGATGCAAAATCTGGACAGCAAGCGTCAATTTCCGGACAGCAAGCTCAAAGGTTCCAATTAGGGTAGAGAATGAGAGGTTAAATCAACAAAAACTTGTGGGAATAAAAGGGTAAGATGTGATACTAGTTAGCTAAGTATCTAACACTTATTTCGCTGCATTAACCTTGCTCTCTAATAGTTTTAGATCTCATCTTACAATCTGATTTTTAATCTTCTCGATCAATTACTCGTTCATTCAATACGGGTTAGTTGAGTTGAGAAGTTGAGCCGTGCTTTTGGAGTTTCTTGGATGTTTTTAGAGTCTTTTAGAAGCTTCTAAAGTTAATTTACTCGCGGTTTTGGCTTTCATTTAGGGTGATATTTCATTCCCCTGGTCGATCGCTTTTGCTTCTCTTTAAGGCTTTGATTTTCGAGTTTAGTTGCTAACCGAAATTTCTTGTAACAGATGGCGGGCCTTTTCGTGGCGGCCAAGGCCGATCGGTGGTCCGGACGAGGAGCTTCCTCCTCCTCCGACCATGGCGAGGTTCTTCTTGGATCGGCGCAACCGCGGATGATGAGAGAGAGTTCTCTTGGGCGTCATCGCGCATAACACCACCGCACTTACCGGAGCTTGAGGATCCGGGCAAGGAACGCCCATCGGCCGCGTGGAGGACTCGCGGAGTTTCTTCGTACTCAGCCTCCTACCTTTTCCTTGGTCGAGGACCCGTTGGATCACAGACGATTGGCTTCGTGCGGTGGGCGTAAGCTCCGCATCGCGCAGTGCCAGGAGCACGAGAAGGCGCTGTTCGCATCGCACCAGCTGGAGGGCGCAGCTTTGTCATGGTGGGAGAGCTTTCTCGCCATGCAGCCCGCAGACCACACCGTCTCTTGGGAGGAGTTTCGTACTGCCTTCCGTCGGGCTCACATCCTGCCGGCTTGATGGAGATCAAGAAGGGGAGTTTCTTCTTGCGCCAAGCAAGGCGTAGCTTCGATCATGGAGTATGTCTACGAGTTCAACCATCTAGCTCGTTATGCTCACGAGGACGTGGCCACCGATATGGCTAAGCGTGCCAAGTTCAGCGTGGCTTGTCCGAGGAGTGAAGGACAAGCTATCCATTGTCGACTTTCTGATTTTCAGACCTTGGTCGACAAGGCCATCGTCGGCGAGTATGTGGCTCGAGCTTATGGACTCCATAAGCGCAAGTGGGAGGCCCATAAGTCATCGAGGCGATTCCTCCGTCCGCTTGAGGCGATCTCGAAGTACCAGTCTCATTCTTGGCGCCCGAGGTTACACCTTGTTCTCGTTAAATGCAGAGCCGTGTCTCGATCCGTGCACTGTGAGTCGTGAGAGCGGCCCCGCAACCCAACTCTTCGGGGTCACATGCTTTTCTTGCAACGGAAGGGCCATTATGCAAATAATTGCCCTAAGAAGACGAGGCGACCCCTCGTCCTAATGGAGGACGCGGGCGAGGTGGTGCATCTCGGGACGGAAGATCGTCCGGCTACCCAAGGCGTGGGTAGTGGTCGCGTCAACGCCGTCCTGCGAGAGGAGGCTCGGGAGGCACCCGCGTCGTGCTAAGTACACTTTCATTAACTCTCACCCTGCTCTTGTCTTGTTTGATTCAGGAGCATCTCATTCCTTTGTTTGAGTCTTTTCTTTGCTGTTGGAGAGCTTCTTTTCTCTCCATTGTCGGTCCCTTCTCATTCGCTCTCTGGTTCGGAGTTGAGAGCTGAATCTGAGTGTAGGGATGTTCCTATCGAGATCGAAGGGTAGGTTTCTTAGCAAACCTTATCCTTCTCCATTCAGCAGTCTTGATGTGATTCTTGGCATGGATTGGTTGTCGGCACATGGGGCAAATCGATTGCGCCAGAAGCTCATCTCTCTATCTAGTCCCTCCGTGGCGAGGTTAAGCTTTTCGCCACCGGTCGCTAGATCCACATCTCTTCGCTTGAAGCGAAGCCGCTCTAGATATTAACGAAGTCCCAGCAGTTTGTGACTTTGTTGATGTCTTTCCCGCAATCTTCCGGAATGCCACCCGTTCAAGACCTCGAGTTTGTCATTGAGTTGGCTCCCAAGATCGCCCCTATCTCAAAGAGGCCTTATCGGATGCCACCGAGCGAGTTGGTGGAGTTGAAGAAGCGATTAAGTGAGCTGCAAGAGAAGGGTTTCATTCGCCTAGCTCATCTCCTTGAGGTTGTCCAAAGCAATCTTCGTAAAGAAGAAGGATCGTACTTTATGCATGTCGTCGATTACCGCCCACTTAATGAAGTGATGATGAAGAACAAGTATTCATTGCCCGCATTGGCGATCTCTTCGATCAAATGGTGGAGCTCGAGTTTTCTCAAGATTGATTTGAGAGTGGGATATCATCGAGTTCAGATTCGCCTGAGGATATTCCCAAAACGGCGTTCTCTACTCGCCACGGCTTGTACGAGTACCTTTGTCATGTCATTTGGCTTAACCAATGCTCTGCCTTGTTCATGAATCTCATGAATTCGGTATTCATGGAGTATTTGGATAAGTTTGTCGTGGTCTTCATCGATGATATTCTTATCTACTCCAAGAACGATGAGGAACACGCCGAGCATCTGAAGCTTGTGTTAGGCAAGCTCGTGAGCACCATTTGTCTGCGAAGTTGACAAGTCGCGATACAGTTGAAGGAAGTGGCTTTCTTAGGCCACGCTTCTTTCAGCGAGGCGTGCCGTTGACCCTAACAAGGTCAGCGATGTTCTTTCATGGAGTCGACTGTTTTGGTCACCGATGTACGGAGTTTTCTCGGTTTAGCGGGATATTATCGTCGCTTTATCGAGAACTTCTCCAAGATCATGGCCGATGTGAGTTGCTCAAGAAGGACAAGAAGTTCGTGTGGTCCGCTGAGTGTGAGGAAAGTTTCCAAATACTCAAAAGCGTTTGACCACCGCTCCGTTCTTGTTCTTCCGATATCCATCGAAGCTTCGATATCTTTTGCGATGCTTCTCGTCGAGGCCTCGGTTGTGTCCTTATGCAAGAAGGCAAGGTAGTGGCCTATGCATCAAGGCAATTGAGACCTCATGAGCTTAACTATCCTACCCATGATTTGGAGTTAGTTTGTTATGATTCATGCACTTAAGATCTGGCGACATTACCTAATCGGTGTCGTTGTGAAGTGTATTCGGATCACAAAAGCTTAAAGTACTTGTTTACGGCTGACTTGAACCTCGGGCAAAGGAGATGGTTGGAGTTGATCAAGGACTATGATATGGGTATTCACTACCATCCGGCAAGGCTAATGTCGTTCTTGATGCGCTTAATCATAAGCGCATTGCAATGCCTTGTTGTCGAGGAGCTTGACCGCTCTTACGGAAGAATTTCAGCGTCTCAACTTGAGTTTAGTTGAGCATGGTTCTCTCGCTGCCTTGGTTGTGCAACCAACCTTGGTGGATCGGATCAAGTCCGCTCGGCGATCGGATGTTGGAGTGAGCCACATCAAGGCAAATGTCAAAACGGAACAACCAAGTGCTTTTATGAGGATGAGCATGGTGTTGTGAGGTTCGGACAACGCCTCATGGTTCCAAAGGACATGGAATTGCGGAATTTAATCCTCCGCGAAGCCCATGATTCGCCTTTATCCATTCATCCCGGGGCCACAAAGATGTATCAAGATCTTCGCCGAGATTTTGGTGGACCCAATGAAGAGGGAGATCGCGAAGTTCGTTGTTAGTCGGCGACGTGTCGTCATGTCAAGGCGAGCATCGGCGTCTCTTTGGGCGCTTGACCTTTGCCAATTCTGAGTGGAAGTGGGATTCGATCGAATGGATTTCATCACGGTCTACCCGTCCCGAAGAAGAATGATGCCATTTGGGTCGTCATCGATCGATTGACTAAGGTGGCACATTTCCTTCCCGTCAAGACTGAACTTCGGGTAGGTCTTTTGGCGGAACTCTATATCGCCCGCATCGTGAGTTTGCACGGTGTGCCGAAGACGATTGTGTCGGATCGTGGATCCCTTTTCACGTCTCGTTTTTGGCATAGCTTGCAAGAAGCTATGGGAACTCGTCTTGCTTTCAGCACGGCATTTCACCCCCAAACTGATGGTCAGACCGAGAGGGTCAACCAAGTTTTGGAAGACATGCTTCGTGCTTGTGTCCTTTCATATGGGAAGCATTGGGAGAAATGCTTGCCATTCGCCGAGTTTTCTTATAACAACAGCTTTCAGGCCAGTCTCGGCATGGCACCATTTGAGGCCTTGTACGGGAGAAAGTGTAGAACCCCGTTGAACTGGTCAGAGACCGGTGAGAGACCTCTCTTTGGCCCGGACTCAATCAATGAGGCCGAGCGCCAAGTCCGGCTTATTCGTGGCGTTTGCACAGCTCAATCCAGCAAAAGAGCTATCGGATCACCGTCGGCGTGAGTTGCGTTTTGAGCCTAATGACTTTGTTTATCTCAAAGTCTCTCCTTTGAAGGGCCATCAACGTTTGGCGTCAAGGGCAAGTTGGCTCCTCGATATGTCGGTCCCTACTGGCGTTATCGAGAAGAAGGAGCTGTTGCCTATAAGTTGGAGTTACCCGGCTGCACTTGAGGGGGTACATGATGTTTTCATGTGTCCCAGCTTAAGAAGTGTCTCCGTGTTCCAACCGAGGAAGCTCCGTTGGAAACCCTCGATGTCGAGGAAGATTTGACCTATCGCGAGCACCTGTTCGGCGTGCTCGATGAGTCTGAGCGAAGGACAAGGAATAAGACCATCAAGTTCCTTAAAGTTCGTTGGTCGAACCATTACGAGGATGAGGCTACTTGGGAAAGAGAAGATCGTCTGCGTGCGGACTATCCATCTTTCTTTATCGAGTGAGCCAAATCTCGGGGCGAGATTTTTGTAAGGGGGAGATTTTGTAACATCCCAAATGTATAATTGGGGTTATTCAAGTATAATTATATGTGTAGAAATTAAAACTTTTTCTCACATCTTGAAAACCCCTAATCTCTTATGTAATTCTTGTCCAAGAGTTGTGTAATCCAAAACACAAAGCTCTTGTTGACCCAAAAGTCAAATTCATTTTCCAATTGTCTAAATCTGGTGTCAAACATTGGAATATATTTTCCTTGGCCCCAAAACTGTGTGGGACCCTCTGAAAAATATCACAAGTTGTAAAACTAGTTTGATAAATTTTGGAGGTAAAACAATCCTTTAAACAACCTTAACGAATTTCCTGAGAAAATGCATTGCATAATAACCTCTGGAAATTTTATGTCGAGTTAATCTCATTGTCGTCAAGCTTAGTAAAAATTTCATGAATTTTGGAGTGGAATTGCTATTCAAACAATTTTGCAAAGTCTCATTTGTTAGAAAATTAAACTTAAAAGCCTACTTGTTCCTTGGGCTAGCCACTTTGCAAAGTGGTCATTAACCCCATCGACCTCCTTCCCCACCTTGATGAGGTCGTGGCCGTTGGATCCAATCCAAGGCCACGACCTCCCCTCAACCAACGCACCCAGACCTCCCTTCAGTAGTCCTCTGGACCGCGTGGACCTCCTCGGGTCAACGTGGGCGCCAGACCTCCTCCGCGGTCAACACCGCAAAGGCTTTCCCACCTCATCAGGTCGTAACCGTTGGATCAAAGATCCACGGTCATGACCTCCCCTGTGTGTTAAATCCCAAAGACCTCCTCACCTTGTCCGGTCATAGCCCTTGGATTAAGATCCAACCGCCTGACCTCCCCTTGTTATCAAACCTCAAAACCACCTTCCACCTTGGCGAGGTCATAGGCATTGGTTTACATCCAACCGCTCTCCCCTCCTCTCCTCACCGTTAAACTAAACAAACCTCCCACCTAAGCGAGGTCGTGGCCGTTGGATCGAGATCCAACGACCCACGACCTCCCTCAAAATATCTAGCGCACAAGACCTCCCTATCTCATGTTGTGTACCGTTGGATTTGAAATCCACGGTCCACGACCTCCTCTGGTCTCATGCGCATCAGATCTCCCAGCAAGACGAGAGGTCGTTGCCCTTAGATCTAAATCCAAAGGCCATGATCTCCGTGTGTGTTGTCTAACTCAAGACCTCCTTTGCGCCACGTGCGAGGCTCGGGACCTCCTGTCTTGATCAACACCGTTGGATTACGGACTTCTTTCCGTGTAGTTGGAGGCGCATTTGTAAAATGGCTTTTATCTTTTCATGATTAAGCTTCAATTCCTCGTATAGATACTAGGAATCCAAGCAATTTCAAAGAGATTCCAAACACACACTTCTCGTGATTAAGTTTTAAGCGATATTTTACGAGATTGTCGAATGTTTCTTGTAGGTCGGTAATATGATTAAGTTTCTTGATGCTTTTGACAACTAAGTCATCAACATAGGCTTCTAGATTTCGCCTAATTGAGATGAAAAAGTTGCTGCATCAAGCGTTAAAAAGAAGCGTAGGCATTTTTAGACCAAATGGCATTTTGACATAGCAAAATATACCAAATGGTGTAATAAATGCGGTCTTTTCTTCATCGTCTAGACACATATTAATCTGGTGATATCCGAATATGCATCTAAAAACTTAACATTTCACAACCTGCGGAGAGTCAACCAACCGATCGTCTGAGGTAAAGGAAAATCGTCTTTTGGACAAGCTTTATTAAGATCGAGAAAGTCTCGCACATCGCCATTTGCCGTTTGACTTTCTAACCATTACGAGGTTAGCCAACCATTACGGATGGTTGACCTCTCTATAAAGCCCGCTTTAAGTAGCTTATCAATTACGATTTAATAGCATCTCGCCGATCGGGGCAAATCTCCGCAATTTTTGTTTCTGGTACTTTGTCGGCCGTAAGGCTAGCCTATGCTCGATCACCTCCCAGGGACTCGGGCATGTCGGATGCTTGCCACGCGAATACATCTGCGTTAGCTCGGAGGAAGGTGATGAGGCGTCTTCCTATTTGGGGTCGGAAGTATCCCCGTCTGAGCGATCTTGAGGCTCCCTGCGTCGGAGGAACCTCTTTGACTTTGTCGTTCGGCTTTGGTGCAGCTTTAGGCCCGACTTGCGGTCGAAGGTGACTTTCTTCTCGAATTGGTATTTGTCCTACCATCTCAAGGGATCGGCGATCGCGGTATCGCCATCTTCTTGTCACAATGGATTGTAATTACTCCTTTGGGACTGGCATCTTAATACATTGATATCCATAATGAGTAGCCATTAGGAATTTTGCCAAAGTTGGTCGTCCGAGTATGGCGTTATATGTCATATCGAAATCGACCACATCAAAGGAGATTTTCTCTGTCCTGAAATTACTTGGTGAACCAAATGTTAAAGGAAGAGAAACTTGACCAATTGGTTTGGCCGAAGATCCCGATACAATCCATGGAAAGAGTATCGTACCGGTCTTACTTTGGTCCTGGGTACTTGCATGTCATCCAGGGCACTCGTAAATAAAATATTTAACGAGCTTCCACCATCAACCAAAACTCGATTGACCCGACAATTGTTGATGGTGGGTTCGACCACGATTGGGTATCGACCTGGTCGAGTCGAAGGGATCGGGCAGTCACTCTTCTCGAAAGAAATGGTGACTTCCGACCACTTCGGTAATTTATTGACGAGAGGAGGATCTATGGAGTTTACCTCGCGTTCAGCAGCCTTGAGCTGTCGCTTTGATTCATATGCCGATGATCCCCCGTAGATGTGTTCAATGGTGTGTTGCGGATCCTGGAACGGCATCTCCTCTTCGTCATCTGAAGATTTATGACCACTTGTTTGACCTACCTGCTCGAGGGTGGGAAGTGGTCCTTTGCCGTTGTAGTAGTCTTCAAGCTTTCGTTGGAAGACCCGGCAGTTGCGAAGGTCATGCCCTTCCTTTTTATGGAAAGGACACCACCTAGGCTTATCATTTTTCCGATCAGGGCGCTTACCTTTGCCTCTGTCGGAGTGTGGCTTGGATGTGCGTGGCTCTTTATCATTCACAGCCAATACCTCCTTGGAACCGCTGGGTTTTTGACCCTTCATCTTATTCTTGGACTTTTTTGCTTTCTTATCCTTCTTCTTACCAACCGCTCGCCGCTCTCGAGATGGATTGTCTTCACGATCAATTGTGTTGTTCCACTCGACCGCCTCGAGGCGATAGCATATCGATCGGCCATTTCAAGAGTTCGCGACAGTAGGAGGATTTAAAGCAATATCCTCTGTTATCCTTCTACTACGGACTCCTGGCTTGAAAGCCACGATGATGATGATGAATCGAAACTTCCGAATTGAGTTCTGAACTGGTCAAGCGCTTGATGAATCTGGCGCAATGTCTCGTTGTCGCTCTGTCTCATCCGTGCAAGTCGTCCTCCTTTCGAGCGATTGTATGTGCCTTGAAATTTGCCAATGAAGATCGCAGAGATGTTGCCAAGAATAGATCGACTCGAGTGGTTGGTTTAGTAACCACGATCGGCGATCCTTGAGCACGCTTGGAAGGTAATTCGCCATCACATGCTCTCCTCCTCCTGCTTTGCTTTCGAGCAATTTGTTGTGTAAATTTGAAGGAATTGATGGGATTTTGGGAACCATCAAACTTCTCCATGTTCACTGGTCGAAAACGAGGTGGCGAGCGAACAACTCGGAGATCAGGCGAGAATGCCCGACATCCAGTAATGACTTCTTGACGCCTCCTTTGCAGAAAAGAAGGGTTGATATCATTAGGTGGTCGTACTCGACGATACCCGATAATGAGTTGACCCGACTTGCATAGGTCTCGGTCCTCTGAGGAATACTCCTCGTAGTTTATCTCTTTATTCTGCGATTTCCATGTTGGAGTGGTGAGCGATCACCTTTCCGAGGAGTTTGTTGATCATCGGTCATTTGGAAGACATTTCTTGAATAGGAGATCGACACGACTTCTTTATTGCGCCGATTTCTCGCGGTGATATGTTGGATTGATCGGTAGCCAAAGAAGTCGTATGGGTGCGACTACTTGAATGATGTCGACGAGGAGCTTCGGCTTTTTCATTGTACTCGAAGCCTTTGTGCGATCTCTTCAAATAAGAGGTCGTAACTTTAGCGTTCGGGCTAGCTCTTGAGTTGGATTCTCGAGCAAATCATTGATGTCTTTGGAGCTCTCGAGCTTCCTCGATTGATATTGAATCGCCCGAGCAAATTCTTACGAGCTTCAATCTTCTTCCTTCGAATTGCCTCAAGATTTTCCATGTTAGACTCTTGAGATTGCCTCAATGAAGCACGAGAATGTCGAGGATTTCCCTGGCGTTCATGAAGGCGTTGGTCGTGTCCGCCAGTGGTGGTGTCCTGGCCATTGCCACGAGGGGGCGCAGTGTGTGACCTTCGGGAAGGGTCTCCATCTCGGTCTCTAGAAGAGTGATCTTGATCTGAGGGAAGGACGAAGACCTCCCGTTGATGATTCTCACTTGCGCTCGAGGCCTCTCCGCTTGAGGAGTCGTCGAGAGACACCATCTGGCGACTTGGAGTAATCCCCTCCAAGTAGGGGAAGTCCGGGTTATAACCGTCTCCGTCGGCAGGTGTGACCTGCGGAGAGATGGTCGAATTTGCAGGAAAAGCATGCTTGATCCCGCTCTCTCGGGCGTTATCGAGAGAGAGAATCACCAGATGCCGGTGAAGTCCTGCATTGTGGCTTCTAGAGCTTGCCTCACCAAGTCGGACCGCCTTAGGGAACTTGGACACCGAGGAAAAACTCTCGTCGTGTCGTGAGTCCACTGGTGTGGTCTGGTCGATTGACCCTTGCCCTTGAGAGGGTAGATTCCTCTCTTGGGCGTCTTGTTGTGGGGATAAAGATCCTCCTCAACTCCACCGGCGACATTGTCTCTCGGATCGTGGGAAGATCCCCGGAGGCAGCAATGCCATAGGATGAGTCATCACTCGGTTCGTAATCGAATCCGGCATCCATGTCGACGTCTGCGTGACCGCCAAGTCGAACCAGTTCTCCTCGTTCCATTCTCCCGCCATGAGTGCATGAGATTTGGAAAACGAAAGAATGTTTGACAAGAAATTACGGAAGATCCCCACGATTCGGCATAGCTAGCCGGTGTTTTAGAACCGAACTTCGTAAAGATTGTTTGATTCGGAGGTCTCCTAGAATAGAATCATCGAGAGAGATTGACCGTGAATTTTTATACAGAGTTTCACGACCTTCTCAGGAGAGAAAGGGGAACCCTACTCATCGTGAATGTATGGTATTGAGTATATCTTGAACAATTGTTCAAAACATTAAGACTATTACATAGGAGTAGTGCTTGTATTCCTGATGGCTCGATCCTCTCCCCTTTCTCTAGCTGTCTCCTCTTCACTATGATTCTATTCTAGGAGACCCCTAATCAAACAATCTTTACGTAAGTTCGGTTCTAAAACACCGACAAGCTGTGATTATACTTTGACTTAAGCGTGTTTAGAATTCGAGGACGAATTCCGTTTAAGGGGGGTAAAATGTGATACTCCGAAAGTGTGAGAAGCGAATAATCGGGACAAATTAATTTAATCGATAGAGAATATTTTAATCGGGGAAAAGCTTAATTCAGAAAAATCATCAAAACCAGAAAAGAGGGGGCTTTCCATTTTTTCACAGCAACCTGGGCTTGGGCCAAGGCCCATGAGGGTGGCCGGCCAAGGGGGGGGGGCGCCACTTCCCCCCCCTAACCCTAGCCGCCACCCCCTCCCACTTTTCCTCTCCCCACTCCTTGGCCGCCTCCCCCAACACCTCCTCCCCTACGCACAGCCCCTCCTCCCCTGTTGAAGCCCTCCCGCTGCCGGGGAAGAAGCCTCCTGTGGCTGCCAGCTAAGCGGAGGAAGGAGATCGATCACCGGGAGGAAGTTTGGCCAAGAAGAAGAAGAAGAGGAAGGGGAAGAGAGTTCACGTGGTTTTCTTCGTGCCCAGCAATCGGTTCTTCACGGGTAAACTCAATCCCCCTTTCGATTAGATGCGTATTTAATTAGTTTAGCAATGTCGGTATTTAGGGCTGCTCAGGACAGATTAGAGAGAATTGGGTTTTTCGTGGGTTTAATGGCAGAATTGGTTCAGGGTGTCTCTTAGGATATTGTAGGGGACGTCGTCACCTTTCCGTGAAGGGCTAGAACATGTGAATTGGACCCATGTAGCAGAAGTTATGATTTTATTAGTGGGACTGTTCCGCAGATTCGTTGCTGTTCTGACAGGTTTTAGTAATCTGGTGAAAACGATTAGTTAAAGGGGAAATCAGAGAAGCTCAGTATAATAAAAGTTGTAGATCACTGTCTTCGATTTTCAGAAAGATCAAGAACTCGTGATTTGGATACACACACTGAAAGTTATGATAATATTAGTGTACTGTCCAGAGAACCCGACGTGATAACTGACGTTCTGTAGATTGGTTTGGTAGGGGCAGTAGATTGTAGAATCAGAAGGGCTCCCCAACTAAGTTTACTTAGGCAATTTAATTACCTTTCCAGAAAGTCTAAGAAAACCTGAATTGGACTTCTGTAGCAATAGTTATGAAATTTTGAAGTCGACTGTCCACTGAGGGGGACAGATCAACGTGTAGGCTTGGGGATTGGGATCGAATTAGACGCTCTCCAAGTTAGCGATTATTGTTGTATGCTTTGGTTTGCTCAGATATTGCTATCTTAGTATGCGCTATATTAATTACTCAGGTGGTGGACGGATCCCGGGGGCGGCACCTTTGGCGCATCCTTCACTCTCTCGCGGCTAAGGCAAGTATAGTGACGGTTATAATAGATATTGCTGCATGACAATGTTTAATTTGTATACTGTGAATTTGTGTGATCATGATTGTGATGATGGCATGTTTGATCCTGTTCATGGTTGCTAGAGTTATGCTTTACGCGTTAATCATGGATATCTAATAATTGTGAGTTCTATGTTGATGAGGTTTATGAATAGGCTATTCATGTGAAATGTTGATGTGGATGCATGTTGTGATAATTTTGAGAGTTCTTACATATGCATCATGCTGAATTATTGAAGTCTTGGTCACGTGGTGACCAAGCATCTCTTGAGGTCCCCGTCATGTTGATGACGGGCTAAAGGTCCCCATGCTTGAAGGGCATGGGCTTAGGTCCCCATACGCGTGGCATATGGGCAATGGTCCCTGTACCAGATGGTACAGGCATGGGTGTGCATCGACGGATGCATACTTTGCATTACCGGTAAAATGCAAAAGGGAAAGAGAAGGAAGAGAATGGTCTTTTTGAACATCCTGCATACATGCATGTGTAGGATAGTTGATATATGGAATTGAGAGGTTTTAATTGCTGATTTTACACGGTTGTTCCTTGTCGATGCCTTTACTATACTTGCTGAGTCTTTGGGCTCACCTCTTGTTTTTGTCATGTTTTAAGGTACCGCTTGCAAGAACGACATACATGGGAGGGAGTAGGATTTGCTAAGGATGCACTCACTACACACATTCTTTTAGAGATGATGATCAATAGTTTATTTCTTAATAAAAAGCAAACTGCTTAAGGACTACTTTTGGTTATGTTTGAATGCATTGAACTATCTGTAATAATGAGAGGGGTAAATCTTGATTATGCTTACCCATGCTTAGCTGAATAGATTCACTATGGTTGCGTGATGGATTTTAGATTTTGAGATGTTGATAATAAATTATGCATCCGATGGAACCTCCAGTATACTTAGTTATACAAAGGAGGTTCTGCCGAATTTTTTTTGTATGAAGCTTTAGTTGTAGATGTTTTAAATTACTTTTTTTTTAGTAGCATTCTAGGCCTTTGTATGGCTGGGGTGTTACAGTTTCATTAATTGGCTTGGTAGGGGTATTAGATGGCCGATTCAAAGAGGCTCATCACCTAGACTTAGTTGGAGAATTTGTTAGCCTTTCTAGGAAGTCCAAGAACAACTCATTTGGACTCCTGTAAAAAAAATATATAGATTTTAGAATACGACTGTCCACAGAGTTAGACGCTTGTGCAAGTTCATGATTGCTTTTATATAGTTTGTTTGGTCCACTACTGTTGTCTTAGCGTGTGTTATAAATATATTCAGGTGGTGGATTGATCCCGGGGACAGCACCTTCTACACGTTCCTCATTCTCTCGCGGTTAAGGCAAGTATAATGAGGGATAGAATAGATCCTAATGAATTGGCATTGTTTGATAAATACCATGAGTATTTGTGTTATTCATGACTGGTAAGGTGGAATGAATGGTAATGCTCATGTTTTCTAGTGTTAAGAGTTACGTGCTATCCATTGGTGTTTGAAAGTTATGAAGTTTATGATTATGAACATTGGTAGTATGAATAGGTTATTCATATGCAATGTTGTTGCGTGATGCATGGTTGTGGTAATTTGAGATTTCATACATCGCATCATGAAAGCTTATTGAAGTCTTGGTCATGTGATGACCAAGCAATGATTTGAGGTCCCGTCATGTATATGACGGGCTTGAAATCCCCACACTTATGGAGTGTGGGCTTGTGGTCCCCATTACTTGCGGAGTATTGGGCTCTTGGTCATTGTGCTTATGAAACACGAGCATGGGTATACATCGACGGTTGTATACCTTGCATTACCGTAAAATACAAAAAGAGTTAAAGAGAAAGGTTGCATTGAGCATTGCATAAGCATATGGCATGATGTATGGTAAAGATGTGAGAATGAATCTTGATGTTTTATAATGTCGATTATTTGATACTTCTTTGAGTCTTTGGGCTCACTCTTGCTTTTGTTGTGCTTTTAGGTACCACCTGCAAGAACGGCATGCATGGGAGGGAGTAGGATTGCTATGGATGCACTCACTACCACACACTCTTTTAAAGATGAATATCATTTAGATCGTACCAGAATAATAAGCAAACTGCTTAAGGATTGATTTTGGCTATGCTTGACTGCATGGATTATTTGAGTTAATAAGAGTACTAAATTTTGATTATGTTTGCTTATGCTTTAGCTGAATAGATTATTTGTGAATGCTTGATGAACTTTGGATGTTGAGATAGTGATAATGATATTTGCATCTGTTGAAACCTCTGGTATACTTAGATATACAAAGGAGGTTATGCCGAAATTTAGAACCATGCCTTATGTTTAAATGGTTATCATATTTATTTAGTAGCATTCCAAGCCCTAGTTGGGTTGGGGTGTTACAGGCGCTGCCCCTGGGATCACGCTCCCACCTGAACATAATGATAACCCAAACTAAGACAAGCATACTAGACCAAAAGCATAAATAAGAACACAATTGAACTCGCTAAACTCCCAAGCGTTTCCAATCTTCCAATTTCTCCCGATCGATTTGGTGTTCACTGCGGACAGTCAACTTCTAAAATACATAACTTTCTTCTCAGGAGTCCAAATAAGATGTTCTAATACTTTCTAGAAAGATAATTAAATTACCTAAATAAACTTAGTTGGGGAGCCCTTCTGATTCTGCAATCTACTACCCCTATCAAGCCAATCTACAGAACATCAATTATCACGTTGGGTTCTCTGGACAGTACACTAAAATTATCATAACGTTTGCTACGAAAGTCCAATTCTTACGTTCTTTAGCTTTCTGGAAAGGAGAGGAAATTACCCATCTTTTTCATTATAACGAGATCCTCTGATTTTATAACACCCTGACTATTCGGAAGCCAAGATGTCACCTAAATAAACTAACAAACAACCATAATGCGGAAGAATTATAACACCATCTCATCTAATGACATAAATAGATCAATATTCAAAAGAACCATGTCATGAATTTGGTCCGAATCTAAGCAACAACTATTGAAGGAATAATCAAGGATCACAAGTACTACTGAATCAACCATAACATAGCAATAGACATCATTCATCATCTAAATTTATTTATTACAGCATCAATAACAAATGAAAGATAGAACTAAATCATAATGTTAAATTGGAATAGGGTGATGTGAATGAGTAGTGCGTGTCTACTCCCTCTCAATTGAGCCAACATCAGAGTTTACCTAAAATAAACAAACAACGCAAGAATGAGTCCAAGACTCAGCAAGTACAGTGAGTAAATGGAACAAACAACAAACATGATCAAACCAACATCATTGAATAATATGAATAAATCACAGAACGAACATTTGAATGAATGGAATGAATGGATTGAATGAAATGAAGGGTCTACACATATGCACATACCGGTATTGCTAGTGACACACCCGTCGGTGTTCACTTAAGCCCGCATTTAACTAAATACGGGGATCCAAGTCCCGTATGAAGGAAGTTTCATACGGGTGTCCCAATCTGCCTACATTGGAATGGTGGGTCTTACGTGCCCATACTGGAATTGATGGGTCTTTTTAATCCACTCCCGTGGATGAAACATGAATAATGAATGCATGGTATGAAATATGTATATTGAAAAGACATGCTCTCTAATCATGGAGATAACACATATGGAAGGAACATGAACTTTAAACATTATCATGGATCTTAGAAAAACACAGTGTCAACATCAAGCATTTAACATTTTCTAATCATCAGAACATCAAGGTACTTGCCTCAACCGTGAGACGGAAGACAATGATGAAAAGCTCTAGCCCTGGGGTTCACCACCTCCTGGCAGCCGTAAAACAATACTAAGTACACTAACCAATAGTGTACAACATAGCAATTGAATAAAATGAGAACAAACGTCCCTAACCGCAACCCAAACATTTAATCAATAACACTCTCAAATTCCCAAATCTGTCCAAACGAACAGCTGTTAAGGAAAAATTCATAACTTTTGAGTCGAAACTCCAAAATCCATGAATCCAATTTTCCTAGAACCTACACAAGCCTAGCTGAAACTTCTCAGGTGATCAAAAGATCAAACTAGTTCATCTAAGCCTTTATTTTAAATCCCGAAGACCGATCTGTCATCTTCGCTACTACTAACTTGTGAATTTCATAACTTTTGTTCGGCATAACCAAACACATTGTTCTAATAATATCTGGAAACTAAAGGAAACCAGATATCTCAATAAAATTATCTCAAATATTTCCATTGTGCAACAAATATTGCTAATAGTCAAGTAAAGTTATTCTGTCCACAACAGAGAGGCAGATTATAGCCTGAGCTTCTAAAATTCATAACTTTTGATCTAGAAATCCAAAAATTATGAAATTTAACTTTCTGGAAACATAATGAAAATACCTAAAACTCTCAAGGATACCAACTGACCCAATTCGGCCGTCTCCCATATCACATTTACAGATCTATGTTCGCTGCACAAGTCTTGAGACTGATTTAGCACTCTGCCTTGCGAAATTCATAACTAATTAACCGTTTATCCAAAAATTATGAATTTGAACTTTCTGGAAATATAACGAAAATTCCCATCTATCTCCAGGAGACACTAATCCCTGAATCTACTCGGATCTAACCCAAAACGGCGCATCAATGCATAGACAGATTCAACCGATCTACACAGCAGGAGAATAATCTGACAATCGGAGACAAATCACACATGAACGGTCTACAACAATTAATGGGGAACAAAGGTTTACCCACAAATCCTTCGCTGGACCTCGCTGGATCCCTCGCGAAGACCTCCCTTCTTCTTCTCCTTCTTTCTTCCCTCTCCTTCCTCTTCCTTATGGCCCAACTGTAGGGTGGAAAGCACCGGAGATGGCAGCGAGGGAGCTCGGTTGGGAGAGGAGATAGTGTGGCAGCCAAAGGGGAATGGAGGGGGAGGGGTGGCGGCCAAGGGGGGTGAGGGAGGAGGAGAGGGGCGGCCAAAGAGGTGGAGGGAGGGGCGGCTAGGGTTGGGGAAGTGGCACCCCCCCCCTTGGACCACTAATGGGCCGGCCCACTATGGCTAGATTGCCTCGGCCGAAGCCCACGATCCAAAAACTCCCAAGAGTTTCTGAATTTTTCTTTAATTAATTCCCTAAACTTTATTGTATACACTATTGAATCATCGGGATATTACAAATTTCGTCTTTAACTAATAGATTAACTCAGATTTCTATAGACTATCAGGATGTTGACAGGTTAACAGGACAGCGGCACTAAACAATTCATAACTTTCTAACCGTTAATCGGTTCTGGGCGTTCTTGGCCGCCACGGAAAGCTAACAACATAGCCCAACTATTTCTAAGAGGTTGGATCCATAGATTCTGCATCTACAGACATGAAAATCATCGTCCAAATTACTGGACAGAACACGATCTATTAAACCAACTCAATTCAATCTATCAAACGATATCAAACGCATCTACTACACATTAACCAGCGAAGAACACGCGACGTTACCCTTGAAGAACCGCTGTAGATCACGACGAAACCCGCGAACCTTCACTTCCCTCTCTTCTCCGCTCTCTCCTTCTTCTCCTTTCTTTGGCCGGCCACCACCAAAGCGACCTTCTTCTTCTTCCCTACTCGGCAGCAACGGAGGGGCGGGGGGGGGGTAGTGCTAAGTACCAGCGGTGCTACAGTAACCGCGAGCTACAGTACCATCCAGGGTTTGGGTGGCCTCCCCCTTCCTTTTAAGGCCGACCAACTCAAATGGGCCAAAACACCATGGGCCAAAGGCCCAGGTTCTCCAATATGAGCAAAAACACCCCTCTAAAACCTCCAATTCTTTCTCTAATTCTATTTAATTTCAGTACTAATCACTTATTTATTTTATGTTAAAATGGGATATTACACCAGAGAACCCGACGTGAAATTGATGTCTTTTACATTGGCTTGGTAGGGGTACTAGATGGCCGATTCAGAAGGGCCCTCAACTAGGTTTAGTTGGGGAATTTAATTACCTTTCCAGAAAGTCCAAGAACACCTTATTTGGACCCCTGTAGTGAAAGTTATGAATTTTAGAAGTTGACTGTCCACCGAGGGGACAGATCAACGTTTAGGAATTTGGGGCGGGATCGAGTTAGACATTTTTGCGAGTCCGTGGTTATTGTTATATAGTTTGTTTTGGTCCACTACCGTTGTCTTAGCATGTGTTATACTTATTATTCAGGTGGTGGACTGGTCCCGGGGATAGCACCTTCTGCACGTCCCTCGTTCTCTTGCTGTTAAGGCAAGTATAATTATGGGTATAATAAATATTATCGAATGGCATTGATTGATAATTTCTATGAGTATTTGTGTAATATGTGGTTTTGTGGAGTATAGTTGATGAGTTACATGCTTGTATGCTGTTGATGCCATTTATTATATTTGCTGAGTTTTTGGACTCACCTCTTATTGTTTGTTGTGTTTTATGTACCTTTACGAGATCGGCATGCATGGGGGAAAGGAAGGATTAGTCTTGTTGCACTTTTGCACGAACTACCCACCATGAATGAAAGGAAAATTAATTAGGAGATGAATGAACTGTTTAAAGTACTCTTAATGATTATTGCTTGCTTGGAGTAAAGTGTAATAAATGAATAGAAGTTTTAGATGCTCATGATCTATATCTTAGATGTTTAGTTACTATGGATGTCATAGTAACGAATAGCCAGTTTTGTTTATGTCTTGATCATATTGCAAATTGGATTATCTTTATATATAATAACTGTTTGTTGGAACCTCCGGTATAGGTAACTATACAAAGGAAGTTCTGCCGAAATTCTGTAAAGTGTTTTAGTTTAATTTAGTTTAATTTATTTATTTTAGTAGCATTCCAGGCCTTTGTTTGGCTGGGGTGTTACAAATAGCCCAACACATCCGTAATTAACCATCTCGAACGGTTAGATTAATTACTTAAGATCAATAATCCAATTCATTCAACAAGTGTAGAAATTTAACCAATTGAAATGATCAAACAAGTTCATTATTGTTTCACACTCCCTAATAACTCCATGAGTTCCAAACATGTATAGACAAATTCTTACTCAACATTTTTCAAGAAACTACTACAGGACAATTTGAAATTACTCAACTTCACTTCTAAAGATATTAGAAAAGAATCATTGGTTTGCACCATGCTAAATAATTCTTTTAATTAAAACCTCTTAGTTAAGTGTGACAACAAAACACTAAAGGGTTTCAACATCCTCTTTCTTAAAAGAGAGGCATTAAACTTCAACTCTCAAATTAATCCAAAAGAAATACGCAAGATCAACGTCCCACATAATAAAGAACTTGTAAAACAAATCTTCCCTTGCCCAAATACCAAGTGAATAAATGGGTTATGTTTTCCAATTGAAAATAAAATAGAACTTCAGCGAAAAGACTAATCTTGCAAACTAACAACGTTCACAAGTAGTAGAAATATCACACTAGATGGAAAAAAAAACAATAGCCCAGAGCAACAACCACGAGCTCAACTTCTCAACACCG
Organism: Phyllostachys edulis; assembly: GCA_036346405.1. Lineage (NCBI taxonomy): Eukaryota > Viridiplantae > Streptophyta > Magnoliopsida > Poales > Poaceae > Phyllostachys > Phyllostachys edulis. Next base: position 11,848,690 of record CM070564.1, read on the forward strand.
GTTACTATCACGCATAACCGATATACTCAGTTATGAATATAAGGTCATTTCATAGCAATCATAGAATCAATTCATGGATATAGAAGATCATAATAGATCATAGATTATCAACAAGAATAATAGTACTGAAGCAATTCAAGAACAGTTCAACGTCAGGAGATATACCACTAGAAATGTGGATGCAATGGATTACCCAAACCCCACCTACAGTGCACAGTGTGTCATTTTAATATTTTATTTACCACGGACCTAAAGCCCGCTTTGATACCAACTGTAACACCCTGGCTATGCGGAAGTCAAGATGATACCTAAAAGACTAACATACAACAACAATACGGAAATTTTCAACAATCTTTCGACTATTGACATAAAAAGGTCAACATCTAATAGAATGAATATAAGAATTCAACCAGAATTCAACAATATATCAAACTCTAATTACCTAATCAAATTGAATCATCTATGATATTCCTATCAATAGGCCATACGAAGATCATAGGCAATTACTAATTCAAACATATCTTAAGGAAGGTTAACATCAACCATCAAACTCCATTTATTACAATCCAAAGATTATCGAATGAAAAGGTAATAACAAGTTCATCTAATTAACAAGTAGATAATGTGAAGTGAATGGATGATTCGTGACTATTTCCTTCCAAGCATGCTGTCTTCAATGTTTACCTAAAACAAGTAAACATGGCAAGAATGAGTCCACGACTCAGCAAGTACAACAGAACAATATGAACCATACAGAATAAGAACATAATAGAATGAACGAGTAAGAACATATCATTACATAATAGAATTCGAATATAGAATGAACGAATAAGAACATTTCATCACATAATAGAATTTGAATTTAGAATAACAGAAATCATATGAATGAATCAAATGCATGAAGACCACTTCTGCTTATACCGGTATAGCCAGTGACACACCTGTCGGTGTTCACTTAGGCCTGTATTTATCAAAATGAGGGGATCCAAGGCCCGTATGAAGAACATTTCATAACGGGGATCCAATTCGCCCACATTGGAATCGTGGGTCTCACGTGCCCATACTAGAATTGATGGGTCTTTACATCCCACTCCCGTGGGTGAATCATGAACAATGTATGAATGAATGAATATATGAATTTGTAAGATGAAAACTCAAGAAGCATGATTCACATATATGGAACGAAACAGAAATCAATGAAACCTACTCAAGGACCACACTACTCAGTCATGGCATGAACATAAAACACTATGAACAATCAACAATAGTACTTTACAAAATGTAATTGCCCATATTGGAATAATGGGACTTCACTACCCACTCTCGTGGGTGAACATGAAAGAAGGAACGAATAAATATATCGAACGTAAACATACTACTGAATAATCATGGTATATCAACTATGAATGGAAACAAGAAATACCGGAATTACCGATTGCATATTCACCCATCAAGTGAAACAAACAACAATCAAGACAATTCAATTGTACTTGCCTTTCGAACTGCGATGCGTTAGGAGGCAAGGATGAAGCCACTAATCAAAGTTCACACAATATAATTGCTTGAATAAGAAACAACGTGAAAAGGATGCTACTCGAAACGCTTAATCGCAACCTCCTAAACCCAAGGTTCACATGGTTGATCTATCCAATTAAACCGATAGTCTAGCAGGATGATAAAACTGGACAACAGTAAAGAAACAATCATAATTTTTGATTGGGTTAACTAAAATCCACGATTCTGGTCATTCTGGAAAGCTAAGAAAAATATCTTAAAAATTATATTTGGCATGAAGCTCAGATCTTGCCTTTAACAAAAAGTGGCACATGGTTCAAAACTACTATCAGAACCCGACAAATAATCTGAGCAGTCAGATTGAAATGTTCACAACTTTTATTGTACAAATCCGAATGGAGTGTTCTTTAACAACCTGGAAAGATGATAAAATTATCTACAGAACTCGTTTTGGGCAACAATCCTGAATCAGAGCCTAACTTAAACATATTTTCATGAACATTACGACTGTTAATTCCCGTTAGAATTTCTGCACAGCAGGAAATAATCCATCATATCTTTCAAACCGTAAATCGGAATTGAGTGAACTTTGATTCCACATAAAGCTATAAACGGATCCCACATAACTTTAGGAGGTGGGATCCTCTAATTCGGAACCTAAGCACATGAAACCAAACGCCCGAACTACAAGACAGAATTAGTTCTATTCGTAGTATGGATTTGATCCACTAAACGTAATCAAATTCGCGTCTAATACGATTCAAATAGTGAAGAAAACCCTTCATTACCCTTGAAGAATCGCAGGAAGACAAAGAACAAAACCCACGAAGAAGTTCTCCTTTTTTTCCTCCTTTCTCTCCCTTCTTCTTCCTCCCGATGGCCGGCAGTAAGGAGCAGCAAAGGGGCGACATGGAGGGCGTGGCAGCAGGGGGAGGAGGGTTTGCTACAGTGGCAGTGTGCTACCGTAAAATGTGCCTACGGTTTGGTTGCCCCCTTATTAAACCAACTTCCCACTTGGGCCAAACAACGTGGGCCGAAAGCCCAAGATTATTTCTCCTCTAAAAATCTGATTTCTCTTTTTAATTCATGTTAAATACCTTTCTCATTTCATTTAATTCTCTAATGTTAAATAGGACATTACATAATCGCTGTTGGATACTTTCTTTGTTAGGAGAAATCCCTCTCTAAACTATATTGCACTCGAAAATGGAATAAATTTCCCTCTCTCGGATAATACATTCTCTCAAATTGATATTCGGGGTATTACATTCTTTCCCTAAAATTCTGAATTTTCTATTTTATTTCCCTTAATTATTTCTCAATTTTTATTGCACTCTCAAATGATAGTCAGGGTATTACATTCTACCCCCCTTAAAAGAAATTGGCCCCGAATTCTACTCTCGCAATTCTATTTACAAGAACACCAGATCTGAAATCAACCAACTTAATAGATACTCGATGTGAACTGCTCCGGGTACTGCTCGCACATGCGAGGTTCCAGCTCCCAAGTCACTTCTTGCTCATCCTGATGCGACCATGGCACTTCGACATACATCAACGTCTTGTTTCGCAGAACATGCTTTGACTCTTCCAGAATTTGCACCTGTCGGGATTCGAAGGTAAGATCTTGTTCAATGATCAGAGGTTCTAGCGAAATCACATGTTATGGATCTCTCAAATACTCACTCAGCATCGGAACATAACATGCACATAGCACACATGACTCTTGTCCCAATTCTCAATTGATCTCTTCATATTAACAAGGAGCACCTTTTTTAACCAGGAACACACAAAAGAACTCGCTTTAAACAAACTCTTTTACAACAGAGACCAAATGGAAAAAAACGAAGGATTATCATCACCAATACGCATTACCAACTTCCCACCAAAGAGTCAATTCCGAATTCGAAGATTCATCGCGAAATTTTTTTCACCTTCCAATTAGGTAGTTTGCAATAAACAATACATCAGCCAAAGAAGAAACCATTAAAATGATCAAATCATACACTTTCTTCATTTTCCTGAACCAGAAAGAACCACCATGTGATGCGGACATCCTTAGCTACGCTGTTCCATATAGTGTTTTCAATTCAACATGTACTTTAGAACAACATGAGCTTACTAAAAGAGTTGAAGAATAAGATAAGCTTGTGGGTGAAGCTTGTGCAAAGATGCTTAACCAAAAGGTGAATCTATTCCAGGAATTTTCTTTAAGTTTAATTGAGAATATTATACTACCTATAGCATGTCATCGCTTATTGTTAGGTTTGAAGGAGATGCTTTATGTGAATATCAAGAACACGATGCTTCTCGGGGTGTTTTGATGCTCACAAAAATAGCATGCAGCCTATGGGACACATAAAAATCGGATTCGGAATCAGCAGTACAGTCCGGGTTAAAAAGGTCATAACTTTCACAAACGGAGTCCGATTTGGGTGTTCTTGTACTTGTTGGAAAGCTAATTTCAAGCCCGATCCAACGGATGCTCGCTCAGCTTCAGATTCATCACGAATCAAAAGATATGACCGAAATAATGTGACGGTTGTAAACTCAGCGTTTCTTTTTTGTTTTAGATTGTGTCCGAATTGGAGTAGTATAACACCCTGGCTATTTGGAAACTAAGATGTTACCTAAAAAACTAACATACAACAACTAAACGGAATAACTTCAACAATATCACATATAATGGCACAAAAAGATCAATATCTATTAGAACGACAGCAGGAAAATAATCTGAATCCAACAACATATCACAAATTCCAAATATCCAAGTCTACTGAATCAACTAAGATAATTCTATCAATAGACTAATCAAAGACGACAAGTAGTTATTTAATCAACCATATCACAGAGAAAGATATCATCCACCATCAAACTCTATTTATTGCAATTCAACATTCAACGAATGAAGGACAAGGACAAAATCATGTTATTGAAAACTGAATATTGTGAAATGAATGCATTATCCGTGACTACTCCCTCCCAAGAATGCCGTCATCAGCGTTCACCTAGAATAAACAAACATAGGCAAGAATGAGTCCAAGACTCAGCAAGTACAAAGAATAATAAGAACTACAAAGAATATGAACAAGACAGTCTCATTAAAGAATATGAACATAGAACTGAGGGAAATATATGAATGAATGGAATGAATGGACTATACTTCTGCTTATACCGGTATAGCCAGTGACACACCCGTCGGTGTTCACTTAGGCCTGCATTTAACAAAATACGGGGATCCAAGGCTCGTATGAAGAACGTTTCATAACGGGGATCCAAATCTGCCCATATTGGAATGGTGGGTCTTACGTGCCCATATTGGATTTGATGGGTCTTTACACTCCACTCCCGTGTATGAAACATGAACAATAAATGAATGGAATGAATTATGAATAATGAAAGATATCATCTCATTAAATATGCATTAACGAACGTGAAAGGAACATGAAGCATTGAGTCTACTCATGGATCATAGAAATAACAGTATGAAAACCAAGCACTCAACATTCACCAACATTAAGAATCACAAGGTACTTGCCTTCCGCTCTACGAAGCGTTATGAGGCAATAAGGGTGCCGCTAAACTCGAATTTCCCCCTCCTACATAAATTAAATACTTGAATAAGAAACAACGTGAAAAGGATGCTACTCGAAACGCTTAGTCGCAGCAACCTAACTGGATCGTAAACTGGATAGCGGTACTAAAAGCAACACAACTTTTGCTCCGAGACTCGAAACGGTGTGTTCTCAGATCCTATGGAAAGATAACAATATCCTCCACAAAATTCTAGTTGGCAGAATCTCCCAATTCGGCCAAAAACCTAAGTTAACAATCCTATGAAAGTCGAACATCCAATCAGTCTAACAGAACCACATAGAAGTAGAGAAATAATCATATCTTTTGTTCTACAAACCCTGAATCTGCCCTTAATTTAATCATAACTTAATAGACAAATTGACAGTTAATTCACGTTAGATATTCAGGACAGCAGTAAAGAATCTATCATATCTTATGAAGCATAACTCGGAATTGAGTGTTCTTGGAGGCTACGGAAAGCTAAGAACGAAAACCACATAACTCTAGGAGGTGGGATTCTCTAATTGTAATACCCCAGATGGATCCGAAAGTGTATCCGAGAGAGAATATTTAAATTGGGGAGAAGGACTAAATAGAAAAGAGTTTAACAGAGGATTAGAGGGGGTTTTTGTAATATCCTGAATAATCAAGTGAATGCAATAAAGTTTAGAGAGAACAACATTAAATTGGAGAGGAAAATTACTCAAAAAATTTAGAATATTTTGAGGGAGGATTGGAACTTAGGCTTTCGGCCCAAGGCGTCCTAACCAAATGGGCCGGCCTTTTTAGTAGAGTCAAGAGGGGGGTGCCTTTCCCCAAAACCCTAGCCTCTGCTACAGTACCCGTGCATACTGTAGCATGCGTACTGTAGCAGCCACCCCTCCCTGCTGCTCTACCAAGAGAAGGAAGAAGAAGAGAAAGGAAGGAGAGGAAGAAGAAGGGAGAAGAAGAGAGGAAAAGGGAGGGGAAGAGGAAGAAGGTGGGAGGGAGGTCTTCGCGAAGGTTTCAGCGGCATCCCGCATCGTTCTTGTGGGTAAATTCGTGATCCCCATTAGTTTTGGTAGATCGATCTTGTGCGTAATGTCTCCATATGTTAGATGGAAGCTGCTGTAGTAGATCGGTTTAATCTGCGATCTGTTGACGTGCGTGTTTGAGATAGTTCTAGGCAGAATATGTGTTTAGGGTCTCCTGGAGTTAGATGGGAAATTGCGTTAGCTTTCCAGAAAGTCCTAATTCATAATTTTTGGATAAACTATGAATTAGTTATAAATTTCGTAAGACTGGGTGCTAATTCAGTCTCAGGACTTGTGCAGCGAACATAGATTTGTAAATTTGATCTTGGAGACGGCCGAATTAGGTCAGCTGGTCTCCATGAGATTTATAGGTATTTGCATCATGATTCCAGAAAGTTAAATTGCATAATTTTTGGATGTTTATATCAAAAGATATGAATTTTAGAACCTAATGCTGTAATCTGCCCCTCTCTTGTGGACAGAATAGTTTTACTAGACTGTTTGCAACCTTTGTTGCATAGTGGGAAAATTTGTGATAATTTTATTAAGATAGCTGGTTTCCTGTAGTTTTCATAGAGTATTAGAACAATGTGTTTGGTTGTGCCAAACAAAAGTTATGATTTTCCCAAGTCAGATTTACTGAAGATGACAGAACAGTCTTCGAGATTAAAATCAAAGGATTAGATCTGGTAATTTGATATTTCGATCACCTGAGAAGTTGTAGCTAGGATTGTGTAGGTTCTAGAAAAATTGGATTCATGGCTTTTGGAGTCTTGACTCAGAAGCTATGAATTTTTCCTTAACAGCGGTCTGTTTGGACAGATTTGGGAATTTGAGAGCATATTGATTAATTGTTCGGGTTCCGATTAGGGATGTTTGTTCTTGTTTTGTTCTATTGCAATGCTGTACTCTTTTGATTGGTGTACTTAGTATATTGTTTTACGGTTGCCAGGTGGTGATGAACACCGGGGCTAGAGCTCTTCTATCGTTGTCTTCCGTCTCACGGTTAAGGCAAGTATAATGAGGGATAGAATAGATCCTAATGATTGGCATTGTTTGATAAATACCATGAGTATTTGTGTTATTCATGACTGGTAAGGTGGAATGAATGGTAATGCTCATGTTTTCTAGTGTTAAGAGTTACGTGCTATCCATTGGTGTTTGAAAGTTATGAAGTTTATGATTATTAATATTGGTAGTATGAATAGGTTATTCATATGCAATGTTGTTCTTGGATGCATGGTTGTGGTAATTTGAGATTTCATACATATGCATCATGAAAGCTTATTGAAGTCTTGGTCATGTGATGACCAAGCAATGATTTGAGGTCCCCGTCATGTATATGACGGGCTTGAGGTCCCCACACTTGTGGAGTGTGGGCTTGAGGTCTCCATTACTTGCGGAGTATTGGGCTCTTGGTGTAACACCCTGGCCCAAAATCCGCTCAATGCCCAACCCACCGTGGGGCGGACCCGCGCACACATAGCACCCCACTTACACTTTCATCCTCGCTTCGTGTAAAAGGGTTAACCCGGAGGTGCTATGTTTGGACCCAACAGGCATTATATACTAGTACAACTCACTTTAGACAAGCAATGTGGGACTAATCCCACCACACAACTCCTCATGGGCCACATGGGCCGCATACGAGTAGGCCGAGGTATTACATTCACCCCCCCTTAAGGGCTGACGCCCTCGGCAGCACACCGCATACGCGGCAAATGCCCAGAACCACCCCTCGGTACACGTCCGTGCGTCCAGTGCCGGCACATATGCCATGCCGTGTGTCCACTCCGGGACCACACGCGCCATGCGCCATATGCCCGCGCCATTCAAGACGCCGTCAAATAAGGTTGATGCTCTGATACCATCTGTAACACCCTGGCCCAAAATCCGCTCAATGCCCAACCCACCGTGGGGCGGACCCGCGCACACATAGCACCCTACTTACACTTTCGTCCTTGCTTCGTGTAAAAGGGTTAACCCGAAGGTGCTATGTTTGGACCCAACAGGCATTATATACTAGTACAACTCACTTTAGACAAGCAATGTGGGACTAATCCCACCACACAACTCCTCATGGGCCACATGGGTCGCATACGAGTAGGCCGAGGTATTACACTTGGTCCCTGTGCTTGCGAGCACAGGCATGGGTATACATCGACGGATGTATACCTTGCATTACCGGTAAAATGCAAAAAGAGTTAAAGAGAAAGGTTGCATTGAGCATTGCATAAGCATATGGCATGATGTATGGTAAAGATGTGAGCATGAATGCTGATGTTTTAATGGTGTTTTATAATGTCACATTATTTGATACTTGCTGAGTCTTTGGGCTCACTCTTGCTTTTGTTGTGCTTTTAGGTACCACCTGCAAGAACGGCATGCATGGAAGGGAGTAGGATTGCTATGGATGCACTCACTACCACACACTCTTTTAAAGATGAATATCATTTAGATCGTACCAGAATAATAAGCAAACTGCTTAAGGATTGATTTTGGCTATGCTTGACTGCATGGATTATTTGAGTTAATAAGAGTACTAAATTTTGATTATGTTGCTTATGCTTTAGCTGAATAGATTATTTGTGAATGCTTGATGAACTTTGGATGTTGAGATAGTGATAATGATATTTGCATCTGTTGAAACCTCCGGTATACTTAGATATACAAAGGAGGTTATGCCGAAATTTAGTAAAAATATCTTAGTTTTAAATTGTTATATTGTTAGTTTAGTAACATCCCAGGCTCATGTTGGGCTGGGGTGTTACACTAATTCGGCATCTAAGAACATGAAAATGGCCACACAACGTACTTGACAGAACTGATCTACTAGCAGCAGGAATTCGATCCAATAAACCTAATTGAATTCGCATCTATTACGATCCCAATGGCGAAGAACATCGATCGTTACCCTTGTAGAACCACCGGAGATCGCTGATCAAAAACTCACGAAGAAGATCTTCTTTTCTCCTCCTTTCTCTCCCTTCTTCTTCCTCCCAATGGCCGACAGCAACGAGCAGCAAAGGGGGCGACATCGAGGGCATGGCAGCCAGGTGGGGAGGGTTTGCTACTGATGGCGACGCTTCAAGAGGCAGCGTGCTCTGATACAATGTGCCTAGGGTTTGGTTGCCCCCTTCTTAAACCAACTTCCCACTTGGGCCAAACAACGTGGGCCGAAAGCCCAAGATTATTTCTCCTCTAAAAATCTGATTTCTGTTTTTAATTCCTGTTAAATACCTTTCTCATGTTAATTAATTCTCTAATGTTAAACAGGATATTACATAATCGCTGTTGGATACTTTCTTTGTTAGGAGAAATCTCTCTCTAAACTATTGCACTCGAAAATTTAATAAATTTCCCTCTCCTGAACAATACATTCTCTCAAATTGATATTCGGGGTATTACATTCTACCCCCTTAACAGGATTCGACCCCGAATCTAAACACCGATCTACGAAAGAAACTGGGACTAGAATTTAACAACAGCAAACACGATCCCGTTGCGAACCAATCCGGATAACGATCACGCATGCAAAACTCCAGCTCCCATGTGACCTATCTCTCGGACTGATAAAACCACCAGACATTGATGTAAACGACGTCTGTCCTAACACTCAATCTGACCATTCTAAGTACACTCATCAGAAGAGAATCGAAGGTAAGACCCTACTCGATGGTCAACGTTTTTAATGAAATTCCAAGCTTGAACTGCTCAGCTACTCACTCCGCACCAGAACATACCAGACGTTGCGTTTCTCGTGTAGGGACCCGAGACAGTCAAAGCGATACACCAACTTCCTAATTCCTGCAACTGTCAAAAACAAACCAATGTACCTGGGCCAACTTCCCTTTTGGTACGAAAGCTCACAATATGCTCAAAATCGAACCCATCATTTAGCAAGGAGTATCTCCTTTAAACAAGAATGCACAACAGAACTCATTCTTAAACAACTGTTTTAGAAAGAGAATCCAACTGAAAGTAAAGAGTTCTCATCGCATCTACGCAATGCTAACTCTCCACCAAAAAGGTCAAATCCAAGATTGATAACTCATCACGAAAGCGATTCCACTTTCTAATTAGGAAATTTGCGAATGAACAGCACGAAAGCCAAAGGAGAAATCACTCTAATGGCCAAACCAAATACTTCTTTTGTTCTAGTCTAAACTAGGAAGAATCACACATGCCAACACAGTGCAAACTCAAATTGTGGAAGACCTCAGTCAACAACACAACGTTCAAACGTGAATCAAGAAAATGCTTCACTACCCGAGGAAACATCATTTTTCTCAGTTTCTCTTTTAGGAATAAAATTTTCTCTTAAACCTTGGAATTCGAATTCATCGCATACCACACGAGCTCAACCCTCTAAATTTAACATCTTCAAATTATGCTCAAACCGAAATACATCATCCACACCTTTGTGGAGAGGCTCTATTGATTCCACCGAACACTCTAGACAACTCCTTCTACTGACGAACTTAATTTGATAAAAGGCACCCAAAGCATCTCAAAATAGATTCCCCGCAATCACATCACCTCAAACTTTTAAGAATAAACAATTCGGAATACTCAGTACACACGCTCATGTACTACATCAAAAGAGTTCTATCAAGGATCATTCCACTGCTCAGAATACACCAAATTCTATTTTCTCTACACACAATCGTTGGGCGACCAAAGGTCTAGCAAAAAAAAATGCAAAGCCCAAATTTAACCTCCAAGACCTCTAAACTGAACTTCCCTTATGACAGATAGAGAAATCATCAGATTAAATCTCTAACATCCCCACAATTCCAACATACTCACTCATTGACATCATCAGAAATCACCCACACCACCTCGCAATACTATCCAATTGCGTTACTCTATAAAATTGATCAAGGTTTTCCATACCTCTGATAATCCCCAACATTTCAACATGATATAAGGTTTTGGAATTACACTATACCATAGGTTCTACTTAGTCGTAACACTATTCAGATTTACTTCAACGACAACATTTCATTTGAATCAAATTTCCTCCAAGAGGTACAGGTCATAACCAATTCATCTTCTACTACTCCTCCAATAGCTTGGTAGCAAAATCTCACCACTACAATTACTTAACCACCACCAAACAGTTGCCAATTTACACTTTGTAAAACTTTGCAACGCAACACTGCTGATCCTTTCTCAAAAGAAAGAGGCGAAGAAGGACAAATTGTAACACCCCAACCAAACAAAGGCCTGGAATGCTACTAAATTAAATAAATTAACCGTAATTAAACTAAAACATCTTACAAAATTTCGGCAGAACCTCCTTTGTATAGTTACCTATACCGGAGGTTCCAACAGACAATTATAACACATAAAGATAATCCAAATTGCAATATGATCAAGACGTAATCAAAACTAACTATTCATTACTATGACATCCATAGCAACTAAACATCTAGAAATAGATCATGAGCATCTAAAACGTCTATTCAATTATTACAGGTTACTCCAAGCAAGCAATAATCAATATGAGTACTTTAAACAATTCATTCATCTCCTAGTTAATTTTTCTTTAATTCCATGGTGGGTAATTCGTGCAAAAGTGCAAGAAGTCTAATCATTCCTTTCCCCCATGCATGCTGATCTTGTAAAGGTACCTAAAATACAACAAACAACAAGAGGTGAGTCCAACAAGCATGTAACTCATCAACTATACTTCACAAAACCACATATCAATCACCTTACACACACATGCTATGCAATATGCTCAAAAATGGTATTTTTCCTTCTTTTTCCCTTTTGCATTTTACCGGTAATGCAAAGTGTGCATCCGTCGATGCACACCCATGCTATGCCATCCGCACGGGACCATTGCCCATACTCCGCAAGTATGGGGACCAAAGCCCATGCTTTACAAGCATGGGGACCTTTTAGCCCGTCATCAACATGACGGGGACCTCAAGTTGCTTGGTCATCACATGACCAAGACTTCAATAAGCCAACATGATGCATATGTATGAATTCTCAAATTAATACAACATGCATCCGCAACAACATTGCATATGAATATCCTATTCATACTACAAAAAGCTCATAACATAGATTTCACAACTTTCAAACATCCATGATTAACACATAACTCATATCTCTAGCAACCATGAACATTACCAATTATGCCATCTTCACAATCATGAACACACAAATACTCATAATATATATCAAACATTGCCATTCAACAATATCTATTATAACCATCATTATACTTGCCTTAACAAATGAGGGGCGAGTGACGTCGCGAAAGGTGCTGCCCCCGGGACCAGTCCACCACCTGAATAATAATTATAACGCACGCTAAGACGACAGTAGCGGACCAAAAATAAACTATAAACAGCAACCACGAACTCGCAAACGCGTCTAACTCGATCCCAACCCCAATTCCTCAACGTCGATCTGTCCCCTCGGTGGACAGTCAACTTCTAAAATTCGTAACTTTCACTACATTGGTCCAAATAAAGTGTTCTTAGACTTACTAGAAAGGTAATTAAATTCTCCAACTAAGTCTAGTTGGTGAACCGTCCTGAATCGGCCATCTAATATCCCTACCAGGCCAAATAATAAAACATTGAATTCACGTCGGGTTCTCTGGATAGTAAACTAAAACTACCATAACTTTCAGTACGAATGTCCAAATCTCACGTTAATGAGCTTTCTGGAAATCTGAGATAATAATCTACAACTTTTATTATATTGAGATCCTCTAATTTTCCATTTAACTAATCGCTTATCCCAGTTTTCTACAAACTGTCAGAATGTTGACAGATAGCAGGACAACGACACTAAATAAATCATATCTCGCTGACCGTTAATCGGATTTGGGCGTTCTTGGTGGCCACGGAAAGCTAAGGACATAACCCAACTATCTCTAACAGATGGGATCCTCAGAATCTGCTTATAAGGAGATGAAAACCGCCGTTCAAAATTCTGGATAGATTGGGATCTAAACAACCGATCTACTAACGAATTCAAATACTCCTTAAATTCGAAACATACAACAAGGGAGGATCTTCGTTACCCTTGAAGAACCGCTGTAGATCATGAAGAACACCGCGTGATCTCACTTCCCCTCCCTTCTCTCTTCTTCCCTTCCTTCTTCTTCTTCTTGGCCAGCCACCACAATAGAGAGGCGCCGGAGGAGAGGGCACCACCATGGAGAGGGGGTGCTACAGTAACCATGCTACAGTGACAGCGGCGGTACTGTAGCATTGGCACTGTAACTGCCCTAGGGTTCCCCCCCCCCCTTCTTCTTTAGTTGGTGGTCTGGGCTATGGACCACTATACCTGTTTTTCCCCCACTTGACTATGGGCTGCGTGGCCTATTCCCCCCACTTGAGAAAGGGACTCTTGTAAGCCTTTGGAAAGTCATGGCAAAGCTGGATATCTTCCCAAGATGTCGTACAAGCCGCGGAATCATCAACTTTGTCAACTCTCGCGCGTTGATCGGTCTGAATGTACAGCATGCACTCGAATAGCCATAACTTTTTATAAAAAGCTCCAAATCACGTGTCGTTTGATCTGTTGGAAAGTAGACTTGATAAGCTTTCCAAATATATATATTGTTCATGCTAGATCCTTCCGAGTTGCTACAAAAATCGTCATGAACCCATACCTTCCATGCGTCTCACAGGCTGCATGCTATTTTTTTGAGCATCAAAACACCCCGAGAAGCATCGTGTTCTTGATATTCACATGAAGCATCTCCTTCAAACCTAACAATAAGCAATGACCCGCTATTAGGTAGTATAATATTCTCAATTAAACTTAAAGGAAATTCATGGAACAGATTCACCTTTTGGTTAAGCTTCTTTGCACAAGCTTCACCCACAAGCTTCTCTTGTTCTTCAACTCTTTTAGTAAGCTCATGTTGTTCTGAGGTACTTGTTGAATTAAAAACACCATATGGAACAGCGTAGGTAAGGATGTCCGCATCATCCTCCCTTTCTTCAAAAAAAGCCATCCTCAGCTTTTGATTGCCTGAAAATGTGCGAGACAAAGAAAACAACGTATATACATGGTATGTGTATGAATCAATTATTGTGTTCTTCTTGTTGTTTTGCACAATTGATAGCTCGAAATCATATTTCAAATTACACAATTGACTCATATGATGAAATTTCACCTTCCCAGCATGAAATTCAAGTAAAGTGGGTGAAAACCAATTGATACCTTTCCATGCTTCAACTGTGCTACTTTGATTAGTTATAGATGTAATAGATAAACAAGTAGGCATCATGTTGTATTCTAAACAATAGGCACTTGTATTGAAATCCATCGCAAAGTGACCATGACGGTCATAAAAAGAAGGTTTGAGCAAAACATGCAATTTTAAATCAGCAAGATTATCACAGGTAATGCTTATACGATAAACATAGAACTGGTCATCTACACCATAATTTCCAATCAAATTGAACATATATGTGTAGGCATAAGTATTAACTAGTGATTTTAAATATGAAACTTCAGCAAGGTTCTCAAGCACACTAGATAGCTCTCTAGGAACATCGAACATGATATAGTAGAAAGAATCATCAAGAGATATTCTAGTAAGAACTTCCTTTCGAGTAATCAATTCCACATTATGTAAATTGAGCATAGATATTTCAGAATATGGAATATTCAAAGGAACACTAGAGTTCTCACTCGTACGTACCTCTTCTTGATGAGGATTCAATTCAACACCTTGATTGTTACCTTTAACGTCCTCCTCAGTTGTTGTAGGTGTTGTAGAAATCAAATCATCATCGTCAAACCACGGGACAGCAAGCACTCCATCCCCAACCGTAGTTATCTCCTCGTCGTTTACTTCCAACGGTGCTGGTTGTTGAACATTCAACTCCTCTTCTTTAATATCAACCTGCACAATATGAGAAACAACACTAGAAGTAGAGAGTAAATCATTAATTTCAGCAATAACCTCAGTTTGGCTATCATCTACTTCCCTCTTTTCTGTTGATGTATCTCTCTCACACTCCATTGAGATGCTTTCAACCTCACATATGGTGGAATCACATAGCTCACTCTCTTTATCATTCTCACTCAATTTGGCTATGTGGCTCTCATTTTCACATGGGTTTGGATACATCGCATCCCCCAAAGATTGTGGGTCATCAATGGAGCAATTACCAGCAACCACAATCTCTTCACGAAGCAATGGGGCAACACTACATGAAGCCTAGACCGAAGGAAAAGTCCCATGCTCGGTCGCCTTCTCATGTGACACACTAGTGGACTTCAAATCGTGTCGCAGCCCTGTCAACCTTTCAACTATGGAACGCTTCTAGTGGCAAGGTACAAAACGTGCACGAAAATGCTGCTTCATGTGCTCCCAGGTGATAAGCGGCAATTCATGGCGTTCTATACGCTTACGAACAAACCGCTCCCACAAATGTGTGGCATAATCAGTCAAACTATTGGACGCAAGTAAGAGCTTCCTCTCATTGGAATAGTTGTGCATCCGAAATAGCGTATCAATTTACAGCTCCCAAGTGAGGTATTCTTCCACATTTGTACTACGAAAATATAGGGATGGGAAATTTGGGTTTATCAACAAAATCCTCGGTGTAAATGGTCGAAGCGACAATGCATGTTGATTGGTTGAACATGGCGCGTAGCTCTAAGAAGTTGTTGTTGATGTCCGTGCGCAATGCGTAACCTCCTCCCAAGGTTGTTCAATCCAATCTTAACTTCCCGAGCTCATCGCACACACTAGTATCACGATTATGAAGTTTCTTTTGTAGCATTTCGTACAGCGAGTGTACTCATCCACGTAACGGTGTTTTTGGATTAGGTGGACCCTTCTCGTGACCTGACATGGCAACAACTCACAAATAGCAAGCGACATTATATCCAGGTTAGTAAAACAAAAATCTCTCTCTACGCTCTCAACTCACTGTCCTGAACACAAGGCAAGTTTACCGTTCCAAAGTGAATCAAGGATGGCAAATCGACACTTGTGACCGCGAACGACCTCAACTCGGTAATGTATGAGCGTAACCAAGAGCAAGGGAGTACACAAACGGGTGTAGGTGGAGCTTGGAAGGTAATTGTGTATCCTATGCAAACTGATATTCAAGATATTGTAAAGCTAAGTAATGATCCAAGCTAGAGTATTTTGCCTATGTGCTCATCCAAAAGGTTTAAGAGAAGTGTATGAACGCACACGCAAAGATAAATGTGACTTAATGCAAACAAAGGAATGAGCTAGTGAGAAGCAATCGGAAATTGTGTTGCACAAGCTCGTTTTGCACCAAGTACTAGGAGAGACGCTAGCCAATTGCAATGATTATGAATATAAGGGCACAAGATTGCTTAAAGAGATTAAAGACACAATCTGAAATTATGGACTAGGGTTTACTCTTCCCAAATTCGGCCAGCTCCTTTTGTCTTTTGTCTTTTCTTTCTCAAAATCGCAAGAACAAACTCTTCCTCCTTCGGCTATTAAGGCAACCGAAAGGAAAAGTTGGTATTGGTATTTGCGGGTTTGTCTCTTTTTTTTTAACTTTTTTTTAAGCTGTGGCTTTTTCTTCAAGTCGGCTGCCTTTTTCTCTCTTCTTTTGCAATAGCCGAATGAAAGTTTTGATTCACCCTTTGATTTGCATGTCTCAAAAATTTCAGAAGTGTAAACTAATGCCAAGAGCAGCCCTTAATGCAATTATCAAAAGCTAGTCTCAAAGGATGAAAAGATAGAAGTGAAGATACAAATTACTCAAAACTCCCAAGTCACATCTTTTTCGGACTGATGAGACCAAAGCACCTTGACCTACTTCAACGTTTTATTTCTCAAAACTCGTTTTGACTCTTCGAAATTTACCTTGGCGCCGGATTCAAAATAAGATCTTACTAAATGGGTCATCGACTCTACCAAATCCTCAAACTTGAATCTCTCAAGCACTCACTCAAGATTGGAACATACAAGGCGTTAAGTCGCCACAGCGTATGGACCGAGACGGTCCTAGCGATACGCTAACTTCCTAATTCCCGCAACTGTCGAAAACAGACCAAAGTACCTTGGGCCAACTTCACATTTGGTACCAAAGCACGGAACATACACATAACGCATACGGAACTCTTGTCCCATTTCTCAATCGATCTCTTCTTCTTCACAAGGAGTACCTCCTTTAACCAGGAACACACAACATTACTCGCTTTAAACAAACTCTTTCACCAGCATAGCCCAACTCAAAAATGAAGGACTCTCATCGCAACCATGCGTTACTAACTTGGTACCAAAAGAGTCAAAACTAGAATCGAAGATTCATCACGAAAACCTTTCCACTTTCCAAGTGGGCAGATTGCGAATAAACGTCACGAAAGCCAAAAGGGAAATCATTCGAATGCCCACATCAACACTTCCTTTATTTTTCTGAACCAGAAAGAACCACCACGCCAACATAACGCCAACGCAAATTGTACATGATCTCCGTCATAAAGACCTAGCTCAAATAAGAATCAAGATAGCACTTCTTTACTCGAGAAAAATATTCTTTTCTCAGATGTTCTTTTAAGAAATAAACCTTCTCCGAAATCATGGGTTTCCAAATCCTCGCACTAACAACTTCCTCTTAACTGACATCCCAAAACGATCCCAACCCGAAAGCACAACTACACTTATTTAGAGGGACTCTACTAATCCACAAAAGGATTCTCTAGTCCACTGCTCTACCAAAGGAATTATTTTGACAAATAATTCCCAACACACCACGATATAGATTACAGCCACATTCACATCACCTAAATCTTTTAAGGATGATCAACTTTAAATTCACCACCTTCACACTCATTTACTGCTTCCCAAGGATTCTATCAAACATCACCATAACTCTTGGAACCTAATCATGGAAAACCAAGATGCTAGGGTAAAAAAATGCAAAGCCCAAATTCAACCTTTAAGACTCTTACAATGAATTTCCGGTATACTTGATAGGTAACCCTCAGATCTGATGACTAAAATTTCACACAACTCAACCATAATCTCGGTCATTAAAGTCAACACTTCTCACCGATCGAGTAACCGCCCAAGGCGATTCATTTCACCAATCTTAGACCTTCTCTAACCCACACCAATCAAATTCAGCTACACGACCACAAAATAGCCATTCACAATACCCTAACTGATTGACCAAGATTGGCACATACTCAATCACTATCGTCAATAAATAAATATATTCTTGACCAAGTTATCCTTAGAGATAATCTATCTCACAAAGGGTTACTTACTGAGGCCGAGTCATACTTAATAATAACTCAACCATCCTTGTTATCCCATTAATTAACACGATTATTATATTCCTCTATACTGCTACTCTCATTAAACTACACCATCATAAATCTTCTACACAATCTTACCGAGTACCCAAAATGCGATACTATAAGAAACTGATCAAGATTTCCATACTTGCTAATTCTAATATTCTATCAAGATGAACACAAGATCTTGGACCACATCTCGCTATAGGTCCTACTAGTTGCGACCACGAAACCTGTTAACTCCAAAGACAAACATTCTATTTAAATCAAATCCTTTCCAAGGATTATTCTAATAAATCAATTTATTGCGCCATACAACTCAGACATCTTGACACCTCAAGCCTCACAGAATCATCTACTTGACCACCACTATCCAGTTGCCAACATTCATCTTTAAAGGCTTTGCAACAAGAATCAGTTAATCCTTTCTCAGAAGAAGAGGCCAATAAGAATAATAATAATAATTTCAGCACTCAGATAAACATTTACCAATCACGGTAAACACAAGACCAAGAGGAACAGTCAATTGGCAATGAACTCGGAAAACATAAGGAGAGTCCACAATGCACAATCCCCCAAGAAGAGGATATCAAACCGCAAGATACGAAACTTGACTTCAGACCTCAAATACTCCTAATACACTCTTTCCGTTAACACAGAAAACAATTCTTTGACTACAACAACACTTGGTCAGCTCGAACAAGATAAGTTCTTAAGACCAAACCACAAGAACCACTTAAGAACCAATAAGATCTTTCACACATCATTTTGCTCGGAACAGTTCAACTACCATATAAATCATGAGATCCAAATGATCTCCGCCGCAAAACTCGAAACATTTTCATTTACGGAATATCACGAAAGGAAATCAAATTAATCTCCTCTTAAAGGAATCAACATCCCTCTAGCAACCATAACTGTTAGTCTTTCTAACATCACATCATGCACTCCTGGCATGAACCAACATAACTCACTATCCCATCATTAACCTTTCCAAGGAGACACAATAACCTATTTCATACTTTTTTTTCTATAAGGTTGCAATACTCAACCTGGTCAAGAGGATAACTAATGCACAAACCCCACTATCGAAGTAAACCGTTTTTTAACTAGGGCATGCTGCCCAAGTCATCCTCACAACACACCTATATAGATCACCCTTAAATTCCAATCATTAACCTATTAGCAATGCTCAACATCAATTTAGTGCACACCAATTCCAATCTAATGGTTATTGTAACAGTTAACGATTATACTATCATGGAAGGATTTATGGTCATTTCTTTATTTGCATTCCCACTAGCAAACATAAGACCATCAAGCAACCAAAAACATCCTTATCTCTCCCTTCCTACACAATTAAATTAATCCATTGAGATCAAGTAATCCAACCAGTTTAGTAAACTAAACAATTTTTTAAGGATCCACCTTCTCATCAAAGACATACTATTATCCTACCACTCCACCATCATGTAAACATAAATCACCAATTACATTCCATCAGTTCATCCCTTAGTGATGCTCAAAACCATACTTCGATACGTAATAAATGCACCTAGCAATTACATATGATCAGTACTTATCCATAAAAGATAACTCCAAGATTAATATCCACTATGACAATATTCTAACATCTTCTGGACTTATCCATCCCAAAGGGTTAGATTAATCCGTTGAGACCCGCAGGTCCACTCTATCCGAGAAGCTTATCAAATTTTATCATCCATAGTGATCAAACCAGGTTTAAATCGCGTTCCTACTTGTTACTAACTCTATTGATTCCACCTAAATATAGTCATACTCATAGTCACACTCATCAAGAACTACTAGAGAACAACTTCAACTTATTCAACTTTCCTTTCAAGGATCTTAGCTAAGATCGATCTTGTACACACTGTAACCCAATCTTGATAATCCATATCATATTCATTAAGTGCTTTGATTATAACATCTCATCTTATCATGACAAAACATCGTTAAAGGGTTTAACATCTTCTTTCATAAAAGAGATCCATCAAGCTTCAACACTCAAAATAACCAAGAGAAACTCATCAGTCACAGCTGGACAAGAGTTGACCAAATTCAAATGAGAGAACAACTTTTCTAATGGTACTCACTATCGCACCTGTACTAAGATATCTGAAGGACCGGAAAGGCGACTAGAGGGGGGGTGAATAGGAGCACCGAATCTTTTTCGCAAAGAATGAATTCAACTTATAAATCACTCCAATAGCTATGAGAGCTATGAAGATCAATGATTAAGCACAGAGGAAGTCTTATGTTGAATCCACTCCTCACCCCCAAAGCTCAGCAAACAAAAACGAGGAAGAACCGAACAAATCGGGACAATCGGTACAACCACGGGCAAATGGCGGTTGTACCGCAGTCCCTACAACCCGCAGAAAAGCGGCGGTTGTACCGCAGATTGATAACCGCGATGTTAAGCCAGTTCATCCGATTGTCCCGAACAGCAAAATCCGCTCGGGTTTCAAAACGAAAATCAACGTAACTTTTGATCTACGCGCCAAACTTGACCAAATTTGGAACACACCTTCCTAAGGATGTTAGGAACCTATTCCAAGAAACGATTGAGTAGATCCATCCACAAAATCTCAGGAATCAACCAAAAACGGAAGAACGAAGAACAGAGACAACCCAAAACTGAAATCTTAGATTTAAACCAAGTTTGCTCTTCTGAAATCGATCAAATGATCTTGTGGCACTAACCCATCATAGAACAACTCGTTTTGAGGCTTCCCAACAAGAAACAACAAGAGACTCACAAAATCAAGAAATCATCAAATGGGAGTCACGAAGAATGAACAAGAGTTCGAGAGACAAACTTGATTTCATTCATTGAATCAAAAGCGAAAAACACATAGATACATCCCCATACGCATGGACATTAGAACCAGAGGGATGATTACATGTAAGCTCAATCCATCTCCTCACTCTCACAACTCAAGAACAAACACTCATCCATTCTTGAGGGAGATGAACACAAAGCCAAGAAGGGACAAGCAGGAGCACTACTCGCCTACACCTCCACTCTCAACAACTAAAGAGCAAAAGAGAAACAACCTCACAAAGCCTCTTTTGACTCTAAAACCCTAATTCCACCCAAGTGCTCCAGAGGGCATGCAGCCCCTCCTCTCCTTTTATAGCGCTGCTAACGGGTCTCCGCCCGTTCGCCCGCTATGTCCAACGAGCCCGCCCGCTTGTGCGACCTTGCAATTTCGATTCGCCTTACGCACCTTCCGGAAGCTTCAGCCCTTGTCTCGCCGCCTGCAACCACCTCGAGTCCACGTCGTCTTGACACATCGACCGTTCGACCTCGGCGCCACTGCGCCTAGTCCATCCACCGTGTCTCGCCACGACTCCACTCGGCGTCCTCTGACCACACGCACAAGAAACACGAAACCGGAACAAGTTCTTCACAACTTGACCTAACGTTAGCTCAAACATGCAATATGCAACACATATGCATGAACACACTTGGATATGACCTATCCCAAAACTCAAATCACCAAAATGGCGAACCTCACAATACAATCGGTACAACCGCCATGTTACCAATGGATCAACCGCACTCGGTCGTCTGGCTCCAATACTGCGGTCGTTCCGATTTCCAATGAAGACCGAACTCGAAAAAACAACTTCTCTGAATTCTTCAACCGCCATTTACCAATCGGTACAACCGCCTGCGATCGTCCGCCCATAACACGCCGGTCGTTCGATTATCCCGACGATACGATTGACTTCACGAAAAGCGTGAACCGCGAACGACATGGTCCGACCACACAAACCAAACTCGATCGACCTAAAACCTTTGTCAATTACTCATCACTTTCATGGAGACACGACCACATGGTCTCTCAATCTCCCCTTGATGAGAATATTGACAAACTCGAAAAAAGCTTTTAAGAAGAGTTTGAGTTTGAAGAAACCAACATGGTCCAAGAAATGAAATGAAGCTAATGACCATGTCGACGGAAGAACGCTAGAGCAACAAGCGAAAGAGCAAATTGATCTCCAAAGCTCTAAACTGTTCCCCAACAGACTTTTCTTCTCTATTCTCCCCTTTTGGCAATAAACGCATCAAGATGCAATAGAGAGAATATGACATGTTAATGGATGAAAAATGGTCAAGTTTGTTTATTTAAGCATTTTGAGCCATGAGAATTATCCATAATGACCAACATGTAATACACCAAGCCATAACTTAATAAAAGGCTATCTAGATCATGACAAGATATGTATAAGCTAGCTAGAACACATAGATGACAATCTGAAAAAGAGGTACATTATGTGAGCAAGTCAAGTCATCAATGAGCAAAGTCTCGCTAGAGATATCCAAGGATGATGCAGCCATGTCAATAAGCTAAGCGGAACTAAGAAGCTTAAATTGAGACCAAATAGAGTGCTATGCTCAAGATTGAAACATTGGTTAAAGTACATGATACTTTTTGTGGCTTTAAGCACATTGAACACATGAAACATATTTTCTTTTGAAATTCATGGTGGTTTCCAACCAGATTTTTGTTTTATCATGTGCTAGGTCTCAAGCCTTATGCGACTACTCCAAGCGAGAAGCTTAAGAAGATAGTCTAGGTCACCCAAAACTCCCCCTAAGTTCATGCCAAGTGCAATGGCAAGCCGTCTCATAGGAGAGAATTGGTGAGATCGGTTTTTTCAACAAAAAGAGATCTTTTGCCTTTTAACAAGTTGTACTAACTCATGCATCACCAAGAGACTAAAACAGCTCTTTCTAAGGCTCAATATAGATTCATCACTCTACCCAAATTTATTTGACATGGCATGAATCATAAAAGGATAGCTCAAGAAAGACTAATCTCGAGTGCTAACATGACAAGTTTTAGTTTAAGTTGAGCAATTTTAATTAACTTATCATGGCAAAAGCTGGGCTACACATATGAAGTCATGATAAATCTAGCAAATAAGCACAAGTCATGGCAAGGTGTAAAGCATTGTAAACATGTCATAGCGGGATAATAATCAAGGCTCAATGTAGTTATATTACAATGCGAGAATGCTAGAAATGCGAAGATCCAGCTCCCCTCAACATTAGATGCAACTTTTAGTTCAAGTTGAGTTAACTCAATATTAAGCTCGAAGCTCCCAAATGAACTCCCTTGAACCAAAACAATAAATCGAGAAGTCGGCAAAGAAAACATAAAACAAAAGGGTCCTTAAAGCATAGATAAGATATAGAGAATACTATGGCTCGATCGACTCTCATCTACCCCATATGACTCTAGGACTATCAACTACCTACTTAACACACCTAGGAGCAAACACGTTGCCTGTCTGCAGGGTGGCCCAACCCTCGCTAGAACCTACAAGAAGTGAGTGAGCTCAACCTAGTGAGATAAGTAACGACTAATAAGCGACATCCTAGAATCACAAGATAAGAGCGTAAATCTAAACAACTAGACAAAAGAAGCACTCTAATCTATGCTAGGAGGACTAATCCCAAATGCACCCAAAATGCAATGCAACAACAAGGAGCAAGAGCATAAATAATATAGTAGAGCAAGAAACCCAAAGCTCCCCTCACTACAAATCCATAAAGACAAACCACCCCAAGCTCTCCCTTGAGTGAAAACCTCGAACTATCCAATGGCTTGGTGAAAATGTCATAACCGGTGGTCACTCTCCTGGCCGGAGCACTATATCGCCCTTCTCTACATGGTCTCTAAGGAAGTGGAAGCGAATATCGATGTGCTTGGTCCGGAATCTTTGCCTTTGGGTTCTTGGCAATGTTAATCGCAGAAGTGTTATCACAAAAGAGTGGAACAACATCGATAACTAACCCAAAGTCCCGCAGGTCGAAGTCATCGAGCACTTGGCTACACAAGAATCGGCCGCAACAACGTGCTCGACCTCTGCGGTGGGCGTGCAACACTGCATCGCTTCCTTGAAGACCAGGAAACAAGAGAAGTGCCAAGAAATTGGCAGGTGCCAGAAGTGCTCTTCCTATCTATCCTACAGCCAGCGAAGTCTGCATCCAAAAAGGCTCTCAAGGAAAGACAGGATGAGGAAGAGTACCAGATACCATAGTCAATGGTAGCTCGCAGGTACCGAAGATGCGCTTCACCGCCTGGCGGTGAGAAACGCGAGGAGAAGCCTGAAAACGAGCGCACAAACACACGAGAAAAATGTATGTCCGGTCTCGAGGCGTTGAGGTACAAGAGGAGCCAATCATCTTTGCGAAACTCCTTTTGATCAAGCGGCTCGCCATCCTCATCTGGTCAAGATAAATTTGTAGAAGCCATGGGAGTCGACACGAGCTTACCATCACTCATGTCGGCGTTTGAGAGATCACGAGTGTACTTGCCTGATGAAGAAAAGTACCCTCCAGTGCGCTTGATTTGGAAGCCAAGAAAGAATGTCAACTCACCCATCATGCTCATCTCAAACTCGGTGCTCATGACATCCGAGAAGCTGTGAAACCAGAGCATGAGAAGAGCTGCCAAAGATGATGTCATCGACATAGATTTGGACGAAGCGAAAGTCACTACCAAGCCTACGGATAAACAAGGTCTTGTCTACTTTACCCATTTCAAACCCATGACACAACAAGTAGGACTTAAGCCTCTCATACCAAGCTCACGGGAGCCCGCTTAAGTCCATCTGCTTTTGAAAGCTTGAAGACATGGTTAGGGTATTTGGGGTTCTCGAAACTGGAGGTCATCGGACGTAGACTTCCTCCTCAATAAGGCCATTGAGAAAGGCACTTTTCACGTCCATCTGGTAAAGCTTGAAACCCTTAGAAGCTGCAAAGGCAAGTAGGATTCTAATGGCTTCAAGTCGAGCTACAGGGGCAAAGGTCTCCTCAAAGTCTAGACCCTCAACACAGGAAAACCCCGAGCTACCAATCTAGCCTTGTTTGGATGATTACCCCATCCTCACTCTGCTTGTTCTTGAACACCCACTTGGTTCCAATGATATTGTGGCCTCGTGGGGGCTCAACAAGCGACCAGACTTTGTTCCTCTCGAAATTTTCTAGCTCCTCATGCATGGCATTGACCCATGACTCATCGATAAAGCATGAGAAACATCTTTGGGCTCAAAAGAGGCAATGAAGGCGAATGGAGACAGAATTGAGATAAGCCGATTTTGAGCGGGTAACACGCTCGAAAAGATCTCAATGATTTGCTCTGAAGGATGAACTTTCTCGGATGTGTCTAGGAGGTCTGGGAGAGATGAAGAAGTGGCCTCTACCTCATGAGTGACGAGGTAGGAGCAGAGCCACTAGCTCGGAGGAAGCGAAGGCAGGGTGATCACCTCGAGGTGCGGTGGAAGACGGCACCTCTAGGAGTGGATGAGGGACAGGATCAGGTAGACAACCGTCATCTCCATCGTCCTCATCATCCACAAAGATGGTCTCGGACTGCTCTAAAGAACCTGAGATATCTGGCCTAGTCCCCGGACTGGCCTCGTCGAAGGTCACCTCGCAGGTCTCTACCATTTTGCTAGACTCGCAGTTCCAGACCCTATAAGCCCGCGAAGAAGTCGAGTAGCCTAGAAAGATACCGTCACAGGAACGTGACTCGAACTTGTCTAGGTTCCCGACTTCAAGATAAAGCACTTGCAACCAAACACAAGAAAATGAGAGACGCTGGCTTTAGCAGTATCTCGACTCATAAGAAGTGCGGTGTAGGAGTGCCCAAGAAAAACTCGATTCAAACATGGCACGCGATGCAAAGGCCTCACCCAAAACTTCCTCGGTGTAGAGTACTCATCAAGCATCGTCCCGCCATCTCGACCAAGGTGCGGTTCTTCCTCTCCACAACGCCATTTTGCTTTGAGGGACGTATGGAGAAGAGAAGCGGTGCTCTACACTGCCTCACCGCAGAAACTCTCAAAGTAGGAATTCTTGAACTCCGTGCCATTGTCATCATGGGATCGCTCGTAAGGCACCGGGAGCTCAGCAGACAAACCTACTAAAAGACCTCGGAAATGTGTAAATGTCTCGTCCTTCGAGGCTAAGAAAAACACCAAAGAGTACCTCGAGAAGTCATCGACCACAACAAGAACATACCACTTCCCTCCTGCCGATCACTTTCGAGCCGGTCCAAGCGTGTCCATGTGGAGCAATTGTCCTTGCATCGGTCATAATAATGTGGACCGAAGATGAGAAGCGGCAACCATCTTGCCGTGCTTAGCATGGAGTGCAAACAAGATCTTTGACCATCTTGAGTTTCGCGGACCACGAATGAGATCATGGTCGCTAACTCGGGTCAAATGGTCAAATCAATATGACCAAGTCTCCTATGCGGAAGGAGAGATCGCGGGACTCGAAGCAACTAAACACCGAGAGGATCGCCAAAGACTCGAGAGAACTCAAAGACGAAAGATCCTCCCATAACGAGAAATCCATAAACCAGACACCAAGAGTCAAGAATTTTGCAATTGTTTTCTTAAAGCTCACCTCGAAACCGTCATCGAAGTCGAGAAACGAAAGCAAATTGTACTGCAGACTTACTAACCAAGGCAACATCCTTAAGAATAAAAGAAGCATTAATCGACACAGTACCTTTGGCGATGACGCGCCCGCACGAAGCATCTCGAAGGTGATCGTCTCATCACCGGAGCGCGGGCTAGGAGAGAGAACCAACGGAGTCTCCGGTCATATGACGAGAACAACCGAGTCTACAAGCCAAACCTTCTCCTTCCCTACCCGGCGAACTGAGTCAAGCAGAGTAAAGTCTCGATCTTGGGATAAATCAACAATGATTTTGGCACCCAATCTTGAATAACACGTCGGCGATGAAGTAGTCAAGCCCGATCGACCTCTATCTACCCTACGCTCTCTGTCACTCAAAGCGTAAGGTCTAAGAGTAGACAGAAGTCATTCTTTGGGTCCGATCGCTTTCTGAAGGAGCGAGTCGAGCACACAACATCTTGAACACGCCATGGTAGCTATCTCGATGGGGAAAACGAGATCTACCCTCGGAGACGGCGGAAGTCACGATCGAAAGCAACATGAGGGCGAAAACCGAAAACTCGAAAAACCAAGTCCTCGATCTTTGCACAAACCCATCGGAAGAAACAAGCCTAGACCTCGTGTTGGTCTTAGGTGCACTCAAGGTCCAGGGCCGACCACGAATGCGCCTAAGAGACTCAACATGGTCTCTCTACGATCTTGGCGCTGAAGCATCGATCGATCGTGTGTCCATCCTTCGACGAAGGTGCGGTGATACTTCACCTTCGAGAGGTAGAAGCGACATGTGAAATTACCTTCTTGTCAAAATCCTCGACATAGCCCGCCGACTTGAAATGGACTTTCTCGGTCTGGGCTCGATCTCGATCACACACAGTGCTATGGAGTGCGAGCACGGCGGTGGATGCTTCCTCATGTCCTCAAAGAAGTCATATCCTAGACCACGATTAAATCTGCAGATCTTAGATTGGTCTAGAATAAGATTGAGCTTCTTCTTGCCTCCTACAAATCTCTCGAGAGTGTTCATAAGGTCTTGACACTCCCGAAGAGAGAGGTGCAAGAAGAGCAAGGGAAGAAGAGACAAGAGAGTAAGGGAGCAAAAGAAGAACCAAAGAGCTGAGAGAGGAAGAATGGCTTGTGCAAGCACAACCGACTCAAGAAGGACATCCCATCGCTAGCCAGTTGGTTCACGTTGCTAAGCGTCTCATCCTTACCCTGGGGCTTCTCTCCCTTCTCCACAATCATATTGCAAGCACAATGTGACTTCTCTAGAAGATCCTTAGTTAGCTTCACACATTTCTCATCCAAAGCAATCAAGTCAGATTTTAGTTTGTTACACTTAATGCATGGTGAGCTAACAGGGTCCTTAGAAGCAAACTGAGCCAACTTCCTTTCATGATCAATCATATCTTGAAACTGTTTGGAGACAGCCTCAAGTTCAGCAGTTAACTTAGGACAGTTCAAGCATGAAACAATCGGCTCAAGTAAAGAAGCTTGTAGTTCAGCAATTTTATGATCTGCCCGTTTTAAGTTCATCTTCAAGTTATTGCAATTTTCACAAGACTCAGGCGCAGATCAAGGAGCATAGCATAAGATCCTCTAGCACAATGTCCTTACCCTCACATGAGGTGGGAGAAGTAGTCTCATCGAGAATAAGTAGGGTAATGACCATCCTACTCAACTCTAACTCAAAGCGGACTAACATTCTCCACCTTAACACTATCAAGTTTGGAGGACACACTATCATGTGAGGTCCTTAACTTCTCCATATCAACCAAACAAAGCGAGCATGTATCACAATCATCACTAGAAGGCGGATGTAAGAGCAATAATCTATAGTGACAGTCTATCTATTTCCTTTTCTAACTCAAAGACACCTAGCCTTAGCTTTAGCATGAAAACCTCCTAGCTTAAGAAAAGCATGATTGAGCTGTTCAGAGGTGGGATCTACCTCGTCCGAAGTCGGAGTACTGACTCACTTGTCATTGAGTTCGCCCTCGAGGGCCATGAAGCACATGCGGAGAAGTCGCCGCCGCCATCCTTGGGCTCTTGGTCACCCGTCCGTCATCGTCGCTCCATCCCTCCACCTCGCCGAGGTCGAGGTCGTCGAAGGCGGTGAGGACGCGTGGAAGAGCTTCTTAGCTTTGCCGGTTATGAACTTCTTCTTCTTTGGGCGAGCTGGAGGCTTCTTGTTGCGTTCTTGTCGGTGTAGTCGTTCTTGCCCGAGCCGCCAGTAGTCGTTCTTGCCCGAGCCGCCGTAGTCGTTCTTGCCCTTCTCCAAACTTAGGGCGGTTGCCGAATGTGGTTGGGGCCACCACACTCGAAGCAAATCACGGTCCTCCTCTTTCTGTCCCTCCTCCTCTTGTAAGCATGAGAAAACTTCCGAGCTAGGAGGGCAACCGCTCATCCTCGAGCCGCTCTAATCGATCATCGCTTATGTCACAGAGAGCGACAAGGAGAAACCACACAACGAATCGAGAAGAGAACCGAAGCGAGGCGGGATCGGTGACCAAGGCCATCGATCAGGACTTGACCTCACGAGACAACGTCAATCTCGTGAGTCTTGAGGCGTGAGTACAGCGCATCAAGAGTCAAGGTCGAGAGGTCTGTCGTGTCTTTGATGGTGGTCACTTTCATCTCCCAAACCACGCAGACGAGTCTTGCCGTGAGCATCGACGAGCATTGTCCGAGTCGGGTATGTGAGACCAACCGCTCGGAGGTTGCTCAAGATCTTGTGAAAGCGTCTGAAGCACTCATCTAGGGACTCACCAAAGAAGCATCTCAAATTTGTTGTATTCTCGTTTGAACCGGTCTGTCGAACCGTCTTGATCTGGGTGGTGCCCTCATGGTATCGTCGAGGTCACCCAGATATCGTAGCGGACGACAGTGAGATATCTTGATCAAACTCGCTCGACTCAAACCTCGGATGATGATGTTCCTTGCCTTTGCATTCGCCTCAACATCAGCCATGTTCCCTGATTGATGTTCTCATCGGCAGAACAAATGAATCGTACCTTGACCTTCCGCCAGATGGCATACCCACAGGCTCGGATGTATGTCTCCATTCGGCTCATCCGAAGGGGTAATCGAGGCCATCGAAGACAAAGTGACAGGTCGAGTACTTGTCTGTCGCCATGGCTCTTGAGACCGTTAAGATCTATTGAAAAGAGCTAACCGGCTCGATACCAATTGAAGGACCGGAAAGGCGACTAGAGGGGGGGTGAATAGGAGCACCGAATCTTTTTCGCAAAGAATGAATTCAACTTATAAATCACTCCAATAGCTATGAGAGCTATGAAGATCAATGATTAAGCATGAGGAAGTCTTATGTTGAATCCACCTCACCCCCAAAGCTCAAAGAACAAAAACGAGGAAGAACCGAACAAATCAGGACAATCGGTACAACCACAGGCAAATGGTCGGTTGTACCGATCGCCCCAGACCCCGAAGTAAGCGGCGGTTGTACCGCAGATCCGTACAACCGCGATGTTAAGCCTTGTTCATCCGATTGTCTGGAACAGCAAAATCCGCCGGGTTTCAAAACGAAAATCAACGTAACTTTTGATCTACGCGCCAAACTTGACCAAATTTGGAACACACCTTCCTAAGGATGTTAGGAACCTATTCCAAGAAACGATTGAGTAGATCCATCCACAAAATCTCAGGAATCAACCAAAAATGGAAGAACGAAGAACGAGAGACAACCCAAAACTGAAATCTTAGATTTAAACCAAGTTTGCTCTTCTAGAAATCGATCAAATGATCTTGTGGCACTAACCCATCATAGAACAACTCGTTTTGAGGCTTCCCAACAAGAAACAACAAGAGACTCACAAAATCAAGAAATCATCAAATGGGAGTCACGAAGAACAGAACAAGAGTTCGAGAGACAAACTTCAGATTTCATTCATTGAATCAAAAGCGAAAAACACATAGATACATCCCCATACGCATGGACATTAGAACCAGAGGGATGATTACATGTAAGCTCAATCCATCTCCTCACTCTCACAACTCAAGAACAAACACTCATCCATTCTTGAGGGGAGATGAACACAAAGCCAAGAAGGGGACAAGCAGGGAGCACTACTCTGCCTACACCTCCACTCTCAACAACTAAAGAGCAAAAGAGAAACAACCTCACAAAGCCTCTTTTGACTCTAAAACCCTAATTCCACCCAAGTGCTCCAGAAGGGCATGCAGCCCCTCCTCTCCTTTTATAGCGCCTGGCTAACGGGTCTCCGCCCCGTTACGCCCGCTATGTCCAACGGAGCCCGCCCCCGCTTGTGCAACCTTGCAATTTCCGATTCGCCCATACGCACCTTCCGAAGCTTCAGCGCTCCTTGTCTCGACGCCTGCAACCACCTCGAGTCCACGTCGTCTTGACACATCCCGACCGTTCGACCTCGGCGCCACTGCGCTTAGTCCGATCCACCGTGTCTCGCCACGACTCCACTCGGCGTCCTCTGACCACACGCACAAGAAACACGAAACCGGAACAAGTTCTTCACAACTTGACCTAACGTTAGCTCAAACATGCAATATGCAACACATATGCATGAACACACTGGATATGACCTATCCCAAAACTCAAATCACCAAAATGGCGAACCTCACAATACAATCGGTACAACCGCCATGTTACCAGGCGGATCAACCGCACTCGGCCGTCGCTCCAATACTGCGGTCGTTCCGATTTCCAATGAAGACCGAACTCGAAAAAACAACTTCTCGGAATTCTTCAACCGCCATTTACCAATCGGTACAACCGCCTGCGATCGTATCGCCCATAACTACGCCGGTCGTTCGATTATCCCGACATACGATTGACTTCACGAAAACGCGTGAACCGCGCAACGACATGGTCCGACCACACAAACCAAACTCGACTGACCTAAAACCTTTGTCAATTACTCATCACTTTCATGGAGACACGACCACATGGTCTCTCAATATCCGAGGTAACCACTTCACTATTCTCTTACTATGAACGGTGGTGTAACTTGGTAAAGCCCAGAGCCACAACCACGACCTCAACCTCTTGTCATCAACTATCATAATATAAAACTAATATAATCAATTATAAGTATATAAGATTATATCATACATTAAGCACAATGATCAACTAGCAACTGTAGCACAAAAGTAACTATTTACTCAATGGAAGCATATATGCAATGCAAAAACCCAACCCATCTACAGTGCTTAGTGTGTCAAAATTAATACTTCAAATACCACGGACCTACAGCCCGCTCTGATACCAACTGTACCACCCCAACCAAACAAAGGCCTGGAATGCTACTAAATTAAATAAATTAACCGTAATTAAACTAAAACATCTTACAAAATTTCGGCAGAACCTCCTTTGTATAGTTACCTATACCAGAGGTTCCAATAGACAATTATAACATATAAAGATAATCCAAATTGCAATATGATCAAGACGTAATCAAAACTGACTATTCATTACTATGACATCCATAGCAACTAAACATCTAGAAATAGATCATGAGCATCTAAAACGTCTATTCAATTATTACAGATTACTCCAAGCAAGCAATAATCAATATGAGTACTTTAAACAGTTCATTCATCTCCTAGTTAATTTTTCTTTCATTCCATGGTGGGTAATTAGTACAAAAGTGCAAGAAGTCTAATCATTCCTTTCCCCATGCATGCTGATCTTGTAAAGGTACCTAAAATACAACAAACAACAAGAGGTGAGTCCAAAGACTCAGAAATATAATAAATGGCATCAACAGCATACAAGCATGTAACTCATCAACTATACTTCACAAAACCACATATCAATCACCTTACACACACATGCTATGCAATATGCTCAAAAATGATCTTTTTCCTTCTCTTTCCTTTTGCATTTTACGGTAATGCAAAGTGTGCATCCGTCGATGCACACCCATACTATGCATCCGCACGGGGACCACTTACCATACTCCGCAAGTATGGGGACCAAAGCCCATGCTTTACAAGCATGGGGACCTTTAGCCCGTCATCAACATGACGGGGACCTCAAGAGTTGCTTGGTCATCACATGACCAAGACTTCAATAAGCCAACATGATGCATATGTATGAATTCTCAAATTAATACAACATGCATCCACAACAACATTGCATATGAATATCCTATTCATACTACAAAAAGCTCATAACATAGATTTCACAACTTTCAAACATCCATGATTAACACATAACTCATATCTCTAGCAAACATGAACACACAAATACTCATAATATATATCAAACATTTCCATTCAACAATATCTGTTATAACCATCATTATACTTGCCTTAACCGCGAGGGAACGAGGGACGTGCAGAAGGTGCTGGCCCCGGGACCAGTTCACCACCTGAATAATAATTATAACGCACGCTAAGACGACAGTAGCGGACCAAAAATAAACTATAAATAGCAACCACGAACTCGCAAACGCGTCTAACTCGATCCCAACCCCAATTCCTAAACGTCGATCTGTCCCCTCAGTGGAGAGTCAACTTCTAAAATTCGTAACTTTCACTACAAGGGTCCAAATAAGGTGTTCTTAGACTTACTGGAAAGGTAATTAAATTCTCCAACTAAGTCTAGTTGGTGAACCGTCCTAAATCGGCCATCTAATATCCGTACCAGGCCAAATAATAAAACATCGAATTCACGTCGGGTTCTGTAGATAGTAAACCAAAACTACCATAACTTTCAGTACGAATGTCCAAATCTCGCGTTATTGAGCTTTCTGGAAAGCTGAGATAATAATATACAACTTTTATTATATTGAGATCCTCTAATTTTCCGTTTAACTAATCGCTTAACCCAGTTTTCTACAAACTGTCAGAATGTTGACAGATAGCAGGACAGCGACACTAAATAAATCATATCTCGCTGACCGTTAATCGGATTTGGGCGTTCTTGGTGGCCACGCAAACATAAGGACATAACCCAACTATCTCTAACAGATGGGATCCTCAGAATCTGCTTCTAAGGAGACGAAAACCGCCGTTCAAAATTCTGGACAGATTGGGATCTAAACAACCGATCTACTAACGAATTCAAATACGCCTTAAATTCGAAACATACAACGAGGGAGGATCTTCATTACCCTTGAAGAACCGCTATAGATCATGAAGAACACCGCGTGATCTCACTTCCCCTCCCTTCTCTCTTCTTCCCTTCCTTCTTCTTCTTCTTCTTCTTCTTCTTGGCCGGCCACCACAATAGAGAGGCACCGGAGGAGAGGGGGCACCACCATGGAGAGGGGTGTGCTACAGTAACCGTGCTACAGTGATGGCGATGGTACTGTAGCATTGGCACTGTAGCTTCCCTAGGGTTCCCCCCGCCCCCCCTCTTCTTTAGTTGGTGGTCTGGGCCGTGGGCCACTATGCCTGTTTTTCCCCCACTTGACTATTGGCTGCGTGGCCTATTCCTCCCATAATTTCTGAATTTTTCTCTTTTAATTCTCTTAATCCCCTTTCTAATTTTTTTTGCATCCACTAACGGCAAACGGGATATTACACAAGTTTCGTCACACAGAAAAACGTTGCTCCTCACAGCGAGCATGACACAAAAAGAAATAATCTGATAACGAGGATCTTGGAAAACGAAAGTTGAGTTCATGGTTGAGGGCACCCATCCCTAAAAAAAAGGAATAGATATATTCTACATCACAATTCATCTTGCAATCATTGCAAGGTAATAATAATTTAGCCAACTATGCTACCAAGGACATGAGTAAAGTTTAATTGCAAAGAAAAGGCTCTGAACTTCAGCACTCCATCTACTCCAAAAGAAATGTGCAGAGTCAAAACTTTCTTCAATGAACTTTGTAAATGTCGAACCCGGGAGCGAAGGATCCCGAATTCTCTGTGTTCATACACTAGTCCAGGATTTCTAGTGTACACAGTTAAACAAAAGTGATAATCAAAACATATCACGCATTTTATTAATAATTATTCAGAGTTTATTACAAACGGGCCTGAGGCCAAATAAAGTAAAACACAGCGGAAATAAATTAATAGTAGTAGACCCAACGATTCACCACAGGCAATCGTCTGGGGAAGCGTGGCCTAGGCATCGATGTCCTCACCGTCTTGATAGAAGTCTTCTCCTGAATAAAGATTATTCAGCAAGAGTAAGCACTACCACTGTGCTTGCAAGTTACACCCGTAAAGTAACAGATTGAATGCATGCATAAAGTGAGCAAAGGGTAATGGCAGGGTTTATTTGCATAAGACAGCATTTTCAGTTTAAATACTCTTAGTGATTTCCAAGGCCATTTTTAGAATAAGATCAAAATCATATTTCAATTTCTCAATGTCAAGTGTAGGATGAACCTCCATACACAAATGGAGAAGGACTACCCCCCTTACACCAGGCTTCTGCCCAATCCCCTTTTCATAAACCAGGTGACAAAGTCTTTTCAAGCAAAACCAGAGACTAACTTTGAGTGGCTTCTGTTAAGCACGTCCATGACCGTGGACACGGCTATTCGAATAGATCAATACTCTGCAGAGTTGGTACAGCTTTACCCACAAGAGATAGTTTGCTTATTATGTCGGCCAATACACGCTTCCGTAGGCGTGCGACTAAGCAGTTATCACGAGGCCTTTACCCTACACTATTTCAACATAATTATGCCCGCTAAGGTTTCGTAATCGAAGGCTTCGCACCAACGACTACCCCCTCTTGCGCCATGTGGGTATCATTAATAAGTCTTCACGACTCCCACATCTTTCCAAGACATAAACATGGTGAGATACTATAGCTTATTTGGCCAAGTCTGTCCCATTCCGGACTTGTGGTGGTACTGAGTTTGGCTTAACATCCATGCCCGCAGACCGGTCCTTACATGGTGGGTGACTTCAAAACAAACCACTGGTCTCAAACATTATTTGTATTGAGCCCGTGCATGAACTTGCACCCACCAACAATCCAATTCACCCAAGTCTAAACCAATTTCATTTATTTTTCTTTTGTCAAGACATTTTCCAATCATCTATGGTAAAAACAATACCATAGATTCATTTTCAAAACAACTTTATATTTTGGCAAAATTCCCAAATCATCTTTTGGTCTAAGCAATGACTAAGCATAAATATCTTAATTATTTTACTAAGGTGACAAGGGCATGGCATTCCAAGCATCAAGATTGGCTATACAAAGGAATTGGCATAACTAAGAATTAAAACAGGAATTTAAAATACTTGGATATAAATATGCATGCAATAATAACTTTAAAAACAGAATTAATTAACTTTGAAATACTGGGATCAAGATGGTCAAGAATGTAACTTGCCTTCGTTGAAGTCTTGAGATTCTAAACCCTCTGAAAGATCTACCTCTCTAATCGTCAAACTCTATCGAGAGTACGACAAATTCAAATGAAATTCAAATAAATCCAAAAAGACAAATCAAATTAACTCCAAATGAAATAATTTTATTTTATTTAGCTAGATAATAATTTTCTAAGATTTTAGCAATTTGAATCACTCAATTTGAAGTTGTGGTTCAAAAGATATGAATTTTACAAGTTTTAGTCTCAATTTGATATTAAAAGAATTTCTAAAACTTAAATACAGATTCAAAATAACTTCAAATTAAATAATTTTGGTTTAGTTGGCTAGATAATGATTTTATATGAATTTAGACATTTGAAACACCCAATTTGGAGATTGGATGCAAAAGTTATGAATTTTAGAAGTTTAAACCTAAATCTGAAATTTAAATGAAATTCGGTTTATTTTTCTAAGGAAAATCCATTTATTAAATGGTGGCGTCACCACAGTGTTTCGGGATTTAAAAGAATTTAAATTAATTTCTGACATGTGGGCCCCATGTGTCATAGACATGGCTTACGTGGACTAAGTCCACGGGACCTATGAACCTAGGGGTTGTGCCTACGTGATGGGGGTGAGGTGATGTGGCGCCATGCGGTAGCCACGTCGGCCCGTGTTGATGTGGCGAGGTGGTGGCAATGGCGTGGCGAACCACGTCGGCCCGACAAGGTCGAGGCGGCGCGAGCTCACGGCGTTCGTCGTGGCATGGCGAAGTCGTGTGGGTGATACCAACAGAGAGAGGATGAGATGGGGTCTGATCGCTACCTTGGGGCGGCGGAATCGCGTTTTGGTCGTCGGCGGCGAGGTTCGGCGGCGGCGTTGTGGTCGTCGACAAGGAAGAAGCTCCGGGGTCTTGGGACGATGGATGGCGCCTGAGCCAGCGATCTTCGCGCGGTCTCGTAGGTGTGGGCGGTGGGGCTGGCGGGGGCGGTGGTGCGGAATCGGAGAAGAAGTGAAGCTTCGGTCGCGGTGAGAAACTCCAAAATTGGGGTGCTAGGAGGGAGGAGGAGGGCAATGGATGGTGGCGCTGTGGTGTGGGGGAGAAAGCGCACCCGGGGCTCCTTTATATAGGGCCGGGGAGGGGCGGAGCTACGTGTAGATCACGAAGGTCGCCGCCGGGTCCGTGGCGGAATCAACGGAATCGTGGACGAAGAAGGAAAGGAATGGCCGGGTTGGGTGCGATTCGACGCGCGATTTTAATCTGTGCGCGATGATTCGGGATTAGATCGTGATTTCGCGAGGATGGAAAGGATTTGAAAACCAGCAATGGCGGTCACGGCGTGGAGATGGAAACTCTGCGAGGGAGAAGGAAAGAGGTAGGGGACGACACTTTGTTCTCGTGGGCCCACCTGTCGTGAAAGAAAGAGAAGGAAAGAGAGAGCGTCGTAGCCGTCCGATCTTGATCCAACGATCGCGGTGAGGGTAACGCGTAGCGAAGTGGGCCGTCGTGTGCGTCTTGAGGATTTGGGCCGCCAAATTCGGCCCAACATCGTTTAGGGTTTTCTTTGATTTTCTAATTGATTTAATTCAGATAATTCAAAGAGGCTTTAGAAAATAGCAAATAAATTCCAAAAATTCTAGAAAAAATTCACGAAATTCCTAGAATGATTTTGGACTTAAATAAAATAATTTCAACTTAAACTTGTTAATAGTTTTTGTATTTAACTTTGTTTTAGCTTTAAGGTTAATAATAAGAGCTTTAGAAAATTTCAGAAAATCCACCAAAATAAATAAGTTTTTAAATTTTTCTCAGAATTTGAATTTTTGGGCTGTTACAGTAAAAGATAAGTCCCATTATCCAAAATACCAAACGGATACCAAGGTCACCTTTATCAACAAGAAAGATAGGATTCTCATGAAAGAGAACAATCTTGTAAATAACAAAGTTTACAAGCAGCAAAGAGAGATAAATAGTTGGAAAGACATTAGTTGTTCTGAAAAACAAATAGGGATCAATGGAAACCTATACCCAACCATTTTGTTGGATTAAAATCTTCGACTTAACCACAACAAGACATCACAAAAGGATTTTAACACTTTCCTTCATAAAAGAGATGCATTAAACTTCAACACTCTGAATGATCCAAAAGAAATACATATAGCCAAAACTTTCAGATGTTAACGAACTTGTCACAGAAAACTCTCAATATCCAAACTATCAAATGAATAAATGAGTCATTCTTTTCCAATAAGAAAGAAGGAATAACCATAGAAATATCAATCTTGCCAATTGACAACAACCACAAGTAGTAAAACCAACTCAATAGTCTAAACACAAAAAAATTGTTTCAGAGAACAATTAGAGACCTAGTGAAACCCATCAACTACCGTGAAACATGGCCCCAAGAGGAAATCATCAACCACCACAGGACAAGAATTGGCCAAATTCAAAAATCAAGGAAGAGGACAACTTTCTAAAGCAACTCACGCTCAACACCTGTAACTATGGTACTCGGGGAAACTATTCCCCTATCCACGTACCACGAACGATGGTGTAACCTGGTGTATCCCAAAGCAACAACCACGACCTCTACTTCTTAACATCCGTTATCGACACGCACAATCAATATAATCAATTATGAATATATATGATCATCTCATGACAATTATAAAATAAATTCATAGATATAGAATATCATAACATATCGTAGATTAACAACAAGAATGATAATACAGAAGCAATTCCATACAATACAGCATCATGAATCATACCACTAGAAATGCGGATGCAATGGATTACCCAACCCCACCTACTGTGCACAGTGTGTCATTTCAATATTTTATTTATCATGGACCTAAAGCCCGCTCTGATATCAACTGTAACACCCTGGCTATTCGGAAGCCAAGATGTTACCTAAAAGACTAATATACAACAACCAAATGGAATAACTTCAACAATATCACATATAATGGCATAAAAAGATTAACATCTATTAGAACGACTACAGGAAAATAATCTGAATACAACAACATATCACAAATTCCAAATATTCAAGTCTACTGAATCAACTAAGATAATTCTATCAATAGACTAATCAAAGACCACAAGCAGTTATTTAATCAACCATATCACAGAGAAAGATATCATCCACCACCAAACTCTATTTATTGCAATTCAACATTCAACGAATGAAGGACAAGGACAAAATCATGTTATTGAAAACTAAATATTGTGAAATGAATGCATTATCTGTGACTACTCCCTCCCAAGAATGTTGTCATCAACGTTCACCTAGAATAAATAAACATAGGCAAGAATGAGTCTAAGACTCAGCAAGTACAAAGAATAATAAGAACTACAATGAATATGAACAAGACAGTCTCATTAAAGAATATGAACATAGAACTGAAGGAAATATATGAATGAATGGAATGAATAGACTATACTTTTGCTTATACCGGTATAGCCGGTGACACACCTGTCGGTGTTCACTTAGGCCCGCATTTAACAAAATACGGGGATCCAAGGCCCGTATGAAGAACGTTTCATAACGGGGATCCAAATCTGCCCACATTGGAATGGTGGGTCTTACGTGCCCATACTGGAATTGATGGTTCTTTACATTCCACTCCCGTGGATGAAACATGAAAAATGAATGAATGGAAAGAATTATAATGAAAGACATCATCTCATTAAACATGGATTAACGAACGCGAAAGGAACATGAAGCATTGAATCTACTCATGGATCATAGAAATAACAGTATGAACAACAAGCACTCAGCATTCACCAACATTAAGAATCACAAGGTACTTGCCTTCCACTCTACGAAGCGTTATGAGGCAATAAGGGTCCCGCTAAACTCGAATTTCCCCCTCCTACATAAATTAAATACGTGAATAAGAAACAACGTGAAAAGGATGCTACTCAAAACGCTTAGTCGCAGCAACCTAAACCCAAAGTTCACATAGTCGATCTACCCAAATAAACCGACAGTCTAACAGGACGGTAAACTAGACAGTGGGACTACAAGCAACACAACTTTTGCTCAAAGACTCGAAACGGAGTGTTCGCAGATCCTATGGAAAGATAACAATATCCTCCACAAAAGTCTAGTTGGCAGAATCTCCCAATTCAGCCAAAAACCTAAATTAACAATCCTATGAAAGTCAAACATCCAATCAGTCTAACAGAACCACATAGCAGTAGGGAAATAATCATATCGTTTGTTCTACAAATCCAAATTGAGTGTTCTTTATCAATCTAAAAAGGTTATAAAAAATTCTATAACAACCTAGTTGGGTGGAAACCCTGAATCTGTCCTTAATTTAATCATAACTTAATAGACAAATTGACAGTTAATTCATGTCAGATATTCAGGACAGTAGTAAAGAATCTATCATATCTTATGAACCGTAACTCGGAATTGAGTGTTCTTGGAGGCTACGGAAAGCTAAGAACAAATAACACAACTCTAGGAGGTGGGATTATCTAATTCGGCCTATAAGAACGTGAAAACGCCCACACAACGTACTTGACAGAACTGATCTACTAGCAGCAGGAATTCAATCAAATGAACCTAATCGAATTCGCATCAATTATGATCCAAATGGCGAAGAACATCAATCGTTACCCTTGTAGAACCACCAGAGATCGCTAATCAAAAACTCACGAAGAAGATTTTCTTTTCTCCTCCTTTCTCTCCCTTCTTCTTCCTCCCAATGGCCGGCAGCAACGAGCAGCAAAGGGGAAGACATGGAGGGCATGGCAGCCAGGTGGGGAGGGTTTGCTACAGTGGCACGCGCTACAGTAGCCACGTGCTATAGTACAATGTGCCTAGGGTTTGGTTGCCCCCTTCTTAAACCAACTTCCCACTTGGGCCAAACAACGTGGGCCGAAAGCCCAAGATTATTTCTCTTCTAAAAATCTGATTTCTCTTTTTAATTCCTATTAAATACCTTTCTTATGTCAATTAATTCTCTAATGTTAAAGAGGATATTACATAATCGCTGTTGGATACTTTCTTTGTTAGGAGAAATCTCTCTCTAAACTATATTGCACTCAAAAATTTAATAAATTTCCCTCTCCTGAATAATACATTCTCTCAAATTGATATTCGGGGTATTACAAGTAGGAGTTCTAATTCCAAAATAGAGTAGGCGTAGGGCCTCTTAGCCATAAGGTGGAGAAGGGCACTATATATTGAGGGGTACACCCCCATTGTATCCTCAGACCAGTTTATGCATAAGAATTGAAACATAGATGATAGTCAAGGTGAGGTTATTGCTCATTAAGAAGAGGTACGTATGAGTGAGAACTCTAGTGTTCCTTTAAATATTCCATGTTCTAAAATATCTATGCTCAATTTACATAATGTGGAATTGATTACTCATAAGGAAGTTCTTACTAGAATATCTCTTGATGATTCTTTATACTATATAATGTTCAATGATCCTAGAGAGCTATCTAGTGTGGTTGGGAACCTTGCTGAAGTTTCATGTTTAAAATCACTAGTTACTCCTTATGCCTACACATCTACGTTCAATTTAATTGGAGATTATGATGTAGATGACACATTCTATGTTTATCGAATATGCATTACCTATGATAATCTTGCTAAATTAAAATTGCATGTTTTGCGCAAACCATCTATTGCGCAATGTCATGGTCACTTGGAGATGTGTTTAAATAGAAGTGCCTATTGTTTAGAACACAACATGATGCCTACTTGTTTATCTCTTACATGTATAACTAATCAGAGTAGCACAGTTGAAGCATGGAAAGGTATCAATTGGTTTTCACCTACTTTACTTGAATTTGATGTTGGCAAGGTGAAATTTCATCATATGAGTCAATTGTGTAATTTAAAATATGATTTTGAGCTATCAATTGTGCAAAACAACAAGAAGAACACAATAATTGATTCATACATATACCATGTATAT
Source organism: Phyllostachys edulis (assembly GCA_036346405.1). Classification (NCBI taxonomy): domain Eukaryota; kingdom Viridiplantae; phylum Streptophyta; class Magnoliopsida; order Poales; family Poaceae; genus Phyllostachys; species Phyllostachys edulis. Next base: position 11,890,774 of record CM070564.1, read on the forward strand.
ACATTGTTTTCTTTGTCTAGCACATTTTCAGGCTATCAAAAGCCGAGGATGACTTTTCTTGAAGAAAGGAAGGATGATGCGGACATCCTCAGCTACGCTGTTCCATATAGTGTTTTCAATTCAACAAGTACCACAGAACAACATGAGCTTACTAAAAGAGTTGAAGAATAAGAGAAGCTTGTGGGTGAAGCTTGTGCAAAGAAGCTTAACCAAAAGGTGAATCTGTTCCATGAATTTCCTTTAAGTTTAATTGAGAATATTACACTACCTAATAGCAGGTAATCGCTTATTGTGAGGTTTGGAGGAGATGCTTCATGTGAATATCAAGAACACGATGCTTCTCGGGGTGTTTTGATGCTCACAAAAATAGCATGCAGCCTATGGGACGGATGGAAGGTATGGGTTCATGACGATCTTCGCAGCAACTCGGAAGGATCTAGTATGAAAAATATATATATTTGGAAAGCTTATCAAGTCTACTTTCCAACGGATTAAACGACATATGATTTGGAGCTTTCTATAAAAAAGTTATGGCTATTTGAGTGCATGCTGCACATTCAGACCGATCAACGCGCGAGAGTTGACAAAGTTGATGATTCCGCGGCTTGTACGACATCTTGGGAAGATATCCAGCTTTGCCATGACTTTCCAAAGGATTACAAGAGTCCCTTTCTCAAGTTCCACATGGATTCAAGTCGTTTCAATTAATGAAATTGAAGTTAGGAAAGTTTGGATTCAATTCGGATTCGGAATCAGCATCAAAATCGGATTCGGAATTAGCAGTACAGTCCAGATTAAAAAGGTCATAACTTTCACAAATGGAGTCTGATTTGGGTGTTCTTGTACTTGTTGGAAAGCTAATTTCAAGCCTGATCCAGTGGATGCTCGCTCAGCCTCAGACTCATCATGTATCAAAAGATATGTCTGAAACAATATGACAGTTGTAAACTCAGAGTTTCCTTTTTTGTTTTAGAATGTGTCCGAATTGGAGTAGGAGTTCTAATTCCGAAATAGAGTAGGAGTAGGGCCTCTTGGCCAGCCATAATGTGGAAAAGGGCACTATATATTGAGGGGTAGACCCCCATTGTATCCTCAGACCAATTTATGCATAAGAATTGAAACATAGCTGTTGACCAGAGTTCATGCGAGGACTTTAAGAGAGGACTAGGCGATCCATTGATTCATTCTGCAATTCAAGGTCAAGCCATCGTTCCATTGGGAATTGGGGACTTGGCGATCGTCATTTGTGGTCTCGCGACGATCAACTATCCGGTGTGTTTTGGGCGTATTCCAAAGAGTTGAGAGTTCATGCATTGGTGCGATTGTTCAGCTAGTGACATCGTCTACTTCGTATCATCTATCCATGGTTTCTCACTGAGAAGATTGGGCCTCCCCCCGTATCACCATGCCAACATGAAGCCAACGCAAAATGTAAATGACCTCTGTCATAAACACATAGCTCAACTAAGAATCAAGAGAGCATCTCATTACCCGAGGAAATATTAGTTTTCTCAAACTTTTTCTTTTAGGAATAAACTTTCTCTCAAATCATGGAATTGCAAACCATCACACTAACTCATTTATCTTAAATTGGCACCCACAACGCTAAGCTCAAACCAAAAACATCAACCACATTCATCCAGAGGATCAACCACATTCATCTAGAGGAACTCCTCTAGACCACAAAAGATACTCTAGTCCACTCCTCTACCAATGGACTTATTTTGACAAAAGATTCCCAACACCTCGATAACGGTTTTCACCCTCAATCACATCACCTTCATCTTTTAAGGATAATCAACTCAAAATTATCAGCGCACACTCTTATTTACTACACCCAAAGGATTCTACCAGTGATCATCACACTGTTCGCAATCCACTTTTATTCTACTACTTCTACGTATAGTCATTGGCAACCAAGGTTCTAGCATAGAACATCAAACCCAATTTCCAACTCCAAGACTCCTATAAATGTATTTCGGTGTAACAGATATGAAAACTCTCAAATCCGATGATTAACATTCACACCATCCAAACATACTCAATCTTTAACATCAACATGCAAATATAACCTCGAATAAATTATCTTTATAAAGATTCTAACTCCTAGAGGGTTACTCACTGATACCAAGTCATGCCTGTTAATAACTCAACAATCCCTATTATCTCATTAATTGCTTTAACGATTAGATTGCTTTGCTAATCTTACTCTCATTGCACTATACCGTCACAATTCACCTACACAACCTTGCGACTTACTCAATCATGATACACTAGTAGATTGACCAAGATTTTCACATCTTTTCATAGACCCAACATCACAACATGAAGTAAGGTTCTTGGACTACAATTCAATATAGGTTCCACTAGTTGCACAATGCAATCTGATACGGGGGATGCCCGATCTTCTCGGTGAGGAACCGTGGATAGATGATGCGAAGTAGACGATGCACTAGCTGAACACTCGCGCCAATGCACGAACCCTCAACTCTTTGGAATACGCCCAAAACACACCGGATACATGATCGTCGCGAGACCACAAACGACGATCGCCAAGTCCCCAATTCCCAATGGAACAACGGCTTGACCTTGAATTGCAGAACGAATCAATGGATCACCTAGTCCTCTCTCAAAGTCCTCGCATCAACTCTGGTTTAGAAAGAACAAGCAATAGCTATGTTTCAATTCTTATGCATAAACTGGTCTTCCGATACAATAGGGGTCTACCCCTCAACATATAGTGCCCTTCTCCACCTTATGGCTAGCCAAGAGGCCCTACACCTACTCTATTTCGGAATTAGAACTCCTACTCCAAGTCAGACACAATCTAAAACAAAAAAGGAAACTCTCAGTTTACAACTGTCACATTGTTTCGGACATATCTTTTGATACATGATGAATCTGAGACTGAGCGAGCATCCGTTGGATCGGGCTTGAAGTTAGCTTTCCAACAAGTATAAGAACACCCAAATCGGACTCTGTTTGTGAAAGTTATGACCTTTTTAATCCGGACTGTACTGCTGATTCCGAATCCGATTTTGATGCTGATTCCGAATCCAAATTGAATCCAAACTTTCCTAACTTCAATTTCATTAATTGAAACGACTTGAATCCGTGTGAAACTTGAGAAAGGGACTCTTGTAAGCCTTTGTAAAGTCATGGCAAAGCTGGATATCTTCCCAAGATGTCGTACAAGCCGCAGAATCATCAACTTTGTCAACTCTCGCGCGTTGATCGGTCTAAATGTGCAGCGTGCACTCGAATAGCTATAACTTTTTTATAGAAAGCTCCAAATCATGTGTCGTTTCATCCGTTGGGAAGTAGACTTGATAAGCTTTCCAAAAATATATATTGTTCATGCTAGATCCTTCCGAGTTGCTGTGAAGATCGTCATGAACCCATACCTTCCATGCGTCGCACGGGCTGCATGCTATTTTTATGAGCATCAAAACACCCCGAGAAGCATCGTATTCTTGATATTCACATGAGGCATCTCCTTCAAACCTAACAATAAGCAATGACCCGCTATTAGGTAGTATAATATTCTCAATTAAACTTAAAGGAAATTCATGGAACAAATTCACCTTTTGGTTAAGCTTCTTTGCACAAGCTTCACCCACAAGCTTCTCTTGTTCTTCAACTCTTTTAGTAAGCTCATGTTGTTCTAAGGTACTTGTTGAATTGAAAACACTATATGGAACAGCGTAGGTTAGGATGTCCACATCATCATCCCTTTCTTCAAAAAAAAACCGTCCTCGGCTTTTGATAGCCTGAAAATGTGCTAGACAAAGAAAACAACGTATATACATGGTATATGTATGAATCAATTATTGTGTTCTTCTTGTTGTTTTGCACAATTGATAGCTCAAATCATATTTCAAATTACACAATCATATGATGAAATTTCACCTTCCCAGCATGAAATTCAAGTAAAGTGGGTGAAAACCAATTGATACCTTTCCATGCTTCAACTGTGCTACTTTGATTAGTTGTACATGTAATAGATAAACAAGTAGGCATCATGTTGTATTCTAAACAATAGGCACTTATATTGAAATCCATCCCAAAGTGACCATGACGGTCATAAAAGAAGGTTTGAGCAAAACATGCATTTTAAATCAGCAAGATTATCACAGTAATGCTTATGCGATAAACATAGAACTGGTCATCTACACCATAATTTCCAATCACATTGAACATATATGTGTAGGCATAAGTATTAACTAGTGATTTTAAACATGAAACTTCAGCAAGGTTCTCAAGCACACTAGATAGCTCTCTAGGAACATCGAACATGATATAGTAGAAAGAATCATCAAGAGATATTCTAGTAAGAAATTCCTTTCGAGTAATCAATTCCACATTATGTAAATTGAGCATAGATATTTCAGAATATGAAATATTCAAAGGAACACTAGAGTTCTCACTCGTACGTACCTCTTCTTGATGAGGATTCAATTCAACACCATGATTGTTACCTTTAACGTCCTCCTCAGTTGTTGTAGGTGTTGTAGATATCAAATCATCATCGTGAAACCACGGGACAGCAAGCACTCCATCCCCAACTGTAGTTATCTCCTCGTCGTTTACTTCCAACGGTGCTGGTTGTTGAACATTCAACTCCTCTTCTTTAATATCAACCTCCATAATATGAGAAACAACACTAAAAATAGAGAGTAAATCGTTAATTTCAGCAATAACCTCAGTTTGGCTATCATCTACTTCCCTCTTTTCTGTTGATGTATCTCTCTCACACTCAATTGAGATGCTCTCAACCTCACATATGGTGGAATCACATAGCTCACTCTCTTTATCATTCTCACTCAATTTGGCTATGTGGCTCTCATTTTCACATGGGTTTGGATACATCGCATCCCCCAAAGATTGTGGGTCATCAATGGAGCAATTACCAGCAATCACAATCTCTTCATGAAGCAATGGGGCAGCACTACATGAAGCCTGGACTGAAGGAAAAGTCCCATGCTCGGTCGCCTTCTCATGTGACACACTAGTGGACTTCAAATCGTGTCGCAGCCCTGTCAACCTTTCAACTATGGAACGCTTGTAGTGGCGAGGTACAAAACATGCACGAAAATGCTGCTTCATCTGCTCCCAGGTGATAATCGGCAATTCATGGTGCTCCATACGCTTACGAACAAACCGCTCCCACCAATGTGTGGCATAATCAGTCAAACTATTGGACGCAAGTAAGAGCTTCCTCTCATTGGAATAGTTGTGCATCCGAAATAGCGTATCAATTTGCAGCTCCCAAGTGAGGTATTCTTCCACATTTGTACCACGAAAATATAGGGATAGGAAATTTGGGTTTATCAACAAAATCCTCGGTGTAATAAATGGTTTAAGCGACAATGCACGTTGGAGTGGTCGAACATGGCGCGTAGCTCCAAGAAGTTGTTGTTGATGTCCGTGCATGCATTGCGTAACCTCCTCCCGAGGTTGTTCAATCGATCTTAAATTCCCCGAGCTCATCACGCACACTAGTATCACGATTATGAAGTTTCGTTTGTAGCATTTTGTGCAAGCGAGTGTACTCCATCCACGTAACCGGTGTTTTTGGATTAGGTGTATCCTTCTCGTGACCTGACATGACAACAACTGACAAATAGCAAGCGAAATTATATCCAGGTTAGGAAAACAAAAAATCTCTCTCTACGCTCTCAACTCACTGTCCTGAACACAAGGCAAGCTTACCATTCCAAAGTGAATCAAGGACGACAAATCGACACTTGTGACAGCGAATGACCTCAACCCGGTAATGTATGAGCGTAACCAAGAGCAAGGGAGTACACAAACGGGTGTAGGTGGAGCTTGGAAGGTAATTGTATATCCTATGCAAACTGATATTCAAGATATTGTAAAGCTAAGTAATGATCCAAGCTAGAGTATTTTGCCTATGTGCTCATCCAAAAGGTTTAAGAGAAGTGTATGACCGCACACACAAAGATAAATGTGACTTAATGCAAACAAAGGAATGAGCTAGTGAGAAGCAATCAGAAATTGCGATGCACAAGCTCGTTTTGCACCAAGTACTAGGAGAGCGCTAGCCAATTGCAGTGATTATGAAAATAAGGGCACAAGATTGCTCAAAGAGATTAAAGACATAATCTGAAATTATGGACTAAGGTTTACTCTTCCCAAATTCGGCCATCTCCTTTTGTCTTTTGTCTTTTCTTTCTCAAAATCGCAAGAACAAACTCTTCCTCCTTCGGCTATTAAGGCAACCGAAAGGAAAAGTTGGTATTCGTATTTATGGTTTGTCTCTTTTTTACTTTTTTTAAGCCGTGGCTTTTTCTTCAAGTCATTTGCCTTTTTCTTTCTTCTTTTGCAATGGCCGAATGAAAGTTTTGATTCACCCTTTGATTTGCATGTCTCAAAAATTTCAGAAGTGTAAACTAATGCCAAGGGCAGCCCTTAATGCAATTATCAAAAGCTAGTCTTAAAGGATGAAAAGGTAGAAGTGAAGATACAAATTACTCTTTTTTTTGGGGTGCTAATTGACGGAAGCAACCAGCAATTTTCTTGGGTTTAAGTAAACACAAAAGATGAAGCAACGCAAAGGAAACACAAGGATCAGCACTAAAACAAAAACTCTAATGGATAAAAACTTAACTAAACTCACAAGAAAAAACAGATTGAATCTAGGGTTTGGAAATTTTTGTGTTGTAATTTTCGGTTTAATGGACTATAGGACAGAAAACAAATCTAAACTATGGGTAAATAGCTCTCACCGAGTAAACCTAGAATCTGATACCATATGATACGGGGATGCCCGATCTTCTCGGTGAGGAACCGTGGATAGATGATCGCAAGTAGACGATGTCACTAGCTGAACAGTCGCGCCAATGCACGAACCCTCAACTCTTTGAAATACGGCCAAAACACACCGGATACATGATCGTCGCGAGACCACAAAAGACGATCGCCAAGTCCCCAATTCCCAATGGAACAATGGCTTGACCTTGAATTGCAGAACGAATCAATGGATCGCCTAGTCCTCTCTCAAAGTCCTCGCATCAACTCTGGTTTATAAAGAACAAGCAATAGCTATGTTTCAATTCTTATGCATAAACTGGTCTTCCGATACAATGGGGGTCTACCCCTCAATATATAGTGCCCTTCTCCACCTTATGGCTGGCCAAGAGGCCCTACTCCTATTCTATTTTAGAATTAGAACTCCTACTCCAAGTCGGACACAATCTAAAACAAAAAAAAAAGAAACTCTGAGTTTACAACCGTCACATTGTTTTAGACATATCTTTTGATACATGATGAATCTGAGGCTGAGCAAGCATCCGTTCGATCGGGCTTGAAGTTAGCTTTCCAACAAGTACAAGAACACCCAAATCGGACTCCGTTTGAGAAAGTTATGGCCTTTTTAATCCGGACTGTACTGCTGATTCCGAATCCGATTTTGATGTTGATTCCGAATCCGAATTGAATCAAACTTTCCTAACTTCAATTTCATTAATTTTAACGACTTGAATCCGTGTGAAACTTGAGAAAGGACTCTTGTAATCCTTTGGAAAGTCTCGCGTTGATCGTCTGAATGTGCAACATGCACTCGAATAGCCATAACTTTTATAGAAAGCTCGAAATCACGTGTCGTTTGATCCGTTGGAAAGTAGACTTGATAAGCTTTCTAAAAATATATATTGTTCATGCTAGATCCTTCCGAGTTGCTGCGAAGATCGTCATGAACCCATACCTTCCATGCGTCCCACAGGCTGCATGCTATTTTTGTGAGCATCAAAACACCCCGAGAAGCATCGTATTCTTGATATTCACATGAAGCATCTCCTTCAAACCTAACAATTAGCAATGACCCGCTATTAGGTAGTATAATATTCTCAATTAAACTTAAAGTAAATTCATGGAACATATTCACCTTTTGGTTAAGCTTCTTTGCACAAGCTTCACCCACAAGCTTCTCTTGTTCTTCAACTCTTTTAGTAAGCTCATGTTGTTCGAGGTACTTGTTGAATTGAAAACACTATATAGAACGATGTAGGTTAGGATGTCCACATCACAATCGGTTTAGCTCCAAAGACAAACATTCTATTAAATCAAATCCTCTCCAAGGATTATTTCAAGAAATCAATTTATCACTCAATGCATCTCAAACACTTGACACCCAAAGTCTCACAAAGTCGTTCACTTGACCACCACCAACCAGTTGCCACTATACACTCTATAAGGTTGTCTAAAACAAATCTATTATTCCTTTCTCAAAAGAAGAGGCAAATGAAAATAATGATTTCAGCACTTAGAAAATTGTCTACCATTCGCAGTAAACACCAGGCCAAGAGAAATAGTCAATCCGTAATGAACTCGGAAAGCATAAGAGGAGTCCACAGATAAGGGCACGAGTCCCACAAGGAGTCAATATCAAATTTCAGCCAATAGAAATTAAGCATTGCTTTTGAAACTTGAGGAACTCTTATGCGGCCAACCAACTGTAACACCCTGGCTATAAGGAAGCCAAGATGTCACCTAAATAATCTAACATACAACCATAAAGCGGAAGATTTTAAATAATATCTCATCTAATAACATAAAGAGATCAAACTTTAACAGTACAATGACAGGAATATAGTCTGAATTCAAATAATAATATCAAATGGGTGATCAAGGACCAAAAGCATTACTTAATCAACTATAATATGAAGAAAGATATCAAACACGTCTAACTTTATTTATTACAGTTCATCACATAACAAATGAAAGACAGAACCAAGTCCTATTATTGAAACTGGAGTATGGTGAGATTAATAATTAGTGCATGTCTACTCCCTCCCAATAGAGCCATCATCAATGATCACCTAAAATAAACAAACAAAGCAAGAATGAGTCCGAGACTCAGCAAGTACAGTGAATAATTGGACATACAACAAATATGAACAAGATAACATCTTTAAAGAATATGAACATAACACCGAATGAATATATGAATGAATGGAATCAATGGATTGAATGACATGAAAGGATTGCACACATGCTTATCTTTGGTATAGCTAGGGACACATCCGTCGGTGTTCACTTAGGCCCACATATAACAAAATGCGGGGATCCAAATCCCGTATGAAGAACATTTCATACGGGCATCCAAATCTGCCCACATTGGAATGGTGGGTCTTACGTGCCCATACTGGAATTGATGGGTCTTTATAATCCACTCCCGTGGATAAAACATGATAATGGATGCATGTAATGAACTATGAATTATGAAAGACATCATCTCTAAACATGGAAATAACACATATGAATGGAACATACACATTTAATCTTCTCATGGATCACGAGAGAACACAAGACGAACATTAAGCATTCAAATTCATAAATCTTAAGAACATTAATGTACTTGCCTTCTACGTTACGACGCGTTAGTAGGCAACGAAGGTGCCCCTAAACCTGAAGCCTCTGTGCCTACACAAGTAAGTACTCGAAATAAAAATAACATGGTACAGGACACTACCAACAATGTTCTACCACACCTTCCCGACAACCCAAGAACTAACTATTAGACCTATTCTGAAAATAGACAACTCAATCACAGAAACGAATCTGGACAGCAGCACGGAATAACTCATAACTATTGATCTGTGACTCGGAACGAGGTGAGCCCAGATCCTGTGGAAACTTAACGAACATAACTACAAAATTCTAGTTGACGAGATCTCCCAATTCGGCCAAAATAAAATGTTAACAGGTAGGTGAAAGTACAAGACAGATTCTGCCTAGGCGAACAGAACAGTAGTAAAGAACAGATCACAACTTTTGATCTACAACTCCGATTAGGGTGTTCTTTATCATTATGGAAAGGTTCTAAAATTTCTACAATAACCTAGTTGTGTGAAAACCCTGAATCTACCATTAACTTAATCATAATTTAAAAGCCAACTTGACAGTTCATTCTCGTCAGGAATTCAAGACAGCAGGGAAGATTATACCATAACTTTTGATCCGTACATCAAAATTAGGTGTTCTTGGTAGCCACAGAAAGCTAAGAACATTATCTAAATATCTCTAGTAGATGGAAACCTCCAATCCAGCCTCTAAGAACCCAAAATTGTCCACGCAATCTACTGGACAGAACTGAACTACAACAGGACGAATTCGATCCAAACCAACTAATCTAATTTCACATGTAATCATCATCAAACAGCGGGGAAAGCATCTCGTTACCCTTGAAGATACTTAGGAAGATGCGGATCAACCCTCGAAGAAGACCCTTCTTCTCCTTTCCCCCTTCTCCTCCTTCTTGTTCCACGGTCGGCCACCACGGCGGGGAAACAGTGGCGCGGGAAGATAGCAGTGCAGGGAGTTGAATCAGTAGGAGAACTTGGTTGGGGAGGAGGTGGAGGCACCAGTGATCTGCTAGGGATGGGCGGCAACCATGAGGGGGGTTGGGGGTGGCGGCTCAAGGAGAGGAGGAGGTGGGATGGCGCCTTGGACAGGAGAGGACGTGGCCGGCTAGGGTTAGGAGGTGGGGGGAGGTGCCCCTCCCTCTTGGCCGGCCCAACATGGGCCTTTTGGGCCAAAGCCCAAGCCCAGGTTGGAGATTCTTTGCTTGAAAGACTCTTTTCAAAGACTATTCTCTCTTTTCTTTATTGTATTTGCTAACTGAATATTGAATAAATTCCCTCTCCGAGTAATATTCTCCCTAATTGACATTTGGGGTATTACATTCTATCCCCCTTAAACAGGATTCGACCTCAAATCCTCACACAGCTCTACGCGAAAGAACAACCACAAGGGAGAACTAACAACGGCAACCACATACCCGTGGTGAACAAATCTGGATAACGCTCATGCATGCGAAAATCCAACTCCCAAGTAGCCTCTCTCTCAGACTAAGGAGACCATAGCAGAAAGACTTAAAGCGATGTCGTCCTAACACTCAACCCGGTATTTCCGGTACACATATCGAATAAAATCGAAGGTAAGACCCCACTCATTGGTCAACGTCTTTAACGACAACTCAAGCTCTGAATTGCCCGATTACTCACTTAGTAGCGAACGCACTTTTGATTGCGTACCTCACATACGGGCCCGCGTTGGTCATAGCGATCGCCTAGTTACTAAACCCCACAACCCAGCGAAAACAAACTAATATACCTCGGGCCATCTACCCTTTGGTACAAAAGCACAAACATGCACCGCACACATGGAACTCTTGTGCTACTTCTCAATCGGTTTCTTCATCATAACAAGGAATACCTCCTTTAATCAAGAATGCACAACAAAACTCGCTTTTAAGCAGTGTTTTACAAGGTGAATCAATTGAAAATAAGGAGTTCTCATTGCAACCACGCAAGGCCAACTCCCCACCAAAAGGGTTAAGTCCAAGATTTGATAACTCATCATGAAAACAATTCCACTTCTGAATAGGCGGTTTATGAATGAACACCACGAAAGCCAAAGGAGAAATCACTCAAATGTCCAAATCAAATATTCCTTTTAGTTTATGCGAATTGGAAAGAATCAAACATGCCAACACAAGTGCCAACTCAAATTGCGGATGACATCGGTCAACACAAAACTCAAGCGAGAATCAAGAAAATGCTTCACTACCCGAGGAAGCGTCCTTTTCTCGGTTTCTCTTTTAGGAATAAAACTTCTCTCGAACCTTGGAATTGAATTCATTGCATACCACACGAGCTCAAAACCACTCACATCATCCACACCATTGTGGAGAGGTTCTATTGATCCCACGAACACTCTAGACAACTCTTTCTACTCACAAAATTAATTTGATAGCGGGCACCCAAAGCACCTCAAAATAGATCCCATAATCACATCACCTCCAACTTTCAAGAATAACAACTTAGAATCCTCAATGCATACGCTCAAGTACTACATCGAAGGGTTCTATCGGTGATCATTCCTTTGCTCAGAAACATCATTATTCTATTTTCTCTACACACAATCATTGGGCGACCAAAGGTCTAGCATAAAATGCAAAGCCAGATTTAACCTCCAAGACCTCTGCAACGAATTTCTCTTATAACGAGATAGTGAAATCATCGGATTAAATCTCTAACATCCCCACAATTCTAACATACTCTCTCATTGACATCATCGAAATCACCCACACAATCTCATAATACTTTCCAATTGCATTACATTATAGAATTGATCAAGGTTTCCATACCTTCGATAATCCCCAACATTTCAGTATAAACTAAGGTTCTGGAATTACACTATACCATAGATTCTACTTAGTCGTAATACTATTCAGTTTTACTTCGAAGCCATACATTCCATCTGAATCAAATTTCCTCCAAGAGATACAGGTCAAAACCAATTCATCTTCTACTACTCCTCCAATAGCTTGGTAGCAAAATCTCACCACTACCATTACTTAACCACCACAAATCAGTTGCTAGATTACGCTTTGTAAAACTTTGCAACATAAAACTACTGATCCTTTCTCAAAAGGAAAAGGTGAACAATGACAAGTTTCGTCACACAGGAAAACATTGCTCCTCACAGCAAGCGCGAAACCAAAAGAAATAATCCGATAACGATGATCTTGGGAAACGAAAGTTGAGTTCACTGATGAGGGCACACATCCCTCAAAAATGGAATAGCAAATAACAACCAATAAGAAATTAACATTGCGATTGAAACTCGACAACTCTTGAGTGGAAAGAGCAGAAAGTTCAGGCATGATTCAAATAACCACAAGTTACAAAACTTGACTCAAATTCTCAAATACTTCTACTGCACTCTTTCCTTTAACACTGAAATTAGTCCTTGAACTAACAACACTTTGCCACAATGAACAAGATAAGTTCTTTGGTCCAACCCATAAAACTACATAAGAACCAATAAAATTCTTCAACACGTCAAATTTGCTCGGAACAGTTCATCTACTCATGAAACATGAGATCCAAATGATCTCAACCACAAAACTCGAAACATTTTCATTTACAGGATTTCACAGAAAGCAAACGGATTAATTTCCACTTGAAGAAATCAATAAAAAATTTCTTTGATTGCAACCTCACTTTGCGAACTCAAACCAAAGAGCCTTTAAGACTAAATCACATGAAACTCTTAAGAAGCAATAGAACATTCCCATACACCATCTTAATTAAAATAATTTTAGCAACCAGAAAATTCATGAGCTCCAAAAGATGACGAAAACTAAACTTGAAGTATTCTCATTTAAGCGATATCACCAGAGGCGATCAAATTACTACAAGTATTATCCTCAATCTCACAACAACAATTAGTAAACACTTCGAAAGACCCATGTGAAAAGAATGGGTTGATTCTTTCTCAAAAGAAGAGGCAAATGAAAACAATTTTCACCAGCTAGAAAAACATTTACCACTCGTAGTGAACATAGGACCAAGGGAATAATCATTTAGGCAATGTACTCATAAAACATAAGTGGATTCCATAGTTGAAAGCATAGGCATCACAAGAAGAGAATATCAGACCTTAACAGATAAGAACAAACGAGTATTCAAGATCAAATCACTTGCATCACTGAAGAGCCATAAGAACTTTGCATTTTGTCGCTTTACTTGATTAACTTTTTACCACAAAAAGCTTGAACCCCCAAAAAGGTCATTGTAATACCCTAATATCAAATAGAGAGAATATTATTAGGAGAGAATTTATTCAATTTGAATTTCTCCTAACAAAGAAAGTATCCAACAATGGTTATGTAATATCTGTTTAATATTAGAGAATTAATTGAAATGAGAAAGATATTTAACAGAATTAAAAAGAGAAATCAGATTTTAGAGGAGAAATAATCTTGGGCCTTGCCCACGTTGTTTAGCCCAAGTGGGAAGTTGGTTTAAGAAGGGGCAGCCAAACCCTAGGCACTTTCTTGTAGCATGGGCACTTTGTAGTGCCATGAAATCCTTGAGTACCCTGCGCTCTTGTACGCCCTCCCTCGGTGCTTCTCCATTGTTGCCGGCCATAAGGAAGAGGAAGGAGAGGGAAGAAGAGAGGAGAGGAAGAAGAAGAAGGTGGGGTGATCTTCGCGAGGACTTCGCGAAGGTTTCAGCAGTATCTCGCGTCGTTCTTGTGGGTGGTGGTGAACAACGGGGCTAGAGCGTTCCATCGTTGTCTTCCGTCTCATGGTTGAGGCAAGTACATTTGATTTATCTTGCTTGCCTTTTTGTTCCACTTGGTTGATTAATAAGCATTGGGTAATTCGGTATTACTTGTTTCCTTCATGATTGATATACCATGTTTCTTCGATGATATGTTTAGTCAATGTATCCTTTCGTTCGTTCGGTCATGTTTCACCTTTGGAGTGGGTAGTGAAGTCCCATCATTCCAACATGGGCAAGTACCTCAATGTTCCTATAATCATGAAATGTTGAATGCATGTTGTTGATTTTGTATTTCTAAGAGCCACGTTAATATTTAATTGTTCGTGTTCAATCCATTTGTGCTACCTCCATGAATAGAGAGCATGTATTTTCAATGTTCATATGTCATACCATGCATCCATAATACATGTTTCAATCCACGGGGTGGATCAATAAATAAGACCCATCAATTCGGTATGGGCACGTAAGACCCACCATTCCAATGTGGGCGCTTTGGGACACCCGTATGAAACGTTCTTCGTGCGGGGCTTGGGTCCCCATTTAGTTAAATGCGGGCTTAGGTGAACACCGACGGTGTGTCACCAAAATATACCGTATATGCATGTGTGTAGTCCTTCATTTCATCCACATCATTCATTCCATTCATTCAAGTGTTCGTTCTGTGCTTATTTCATACACTTTAATGATGTTCACATGATCATGGTTGTTATGTATTATTCATTTACTGTACTTGCTGAGTCTCGGACTCACTCTTGCTTTGTTTGTTGTTTTTTTAGGTGATCTTTGAGGTTGGCTCCATGGGGAGGGAATAGACACACACTACCTTTTCACTTCACCTTAATCAAGTCCAGGATTTCATTTTAGCTCAATTTAATCATTCATTATTGATGAACTGTAATAATAAATGTTGGCTGTGGCTGATAACTCTTCTCCATTAAGATTGGTTAAGAACTATGCGTGAACTTAGTTCATCCTTTGATATAGTTGCTTGAGATCGATTATACTTCGCGATGATTACGATATTTGTTGATTTCACTATTGTCTTGATATTAATGATTGTTGGAACCTCGGTATAGCTAACTATCTGAGGAGGTTCTCCAAATTTAGAATTTTATCGTCTGTTTTAGCTTTGTTAACATGTTAGTTTAGTAGCATTCCAGCCCTTGTAGGACTGGGGTGTTATAGTCATGAACGCAAAACTTGAAATTTGATCATGTAAGAAATATCATGAAAGGCGATCAAATTTCTTTTTCTATAAAAGAATCAACATTACCCTCACATTCTTGAACATTTATTAAGATTAATGACATACATTCTGGTAACATTCAATTTACCTTACTATCACATCAATAAATCTTCTAAAAGAAGCATGACAAATCATGTCATAGAAATCTCCAAACATCAAATGGGATTGTAATAACAACTTATTCTTGAAAAGAAACCTAGTACGAAAGCCATCAAGCTGAAACAAACCTCTTTTTAACAAGCTCACTCTAACCATTAATACCAACAACCGATGATTATCTAATCATGGAAGCATTCATAGTCTTCCCTTTGTTCAGAAATTGGAATGAAATATCTTTAAACTTCAGCAATGGAATAATTATAGGACAAGGTTTTGTAAGTCAATATAACAACTCTCATCCATTTCATCATACATATAACAACAATTTAGCATGGCAAAAACAGGTGAATCTAGCATTTGTACAAATTCTTCAGGTATCCAAATAGAAGACAGATTCAAGGTTAATATTTACCAAGGCAAATATAACTTCACTTTTGAAGACATTAACTAAGAGTCATTGGTTTGCACCAAGATATTCACCCAACCTGATAACTCCTACCATACCAAAATAATTCTTTTAATTAAAACCTCTTAGATAAGTATGACAATACATTACTAAAGGGTTTTAACATACTCTTTCTCATAAGAAAGGTATAAAACTTCAACTCTCAAATTAACCCAAAAGAAATATGCAAGGTCAATGCACCCACTAAATAAAGAACTTGTAAAAGAAATCTTCCCTTTTGAAATTCCAAGCGAACAAATGAGTTATATTTTCCAATAGAGGATAAAAGCAGAACTTAGTGAAAAGATCAATCTTGCAAATTAACTACGTTCACAAGTAGCGAAATATCACACTAGTCAGAAAAACAATATTTATTTCAAAGAACAAATAGAGACCAAATAGAGCTTGCCCGCTTCATTAAAACCACCACTCAAAAGAAATTCATCAACTGCAAGGAACTACAACCAGGAGACCAAATACAAGCTCAAGGAAGACAACAACTTCATCAAAGAACTCATGCTCAATACATAACTATGGAACGGGGGTAAGTACTTCTCTATTCCGCTACCATGAACGGTGGTGTAGCCTGGTGAATCCCAGGGCAACAACCACAGCTTCAACTTCTTAACATCCATTACCAACACACATGATCGTTAAAATCAATTATGAATATATAGGATCATCTCATGACAATCATAGAATAAATTCATAGATATAGGATATGACATCATATCGTAGATTAACAACAAGAAAGATAGTATAGAAGCCATTCGATACAGTACAGCATAATGAAATACATCACTAGAAATGCAGATGCAATGGATTTCCCAAACCCCACCTACTGCGCACAGTGTGTTATTTTAATATTTTATTCACCACAGACCTAAAGCCCGCTCTAATACCAACTGTAACACCCTGGCTATTTGGAAGCCAAGATGTCACCTAAATAATCTAACATACAACCATAAAGCGGAAGATTTTAAACAATATCTCATCTAATAACATAAAGAGATCAAACTTTAATAGTACAATGGCGAGAATTGTAACACCCACCAAACAAAGGCACGGAATGCTACTAAACTGAATAAATTAAACAAAATTAAACTAAAACACCTTACAAAATTTAGTGAGAACCTCCTTTGTATAGTTACCTATACTGAAGGTTCCAACAAACATTTATAATATATAAAGATAATCCAATTTGCAATATGATCAAGACATAATCAAGCGGCTATTAGTTACTATGACATCCATAGCAACTAAACATCTAATATATAGATCATGAGCATCCAAACTTCTATTCATTTATTACAGTTTACTCCAAGCAAGCAATAATCATTAAGAGTACTTTAAACAGTTCATTCATCTCCTAATTAATTTTCCTTTCATTCATGGTGGGTAGTTCATGCAAAAGTGCAATAAGACTAATCTTTCCTTTCCCCATGCATGCCGATCTCAATAACGGTACCTAAAACACAATAAACAACAAGAGGTGAGTCCAAAGCATGATCTTTATCCTTCTCTTTCCTTTTGCATTTTACGGTAATGCAAAGTGTGCATCCGTCGATGCACACCCATACTATGCCATCGGCATAGGGACCATGCCCATACTCCATAGGTATGGGGACCAAAGCCCATGCTTTACAAGCATGGGGTGTAACACCCCAGACTCAACATTGAGCACGGAATGCTACTAAAATAAAATTAAACAATACTACTAAGACCATTTACCAAATTTTTCAGAGAACCTCCTTTGTATACTTAAATATCTGAGGTTTCAGCGATTAAAGATAACATTAACAATAATCTAATATCCAAATTCATTCAACATGCAAGATAGTTGTAATACCCCAAGTTTAATTAAGTAAGAAGAAAAGAATTCATGAGGAGAATCAATTAGAAAAGTGATTTAACGAGAAGATTCGAGGATTCTTGCGTAATTTAGAAAACTTTGGGTTGTGGGCCAAAGCCCACAACACCTTGGCCCATGAGGGCAACCATCCAAGTGGAGGGGGAGGCCATGCTACTGTATCATGCATTGTAGTGCCGCCACTGTAGCAGCCCCTCCCCTCCCCATTGCGCCACCCACTCCCCCCTTGGTGCTCCCTGCTGCCGGCCTTGGTGTTCTCCGCTGCCGGCCAATGGAGGAAGGAGCAAGGCGAGGGAAGGAGATCAACTTCGTGGGGCAAGATCTTCAACTTTCTGTGATTCTACAAGGGTAACGTCGCGTGTTCTTCACTGGTTAATGTGTAGTAGATGCGTTTGATAGATTGAATTGCGTCGGTTTAATAGATCGCGTTCTGTCCAGTAGTTTGGACGACGGTTTTCATGTCTGTAGATGCAGAATCTAGGGATCCAACCTCTTAGAAATAGTTGGGCTATGTTGTTAGCTTTCCATGGCCGCCAAGAACGCCCAGATCCGATTAACGGTTAGAAAGTTATGAATTGTTTAGTGCCGCTGTCCTGTTAATCTGTCAACATCCTGATAGTCTGTAGAAATCTGAGTTAATCTATTAGTTAAATATGAAATCAGAGGATCTCATTATAATAAAAAAGATGGATAATTTCCTCATCTTTCCAGAAAGCTAAAGAACGTAAGAATTAGACTTTCGTAGCAAAAGTTATGATAATTTTAGTGTAGTGTCCAGAGAACCCGACGTGATAATTGATGTTCTATAGATTGGCTTGGTAGGGGCAGTATGTGGTAGAATCAGAAGGGCTCCCAACTAAGTTTATTTAGGTAATTTAATTATCTTTCCAGAAAGTATTAGAAAATCTTATTTGGACTCCTGAGCAGAAAGTTATGTATTTTAGAAGTTGACTGTCCGATGAACACCAAATCGATCGGTAGAAATTGGAAGATTGGAAGCGCTTGGGAGTTTAGCGAGTTCAATTGTGTTCTTATTTATGCTTTTGGTCCAGTAAGCTTGTCTTAGTTTGGGTTATCATTATGTTCAGGTGGGAGCGTGATTCGAGGGCAGCGCCCTCTTCATATCCACCGTTCTCGCCGCGGTTGAGGCAAGTATTCGGGTTGTAGAATAATTATGATTGTTTGCTGAGATTGATTGTGTCTTGTTCATAATAGCCATGCATGGATGTTAATGTGATGAATTACAATATATCTTGGTAAATGCAAGTTATAGTTAAAGCTTCATGTGTATGTTGTTAATGCTTACATGTTATTATGTACAACGTTGAATTCATATGTTTGGAAGATGATGTCATTGTACATATGCATGTAGTAAGCATGATTGAGTCTTGGTCACATGGTGACCAAGTATGAATAGTTGAGGTCCCGTCATGTAAATGGCGGGCTTGAAATCCCACATTCGTAGAATGTGGGCAATAATAAAGAGGTCCCCATCATGATGATGATGGGCAAAGGTCCTATACTTGTGGAGTATAGGCTCTTGGTCCCTATGCCAGAGTGCATAGGCAAGGGTATACATCGACGGATGTATACCTCGCATTACCGGTAAAATACGAAAAGAGATAAAGTTTAAAAGGTGCATTGCATAAGCATGAAAGCTATGTTAAGTGTAATGTTTAATTTGGAATATTGATGCAATGACGGTGATTTTTGGCTTTAGCCTTGTTGATACTTCTTTGAGTCTTTGGGCTCACCCTTGCTTTGATATGTTTTAGGTACAACCTGGCAAAACGGCATGCATCGGAGGGAGTAGATGTTTGGATGCACTCAATATTACTCATCCTTAAATGGTTTGCTATATAGATTTTATTCAATAATAAGTAAACGATTGTGAATCACTTACGGATGGTTTTAAATTTGATTAATTGTAATAAGGAGAATAGCAAGTTTTGTTTATGTTTATTAGGTTATCTTGCATGCTGAATGAACTTGAATATTGAGTTTAGTGTTAATTGCTATGATTAATTGTTGGAACCTCGGTATAGTTAAATATACAAAGGAGGTTCTAGAAAATTTGGTAATTTGTCTTAGTTTAGTTTTAGTAGCATTTCAGGGCCCAATGTTGAGTCAGTGTTACAATAGTCTATTCCGATAAAGCAATAATAAGCATAATCCCAATTAAGCTAATCTCATTATTACAATTAAGCCAAAGCATTCAACGAAACTATAAGTGAATCTCAATCAGTTTGCTTATTTAAAGAATATAAACTAAATGATGTTCTTCCTTTATGATGAATGGTAGTGAGTGCATCTCAACAAAACTACTCCCTCCCATGCATGTCGTTCTTGCTGTGGTACCTAAAAACACAACAAAGCAAGAGTGAGCCCAAAGACTCAAGCAAGTATCAATAAAGAAAATGCTAAATTCACAGTATAGCATCAACATTCCAAAAGAAGCACTACACTAAAGATAACTCTCATGCTTATGTAATGCGAACATGCAATGCACCTTTTCACCTTTATCTCTTTTAGCATTTTACGGTAATGTGAGGTATACAACCGTCGATGTATACCCTTGCTCGTGCCCTCCGCATAGGGACCAAAGCCTATACTCCATGAGTATAGGGACCATTGCCCATCATCTTCATGATGGGGACCTCTACTCAATGCCCACATTCCACGAATGTGGGACCTAGCCCGCCATTTACATGACGGGACCTCAATCATATATACTTGGTCACCAAGTGACCAAGTCTCGAATATCTTTCAATATGCGTAAATACTATGATCCTATCTTTCATACATAAGAATCAACAAGTACATACCACAACTTCAAATCCCAAATAACATGTAAGGCATAATCAACATAGATAGGAAAGCTTTAACCATAAACATGCATTCACCAAGTTCTATTCATATTCATCACACTATCATCCATGTATGACTAAATGCGATTCAAGCATAAACAATCATAACAATCAATCATCATTATGCTACAAACAGGATACTTGCCTCAACAAATGCGGAAACGGTAGACGCGAAAAAGCGCTGCCCACAGGACCAATCCTCACTGAACATAATCATGAATCAAGCTAAGATAACCATGCTGGACCCAAGACATATTTAATAGCTCAAGCGAAAAGCCAAACTCTCAAGCGCCTTCCAAGCGTCCCACATCTAACGATCGATCATCCCCCTGTTGGACAGTCCACTTCTAAAATTCATAACTTTCACTACATAGGTCTAAATAAGGTGTTCTAGGACTTTACGGAAAGATAATTAAATTTCCCAAATAAATCTGGTTGAGTGGCCCTTCTGAATTGGTCATCTAATACACCTACCAAGCCAATTTAAAAGACATCAATCTTCACGTCGGGTTCTCTAGACAGTACACTTGATAAGGATCCACCTAGTTGATTAGATGAATACTGATTGTTGGCCCAATCTTTCACGGTACACTCGAAGATCAGTAGCAATCTCACAAACCAATTCGGTGAATTGAATTGTAAGAAAATCAATACACTCACAAACCAATCTAATAGATTGAATTGCAAGTAGTAGCCTTCGGTCAATAGTACTCCGAACCAAGATGTAATATCCCGTTTAAAAATAAAAGAAATAAGTGATTAGTACTGAATTTAAATAGAATTAGAACATAAAAATTCAGAATTTGGGAGGACAATTAGAATTGGACCTTGACCCATAGCTTTGGCCCAAGTGGGGAACCGCTTAAGAGGGTGGGGCGTTAAACCCTAGCACAGTAGCACCGATTCTTTGTAGCATCATGGGTACTATAGCACACCGAGAAATCTTGTAGCATCACCTCCCTCCTTTGCCGCCCAACAAGAGGAAGGAAGAAGGGAAGAAAAGAAGGGAGGAGGAGAAGGATTTCACGGGATTTCACGATCGGCTCCGTGTTCTTGAGGGTAACGATCTGAAACTTCTAGATGCCCTAAATTTAGTCGTTGTTCTTTTGGTAGATCGTTTGGGCAATGGGAAGATCGATTTACTGTTACGTCGGTTTGTCGGGTTTAGGACAGAGCGTTGCGAGGATGATTAGGGATATGTAATCTCGAATTAGAGTTTGGTGTAATTATATAAAATGTATATTATCGCGTTAGCTTTCTAGAAAGGTCTGGATCATTAAAATCGGATGGCGGGCAAAAGTTATGGCATCTGGAAGGCCGCTGTCCAAATTCTAGACGAAGTTGGCAAACTTCGTGTAGTTAGGTCGATTTCATGTAGAAATTGGTAAAATTAAATATTTATGTCAACTTGAATATTGTAGGAAATCTTGTGTAGTTTCCATAACTTATATTATTCATATATGTTCAAGTTGTATAATTAAAGATATAAAATTGTGAAACGGACTGTTACGGCAGAATCTGGAGCGGTCTTGGGTAAAGGAACGGAATAGAAAATGGTAGAATCATATTTTCTTCATAACTAGGAAATTGTAGGTTGTTTTGTGAGGATTCAGAAAGTCTTGGATGGCTGAATTTAGAGTTCGGATGAGTAAGATATGACCGTTTTACTCTGGGACGATGGGTAGTGTGTCCGTAGTTTCGAGTTAAAAAGGTTGGTTTAGGCGTAGGCATGCGATGACGGTTAGAGTAAGGTGTTGGTGCTGTAATGTGAAGGTTTTGAGATATGTTTTGAAATTGTTGTCCAGGGTGGGGTCTCGTGTGCATTATCGCCGTTTAGCTCTCGGTGTCACAAGGAAAATAGGCAAGTGCATGGTAGCCGTGTTCATTGGTTGATCACTGTATGTTTTACCATTTATTACCATTATATTGCTGTGCTTTTACTTATTTAATTGCAAGTAATGTTAATGGTCATTGTTTATTCCTTATGGTTGGATATGACATTGTTGGACAATGGTAATGTTGAGAAGCTGTGAATAATTGTGCATTCATAAGCATCATTGCATCGAAAGGTGATCATGTTGATCACAACTCCGCGGGAGTGGAGGAGGTCCCGATCCTTGAGGAGGGCGGGCTTGAGAGTGTGTCATCGATGGGTGAACACTCATGCTATACCGTATATCAAAAAGAAGTGCATGTGGACATGTAGTATAGAAATGCATGGAATGAAAGGTAGTTGATGATTGTGTATGTGAATAAAGAAAGAGATTGAATGATTGAGCATGAGAATAAAGAAAAGTGAACAATTGATGTTAATGATGAATAGTGTCTTTGTTGTTTAAGCAATGTTCATTGTTTATTCTTGTACTTGCTTGAGTCGTGGACTCACCCTTGCTCTAATGTTGTTTTTAGGTGATGGATTGGCGCTTCACTTGGGAAGGGTACCTTGCATACACTCACTTGCCATGAGAAAACTTTGCCTTAGCATGATGGTTATTCCTTTAGGACATCATAGATATTGAATAATTCTAGATGATTGGTTGAAACTCATTTATCCATTCAATAGCCTTCGTTTGATTGGTATTGCTTGATTCTGGAACTATTATCCTGCTTACAATCTAGTGTTTAAATATATGTGCTTGCCATGTTGTTATTTATACGTTATTGGGACCCATGGATGGGTGTTGGTATTGAATTGCTTGTTGAAATTCATTGTTATTTATTGATAAAATTAGTAGTTGGGGTAGTTTTGGTGGCATTCCGTGCTCACTGTTGGGCCGGGGTGTTACACAAGAGATAGATATCTTGATCTCGCTCTCAATCTTACTCCCTCAATCTCTCCAACTCATATGACAACTCATGAACACACGATATGCGGCAAAACGGCTTTTCTGATTTTTATTATCTAAATCATAACTTGTCAACCAATATGGTGTGGCCATGGGGGGGTTTATATAGTCTCCCACGCAAGCACACAACTCGGATGAACAGTAACCAAGTCGCTACAGTAATCTGTATCTGATTACTATTTGCATGAACAGTATCGAGTCAGTACTGTCCATGTGAACAGTAAACCGAACCCAAAAATACTTTCTTTAATTAGAATTTAAACTACTCTAGTTTTGGAATAAAAATATTAATCACCAATTGGTACATGCAGATTGGATCCAAACTGAACCAACCCACATGCCATGTTCTGGCGTCCTCTCCATGCATGGCCAAGTCTCCTCTTGGTTTCCCTTGTGTTGTGGGCTTTCCTTCTCTTAGCTTCTTGCTTGAACTTGTTCCATGCACTTGATGGTTCTTTTGGCCAATGCAACTCTTGCTGCCATACCACCACATGTCTTTCTTGTTGCACTTGCAGCTTAGGGTTTTATCCAGAGAGCGTTCCTCTCATTGGCGACATCCCCATCCACCCTATCGTACCTTCGCAACATTTTGTTTTACCTTTTGCAATGCTTTGGTTGTAGTTATGGCCGTATCATCCTCCCTTTCTTCTAGAAAAGACGTCCTCGTCTTTTGTGTAACCTCAGGAATCTCCGTCGGGGTAGTCTTCACGATCGCCTTTTTAGCTATGATCTCCTCAACATGAATAGAATTCTCTGGCATAGGACACAGGGTATATGATCTTCCCTGATGCACCAAAGAGTACTTGTTGGACCTCCCGTGGTGCGTAGCATTGCGATCATACTGCCACGGATGCCCCAACAGCAAGTGACATGCATGCATAGGCACGACGTCACCTCCACTTTGTCGTGATAGTCTCCCCTTTGAAAAACAAACTTTGACACGATGAGTAATTTTCGGTTTACCAACATGATGCAACCATTGTGCATAATCTGGTTCTGGATGTCGCCATGTTGTCAACCCCAAAGCTTGCACCAAATCGTTGCTAATGATATTGTTGTAGCTTCCACCATCAACGATAAGCTTACAAACTTTGCCATTGATTTTGCACTCAGATTCTCCCTAATTTTATTTATTCTCTCTCGAATTATATTTGGGGTATTACATGGGGACCTTTAGCCTGTCATTAACATGGCGGGGACCTCAAGTTGCTTGGTCATCACATGACCAAGACTTCAATAAGCCAACATGATGTATATGTATGAATTCTCAAATTAATACAAACATACATCATAACAACATTGCATATGAATATCCAATTCATACTACAAAAGCTCATAATCATAGACTTCACAACTTTCAAACTTCCATGATTAACACATAACTCATAGCATTAGAAACCATGAACATTACCAATCATATCACCACATCAATTATGAACAACACAAATACTCATAGAAATTATCAATCAACGCCATTCGATAATATCTATTATATCCATAATTATACTTGCCTTAACCACGAGGGAACGAGGGACGTGCAGAAGGTGCTACCCCGGGACCAGTCCACCACGAACAATAATTATAGCGCATGCTAAGGCGGCAATAGCGAACCAAAACAATATATATAACAACAATCACAAACTTGCAAATGCGTCTAACTCGATCCCAACCCCAATTTCATAAACGTCGATCTGTCCCCTTGGTCGATAGTCAACTCCTAAAATTCATAAATTTCACTACATGGGTCCAAATAAGGTGTTCTTAGACTTTCTGGAAAGGTAATTAAATTCTCCATCTAAACCTAGTTGAGGGGCCCTTCTGAATCGGACATCTAATACCCCTACCAAGCCAATTTAAAAGACATCAATTTCACATCGAGTTCCCTGGATAGTACAATAAAACCACCATAACTTTTGCTACGAGTGTCCAAACCTTACGTGCTTTAGCTTTCTGGAAAGGTATGGAAATTACCTACATTTTTTGTTATATCAAGATCCTCTAATTTCTTCTTGAACTAATGGCTTAACCCAGATTTCCACAAACTGTCAGAATGCTGACAGATTAGCAGACAGCGACACTAAAAAATCATATCTCGCTGACCGTTAATCGGATTTGGGCGTTCTTGGCGGTCACAGAAAGCTAAGGATATAAGCCAACTATCCCTAAGAGATGGGATCCACAAAATCTGCATCTAAAGACATGAAAACCGCCATTGAAACTTCTGGACAGAATGGGATCTAAACAACCGATCTACTAACGAATTCATACACGCTTCAAAAAGCAGAAACATACAGCGAGGAGGATCTTCGTTACCCTTGAAGAACGCAGGAAAGGCGATGATCTACCCCCACGAAGATGATCTTCTCCCCTCACCTTCTTCTTCCTCCTATGGCCGATCACCACCAACACGGGCTGCTCCTTCTCCTCCACTCGGTAGGCAGCGGGAAGGCGGACGATCCTCGCCGGCAAAAGTGGGGGACGTGGTGGAGGGAGCAGGGAGGCAGCCTAGGGAAGATGGGGAGGGGCGGCGGCCTAAGGGGGAGAGGGGGAGGCGGCCAAAAGGAGTTGGGGAGGGGCGGCCTAGGGTTTGGCCTCCTTAAGGCCGGCCCCCTCCCTTCCACTTGTGGGCTGAATGCACATGGGCTGGAGGCCCCGGCCCAGGTTGTCCAAAAAGCGCTGCTAACCCCTTCTCTAACTGATTAATTAGTCCTTCTCCTGGATCAATTTCTAATTAGTCCTTTTCTTTAAATATTTGGTTTTCTCCCGATTTCTACTCTGGAGTATTAGAGGAATATAGTCTGAATTCAAATAATTATATCAAATGGGTGATCAAAGACCACAAGCATTACTTAATCAACCATAACATGGAGAAAGATATCAAACACATCTAACTTTATTTATTACAGTTCATCACATAACAAATGAAAGACAGAACCAAGTCCTATTATTAAAACTGGAGTATGGTGAGATGAATAATTAGTGCGTGTCTACTCCCTCCCAATAGAGCCATCATCAATGATCACCTAAAATAAACAAACAAAGCAAGAATGAGTCTAAGAATCAGCAAGTACAGTGAATAATTGGACATACAACAAATATAAACAAGACAACATCTTTAAATAATATGAACATAACACGAATGAATATATGAATGAATGGATTGAATGAAATGAAAGGATTTGCACACATGCTTATCTGGGGTATAGCTAGTGACACACCGTCGGTGTTCACTTAAGCCCATATTTAACAAAATGCGGGGATACAAATCCCGTATGAAGAACGTTTCATACGTGTAACAGCCCAAAAACTCATAATTGTAAAAATGAGGAATTTTTAAAAACTTTTTGTATAATGTGTATTGTCCTTCGTTTGCCTGCATCTTTGAGCTTTACTTAAAGACATTTTGCATCTCTTCTATTCCCGTGACTTTATCTACCATCTTGTTAATTTGCCTTTTCTTAAGGCTAACTAATTTTCCTTCTTTCCCCCTACCTCCTTTAGTTAAAATATTGATCAGCCCAGTGTCTGTCGTCGCCCACTCCGTGCACCCTTTCTGTTCCTCAGGCCAGCGATGGTCAAATTGGGAACAGCCGTGCCTCTCACTCGTCTTGTTGTGTGCGCCGGGTCAAAGCCACGGCTTTGGTGCTGTCCATCGACCATTAATAGCCATCCCTCGGATGTCATTCAATTGCCCTCATCCCACAACCTCACCCACTTCTTCTCGCCGAATGTACAGAGGTGCATGCACATATTTTGCTCCAAGCTCCATAGTGGTCTCCCTTGCCATTCCAGTGTTAGTCTCACTTCCTTCCTCTCCCAAGAGAGCTTGAGCTCTAGCTTTGGCTCAGCTCATCTCATAGCGCCGCCCAACCCCATCGGATACTGCAAGACCTCCCTGAAGGACCAGCTGCCTGCCCCATGGTGCTACACTGAAGATTGAAGACCACCCCTTTTCCGTCAAGCCACTCCTGTAGCGCGGAGTTTCTCTCCTTGTCTTGGTCCACCGACGACTACTCAACTTCGACCAGCTCATTCCCCAGTTCCGTACTGGTAAGTTCCTAGTAGTCAGATACTCTTTCTAGTTCGAGCCGCCTTGTTCTCTCATGGATTTTTGCTCTGGTTCTTCCTTTGGCTTTTCCGCTGGTTTATTTGATTGCATCAATACAGTCAAATCCTTGTTTCTTTCGACCTTTGCTGCACAGTCAAACATTTATCTCATTCTATTACGCACGGTTAACACTCCCAAGACCTCCCTCCTTGCACAGACCTCCTATTTTACAAAGACCATCCTCTTGGTCACGACTGTTGGAATTAATCCTTCATGTATTGGATTTATTCAATCCTATTTTGAGTCAAAGTCAGTTAGTAGATGAGTCCGAGACATACTCATAGAAAATGTGTCCAAGTCTGGTGTTGAGTCCTTGTACTCAAACCTATATAAGAGTCTTGTGTCGAGGTAAGAAATCGAGAGTTGAGAAAAGCAGTAAAACCAAAAAGTGGAGCCATTGCTCTCAAAACCAATCGCATATTTTCTTCCGCCACGAGTACTGTTCACCTGAACACTATTCATCTGAGTACTGTTCATCCCGGATGCTGGTTGGAAGGTCACGAGCTGCTCATGGTCATAGGGAGAGGTGGATCGACTACATCCTGGATGTAAGAGTTGGGGTGGTTGCAGAAAGTTTCGACCACCGGTCGAAGGTGAATACGACCACAGCGACCTCGTTTGGTCATAACACTCGCCACGACCTCCTCAAGTCGTAGCGCACTCACGACCTGCTCTGGTCATAACACTCGCATGACCTCCTCAAGTCGTAGCGCTCTCACGACCTCCCCTGGTCATAGCACTCGCACGACCTCCTCCAGTCGTAGCGCTCTCACGACCTCCCCTGGTCATAACACTTGCACGACCTCCTCAAGTCGTAGCACTCTCACGACCTCCTCTGGTCATGACACTCTCAAGACCCCTCCTAGTTATAGTGATTCGGGACCTCCCTAGGTCACAATACTTCCACGACTTTCCTAGTTATAGTACTTCCCGACCTCCCTATCGTATCCTTCTAGAAACACGATAGTTCCTACAACCACCATAGGTCAAGCGACCACTAAGTTTTCATCTGTCTTTGGTCTCACATTTCTAATCTATGACCATGCATTATTTGGAGTTCTTTGCATATTTGAATCGATTTCGGTTGAATATATGCTTATTTTCCTTTTCGTTTGTTTGGTGATTATAGAAGTGAGGCAATTGAAGAACCGTTCATTGATCGGGATCACGATCGGTAGCACTCTGAACAAAGCGAGTCAACACTTTGACCATATTGCACCTACCTTTTGCGAATTATGTTGCTTTAAATTAAGAAATTGCATTGCTATATTTTATCAAGCTAAATTAGTCTAGCTCATAGTTAATACCTTAAAAATAATTGTGTATAAACTTCCAACCCTTGAACTTGGACACTATCCTTTGTCACCCTAGACTTAATGGATTACATACTAGTTATAAGTGCATCTAAGTGTCATGCTTAGCCTTGCTTAGATACAACGTCATGCGGGCATTAAGTTGCTGACCACAATCCTTAAAAACTTGAAAAATGATTTGGGCGAGAAGGCTAGAATGCATTTGGTATGTTGAAGTAAATGGTTATTTTCAAAACAAATAAAACTTGGCTTGTTTTCGACTTGGTAATTTGGAAAAAGTGGTGGTGCCGGGGCACAAGAGCTGATTGGTATGTGGATGTACCACCCAAGTCGATCAAGGACCAAATCTAGTGATGACCTCTCAAGTAAAAATAAGCGCAACCATAAGTCTATAAGTTCTACTCATGTTTCTTGATTGCCTTGATGCATAGGCAATCACCTTGCCCTCGGCATGAGTACACAACCAAGGCCTACTAGAAGCATCGAGAATAAATGGTGAAATGCCTCCCGGGCTCGAGGCGAGTAAGAATAGGAGTAGTCACCAACTTATCCTTTAAGGTCTGAAACTATCCTCATATTCATCTGACCACTAGAATTTGACATCTTTCTGGGTTAGTCGAGACATCGTCTTGGCAATGATAGAAAAACCCTCCACAAAATGTCGATAATAACTTGCTAAGCCCAGAAAACTCCTCACTTCCTTGACATTGGTTGGCCTTTTCCATTCCACTACTGTTGATATCTTGCTAGGATCGACAGAAATGCCGTCATGATTAATCACATGACCCAGAAATCCATCCTATGTAATCCAGAACTCGCATTTTTTAGTTTGGCATAGAATTGATTCTTCCTCAAGGTTTCAAGAACCAGCCTCAAATGCTGCTCATGATCCTCCTCAGATTCGAAATAGATCAGAATATCGTCAATAAACACCACCACAAAATTATCCAGAAACAGATACAACATACTGTTCATTGCTTCCATAAAAACAACAGGAGCATTAGTTAGTCCAAAAGACATAACCTTATACTCATAATGCCCATACCTCACGGAAAAAGCTGTCTTCTCAATATCTTGCTCCCGCACACGAATTGATTATACCCCGATTGAAGGTCAATCTTGGAGAACACCTTAGCCCCCTTCATTTGATCAAAAAGATCCTCAATACGCGGAAAATGGTAATTATTCTTGATCGTCGCCAGATTGAGGGCACGATAATCCACGCATACACCAACTTTCATCTTTCTTCTTCGTGAAAAGAACAGGTGCTCCTCATGGCGACACACTCGTTGGATCATTCCTTTGGACAACAAATCATCCAACTCCTTGTTCAACTCATCTGAAAGGGTCAAGCCAATCGTCTGGAGACAAAGAAATAGGGCGAGTAGCGGAATAAGGTCAATTCCACATTCCGTTACGGTGGCATCCCCGAAGCTCGATAGGGAAAACATCGGGGTATTCACTCACCACTAGAATCTCCTCGTCGTGAGAAGAACTTCGACTATGTGTCAAGAGACCAAAGCGATCAATTCTTGATGCTTGTCGATTGGCTAGGAAACAAACGGCCAACACAAAGAGAATCGACGGTGCACTTCCTTGAAAAACGAACTCTTCACTAGGCAGACTTGCAAAATCACGGTCTTCCAAAAATAACAAATCCTAGCACGATAAGCGAACAAGCAATCCATGCCAAGAACAACATCAAAGGGATAATTGAATCACCATCAAGTTAAATGTGAAATCCTCATCATCGATGGTAATAGAATAGTCGAGACAAACTGTAGAACTAGAAATGAGAACCCCGGAGGCCGGACTACAGCAGTTGAGAAATATGTTGCAAAGTCAAACCCACCTCCTAGCGAACTCAAGTGATATAAGCGAATAGGTTGCCCTGAATCGAAAGGAACAAAAGCCTGAAGGGAATCAACAAGTAAAGTAGCTGTCACCACGTCTGGATGGCCTACTGTCTTAGGTGTTGGCATGGTGTAGACCCCAGGTGGCATTGGGGCGGAGGATGCCCCGACACTCGGTGAAGGAAGAGCAGGGACTTGTAATACCTCGGCCTACTCGTGTCACGGCCCATGTGGCCCATGAGGAGTTGTGTGGTGGGATTAGTCCCACATTGCTTATCTGAAGTGAGTTGTACTAGTATATAATGCTGTTGGGTCCAAACATAGCACCTCGGGTTAACCCTTTTACAAGCGAGGGCGAAAGTGTAAGTGGGGTGCTATGTGTCTGGGTCCGCCCACGGTGGGTTGGGCATTGGCGAATTTTGGGCGAGTGTTACAGATGGTATCGAGCATCAACCTTATTTGCATGGGCGCGTGCGGAGGCGAGAACGCGGGCATATGGCGCATGGCGCGTGTGGTCCCGGAGTGGACACGGCATAGCATATGTCTTGGCACTAGATGCGGACATGTCTGGGGGTGTACACGGGCATTTGCAGCGTGTCGGTGTCTTTGCCGGCGTCGGCCCTTAAGAAGGTGAATGTAATACCTCGGCCTACTCGTGTCATGGCCCATGTGGCCCATGAGGAGTTGTGTGGTGGGATTAGTCCCACATTGCTTATCTGAAGTGAGTTGTACTAGTATATAATGCTGTTGGGTCCAAACATAGCACCTCGGGTTAACCCTTTTACCGGCGAGGGCGAAAGTGTAAGTGGGGTGCTATGTGTCTGTGAATCCGCCCACGGTGGGTTGGGCATTGGCGAATTTTGGGCGAGTGTTACAGAGACTGCCATGAAGAAGCGGCCGAGTCTTTGAGACAATCCACGGCTCCTATAGTACGATAGGGGTGCCAAAGCGAAACAACGCAGGAGGGTCCAAGTTTGGAAGATGTTGCGGCCTTTGGAGCTACATAAGCATCTGAACTAAGCCTCGAGATGATGCACTATAGATACCGCATGAGCCGGTGCCACTTAATGATACTCGAGGGTTTTGCGCAAGCAGACATCTTGTGGCTGCCAAGCCACACTAATGACAAATCCTAAGAAGGAACACTCTGAAGCACAATGCCCGGCACCACATACGAAACAAATCATGCCTGGCACAGAGCAGGGCGCATTACAGCGTGGTGAGGAAGGACATGGTCTTTGAAGTAGAAGACTACATCTATTGAGCAGTGAGAGGGGCGATCGAGGTCTTGGCCTCCTTGGAACCTCTTGGGAGCAGGTCGTTGAAGACCCCCGCCCCAAAACTACGCCCGCCACCACTAGAACCACCCGGTGGAGCAGAGCCACTCGTGGCCGGCCTCTCTGAACTAAGCTCCCTCTCCAGCTCCATACCCCTAGCCTGCTCGACCACAATACTAAAGTGACGCAGACCAGTCGCCCCCAGAACATTCGTGTAGGAGAGGGAATTTGAGGGTAGCGGCATCCGTCTTGCCTCATAATGCTTCATGACGGAAGGCAAGTACATTGTAATTCTTATTGTTGGTGAATGCTAAGTGCTTGTTATTCATCTTGTTATTTCTATGATCCATGAGTAGATTCAATGTTTCATGTTCCTTTCATATTCGTTAATCCATGTTTAAAGAGATGATGTCTTTCATTATTCATATATCATTCCATTCATTCAATGTTCATGTTTCTTCCACGGGAGTGGAAAATAAAGACCCATCAATTCGGTATGGGCACGTAAGACCCACCATTCCAATGTCGTGATTTGGATCCCGTATGAAACATTCTTCACGGGCCTTGGATCCCCGCATTTTGTTAAATCTTTGGCCTAAGTGAACACTTGTGGGTGTGTCCTTGGCTATACTGGTATAAGCAAAAGTGTAGTCCATTCATTCCATTCATTCATATGTTCCTTTCGGTTCTATGTTCATATTCTTTAATAATCTTGTCATGCTCATATTCATTGTAGTTCATATTATTCTTTGTACTTGGCGAGTCGTGGACTCATTCTTGCTTATGTTTGTTTATTCTAGGTGATTGCGGTTGATGGCATTCTTGGGAGGAGTAGACACATATAATACATTCATTTCGCAACATTAGATTTTCAATATCTGAGTTGTTCTTGGCATTCATCCGTTAGGTGATGAATTGTAATAAATAGAGTTTGATGATGGATGATATCTTTCTCTATGTTAAGGTTGAATTAATGACTGCTTGTCATCCTAGATTAATTTTTTGATAGAATTATCTTAGTGGATTTAGCAGACTTGAATAATTGGAATTTGTGAACTGTTGTTGGATTTAGATTATATTCTTGCATTTGTTCTGATAGATGTTGATCTTATTACGCTAATAATTGAGATATTGTTGAAATTCGTTCCGTATTATTATTATATGTTAGTTTTTAGGTAACATCTTGGCTTCCGAAAAGCCGTGGTGTTACTGATTGGTATCGAGCGAGCTTTAGGTCCATGGTGAATAAAATGTTAAAATGACACTGCTTGTGCACGATGAGGTGGGGTTTCGTAATCCATTGCATCCACATTTCTAGTGGTATGTTTCATCATGTTGAAGCTGTTCTTGAGTTTCTTACGTACTATCATTCTTGTTGTTAATCTATGATCTGCTATGATTTTCAATATCCATAAATTTATTCTATGATTACTATGAGATGACATTATATTCATAATTGATTATATTGGTTATGTGTGTTGATAACGAATGTTAAGAAGTCGAGGTCGTGGTTGTTGCCACAGGATTCACGAGGGCTACACCACCGTTAAATGTAATAGGGAATCGAGAAGTACTTACCCCGTTCCATAGTTATGTGTTGAGCATGAGTTAGTTGATGAAGTTGTTGTCTTCCTTGAGCATGTATTTGGTCTCTGGTTGTAGTTCCTTGGAGTTGATGAACTTCTTTTGAATGGTGGTTGTAATGAAGTGGGCAAGCTCCATTTGGTCTCTATTCGTTCTTTCAAATAAATATTGTTCTTCGACTAGTGTGATATTTACGCTACTTGTGAATGTAGTTAATTTGCAAGATTGATCTTTTCACGGAAGTTCTGTTTTAACCTCTGTTGGAAAATGTAACTCATTTGTTAAGCTTGGAATTTGACGGTGGGCGATTTCTTTTGCAAGTTCTTTATTAAGTGGGTGCATTGACCTTGCATATTTCTTTTGGATTAATTTGAGAGTTGAAGTTTTATGCCTTTCTTATGAGAAAGAGTATGTTAAAACCATTTAGTGATGTATTGTCATACTTATCTAAGAGGTTTTAATTAAAAGAATTATTTGTATGGTAGGATTATCAGGTTGGGTTAATATCTTGGTGCAAACCAATGACTCTTAGTTAATGTCCTCAAAAGTGAAGTTAATTTTGCCTTGGTAAATTTTAACCTTGAACCTGTCTTCTATTTGGATACCTGAAGAATTTGTACAAATGCTAGATTCACCTGATTTTGCCATGCTAAATTGTTGTTATATGTATGAAGAAATAGATGAGGATTGTTGTATTGACTTACAAAACCTTATCTTATAAATATTCCATTGTTGAAGTTTAAAGATATTTCATTCTAATTTACGAACAAAGTTAGGACTATGAATGTTTCCGATTAGATAATCATCGATTGTTAGTATTATTGGTTAGAGTGCTTTTAGTGTGTGCTATCTTGGCGTTGATCGTTAGTATGGGTGAATGAGCAAAATCTAATAAGTGATTTAAACTGGTGTGTTTTATGAGATTGTCTTGTACTAGAGTGAACTTGTTAAAAGAGGTTTGTTTCAACTTTGTGGCTTTCGCACTAGGTTTCTTTTCTAGAATAAGTTGTTATTACAATCCCATCGATCTTTGGAGAGTTTATGACATGATTTGTCGTGTTTCTTTTAGAAGGTTTATTGATATGATAGTAAGGTAAATTGATTGTTACCAGGAACGTATGTTATTGATCTTAATAAAATGTTCATTAATGTGAGGGTAATGTTGATTCTTTTATAGAGAAAGAAATTTGATCGCCTTTCGTGATATTTCCTAAATGATCATATTTCAATTTTTGCGTTCATGATCTTTTGGGGGTTCAAGCTTTATGTGGTAAAACGAAGTTTGTCGAGTAAGCGACATGTTACAAAGTTATAATGGTTCTTGATGATGCAAGTGCTTTGATCTTGAATGCTCATTTGTTCTTATCTGTTTAGGTCCGATATTCTCTTCTTGTAAGGCCTATGCTTTCAACTATGGACTCCACTTATGTTCTATGAGTTCATTGCCTAAATGATTACTCCTTGGTCCTCGTTCACTTTGAGTGGTAAATGTTTTTCTAGTGGTGAAAATCGTTTTCATTTGCCTCTTCTTTTGAGAAATAATCAACCCATTCTTTTCACATGGGTCTTTGAAGTGTTTTCTAATTGTGGTTGAGAGATTGATGTTAATACCGTTATCGAATATTTCTTTTGATTTACGTGCTTCTTTGTGAGGAGCAACATTTTCCTATGTGATGAAATTTGTCCTTGTTACGCCTCTTTCTTTTGGGAAAGGATCAGCAGTTTTGTGTTACAATGTTTTACAAAGCGTAATTTGGCAAGCTGTTGGTGGTGGATCTGAAATTGTAGTGGTGAGATTTTGCTACCAAGCTATTGGAGGAGTAGTAGAAGATGAATTTGTTTTGATCTATACCTCTTGGAGAAATTTGATTCACATGGAATGTTTGGCTTCGAAGTAAATCTGAATAGTGTTACGGCTGAGTAGAACCTATGGTATAGTGAAATTCCAGAACTTCAGTTCATGTTGAAAGATTGGGGATTATCGAAGGTATGGAAACCTTGATTAATTTTATAAAGTAACGCAATTGGATAGTATTGCAAGATTGTGTGGGTGATTTTTGATGATGTCAATGAGTGAGTATGTTATAATTATGGGGATGTTAGATATTTAATCTGATGATTTCACTATCTGTTATAAGAGAAATTCGTTGTAGAGGTCTTGGAAGTTAAATCTGGGATTTGCATTTTTATGCTAGACCTTTGGTCACCCAATGATTGTGTGTAGAGAAAGTAGAATAATGGCGTTTCCTGAGCAGTGGAATGATCATTGATAGAACCCTTCTGATATAGTACATGAGCGCGTGCACTGAGGATTCTGAGTTGTTATTCTTGAAAGTTGGAGGTGATGTGATTGCGTAGGATTTATTTTGAGGTGCCTTGGGTTTTCTTTGTCAAATTAATTTAAATCGTGAGAGGTTTGAGCTCATGGGATATCGATGAATTCAATTCAAGGTTCGAGAGAAGTTTTAGTCCTAAAAGAGAAACTAAGAAAAATGATGATTCCTTAAGTAGTGAAGCGTTTTCTTGACTTTCGTTTGAGTTTTGGTGTTGTTGGTGATGTCATCCATAAATTGAGTTGGTATTGTGTTGGCATGTTTGATTCTTTCAATTTAGACAAACCAAAAGAAGTATTTGGTTTGGGCATTCGAGTGATTTCTCCTTTGGCTTTCGTGGTGTTCATTCATAAACTGTCTATTTTGAAAGTGGAATTGTTTTCGTGATGAATTGTCAATTTTGGGATTTGACCCTTTTGGCGAAGAGTTGGCAATACGTGGTTGCGATGAGAACTCTTTATTTTCAGTTGGATTCCCTTTGTAAAACAGTTGTTTAAGAACAAGTTATGTTGTGCATTCTTGATTAAAGAAGGTGCCCCTTGTTTGATAAAGAGTTCAATTTTGAGCATGTTGTGTGCTTTCGTACCAAAGGGGAGTTTTGGCCCAGGTATATTCGTTCGTTTTCGATAATTCTGAAATTAGGAAGTTGGCGTATCGTTTTGGTAGTCTCGGGTCCATCTGTGAACGCATAGCGTCTGGTATGTTCTCGTCTTTGAGTGAGTAATCGAGCCATTCAAAGTTTGAGATTTAGTTAAAGGCGTTGACAATCAAGTAAGGTCTTACATTCGATTCTCTTCGATGAGTGCACGAAAAGTTCGGGTTGAGTGTTAGGTCGACGTCGTTTTACATCTTTGTGTTGTCGTCTCACTAGTCCGGAGAGAGGCCACCTAGGAGCTAGAGTCTCGCATGCGAGCAATATCTGAACTGTTACGCTCCTGTGCGTGTTAATTCGTTGTTTCCAATTCGTGGCGTTACGTTTCTTGTGTTCATTTCGATGGTTAGAATTAGAATTAAATTCTATTAAGGAGGTAGAATGTAATACCCATTTACCGAGTAGAGAGAAATTAATCGGGAGAAGGTTAATAGTGAAAAAATCAATTTTTTGGGGAATTTAGGAGTTGGGCCTCCTACTAGGTCAACGCGTCTTGTGGCGGCCTTGATGACAGAGGGGAGGCGCGTGGGCTTAAAGCCCATGGCGCCCGCTCCCCATAAACCTAGCCAAGCCAACCTCCTCCCTTTCCCACTCCAAGCCGCCACCCTCCTTGGTGCGCCCATGTAACACCCGACTCAACATTGAGCACGAATGCTACTAAAATTAAATTAAACAAAACTAAACTAAGATCATTTACGATTTTGGCGAGAACCTCCTTTGTATAATCAACTATCACTGGGGTTCCATCAATTGATCATAGCAATTAGCACTAAACTCAATATTCAAGTTCATTCAGGCATGCAAGATAATCTAATAATCATAAACAAAACTTGCTATTCTCCTTATTACAAATAAATGAAACATTTAACCAATCATCTGCGAATCTCAAGCAGTTGCTAATTATTAGAATAAAGACTAAATGATAGGCGCCTTAAGGATGAGTGGTAGTGAGTGCATCAAACATCTACTCCCTCCCATGCATCTTTGTTCTTGTCGTTATACCTAAAACATATCAAAGCAAGTGTGAGCCCAAAGACTCAGCAAGTATCAACAAGGTTAAAGCTCAAATCACAGTCATAGCATCAATATTCCAAATAAAACATTTCACTAAACATAAACTTCATGCTTGTAATGCGTCCATGCAATGCACCTTTTAAACTTTATCTCTTTTCGCATTTTACCGGTAATGCGAGGTATACATCCGTCGATGTATACCCTTGCCTATACACCACAGCATAGAGACCAAGAGCCTATACTCACAAGTATAGTGTAACACCACAGCTATCACGGAAGCCAAGATGCTACCCAAAAGACTAACGTACAACAGCAATACGGAAACATTTCAACCATTTTTCAAACAATAATATTTAAACCAAATAGAACTAAGACATTTCTCTAAAATCCGGCAGAACCTCCTTTGTATAGGAGGCTATACCATAGGTTCTAACATTCTAATATAGCATCAATCAATATTTTCCAATCATCCAATTTCAAACTAATCACCATAGATCACCCAAAAGATATATGCTAAATAGCTAAAGCCTAAATCAAAGGGCATCTGTTAGCAAATAGATACAACTCAAGCAGCAAGGTCCTCAAAATAACGAGGATGATTGAATAATCAACTCGAACTTTCTAATTCAACAACTAGAATTAAATGAACTTAAACCACGAGGAATTTAGAACATATTTGGATCATCTATGATCACAATCAAACGCCCACCACGAATGGATGGTCACAAGCTTGAACTAAAGCAATTATCAAAAATATGAATTGTGGATAATTGGACTAGTTTATTCATTGTGGTTTGTGTTTATGTGAA